>WOVY01000214.1:67500-246317 GCA_013436015.1 Rhipicephalus annulatus | reverse complement strand
TTCTGATCAATGAAAAGATTAGAAGAAAGGGAGCTCAGTGGCTGGCAGAAGTACATAAAAAGGATAAAGGCAGCTGCGAAATTTTGGAACCATCTAAACTCCCAAAAAAATGAGACGAGTCTAGACCAGAGTTTTTATAACTACAGCCCAAGGTGCTAGGCTAGAAGGGGACAAAGCTATTGAATATATAAGAACAAGGGTGTCAGAAAAATTTCAACAAAGAAGTACTTTAGGCACCACAATAGACAAGGACGAATCAAGTGGTGCAATGGCTCCATTTTCACAACGAGAGTGGGAAAGGGCTGAGAAAATGGTTCCTAGTAGTACATCAACATGCCCAGATGGCATTCCAATTATGCAGATAAAGACATTAGGTCCGAAGTCCTAAGCAGGATTTGAGAGAGGCAGTGAGCAAACTAATAATCGATGAAGTTCCCGATGGATGAAAACTTAGCAGGATGAGCATGATCTATAAAGGAAAGGGGGACAAAGCTGACATAAACAACTACCGTCCTATAACAGTGACATCAGTGGTCTACAGGCTGGCGATGCAGATTTTAAAGGAAAGACTACAGGCATGAATAGAGGATGAGGGGGTGCCGGGGGAACTGCAGAATGGGTTTCGGGAACACAGGAAGTTGGAAGACAATTTGTTCTCACTGACGCAGTGCATCGAAATAGCATAAAAGGAACTCAGGCCCCTGTGGCTTAGCGTTTTTGGATATCAAGGGAGCGTACGATAGCGTGGTTCAAGAAGACTTGTGGGGAATACTAGACGCACTGGGTGTGAAGATGGAGTCACTAATCTGTTAAAGGATATCTATAAAGGTAACAAGGTAGTTTATAAAGTGGGAAAAAACAGGTATCCAAGCTTGCAGAAGTAAAACGGGGGCTTAGGAGGGGAGTCCCCTGTCACCTTTATTATTCATGATGTACCTACAAAGATTAGAGGCTAAATTATAGGGAAGTGGACTGGGCTTCAACCTCTTTTTAGCCAAACAAGGAAAACTCATTGATCAGGCACTACCAGCATTAATGTACGCAGATGATATAGTGCTAATGGTGGACAACAAGGAAGATTTGCAGAGATTGATGAACATCTGTGGTAATGAGGGAGATAGGTTAGATTTTAGATTCAGTAAGTAAAAATCGGCAGTCATGATTTTCACTGATAACGAAGGTAGTGAGCTTAGAATACAGGAGGTCACGCTAGAGATAACAGATAAATACAAATAACTGGGCGTATTGATAAGCAATGGGACCGAATACCTAAGGGAACACGAAATATACGTGACGACTAAGGTAACAGGAATGCAGCAGTGATGAAAAATAGGGCACTGTGGAATTACAATAGGTATGATGTGAGAGGAATATGGAAAGGGGTCATCGTTCCTGGGCTGACGTTCGGCAAAGCGATCTTGTGCATGAGATCAGATGTTCAAGCGAGATTAGAAATTAAGCAACGTGGAATAGGTAGGCTTGCTTTAGGAGCTCACGGGAATACACCAAATCAGGGAGTACAAGGTGATATGGGATGGACATCATTTGAGGCCAGGGAAGCTAACAGCAAGATAAAATTTGAGAAGCGATTGAGAGAAACGGGGGAGAAGCGTTGGGCTAGGAAGGTTTTCAGCTACTTGTACATGAAGAATGTCGATACAAAATAGAGGAAGCGAACCAGGAAATTGACTTGAAAGCAGCAGGTGGCCTAACCAAAAAGAACTATCGGTTAAGAAGAAAGTGAAGGAAACGGAGACTGACATGTGGAGAAATGGCATGATTAAGAAGTCCACACTAGAGATCTAGTGAACTTTTAAGCAGGAAATTGCCAAGGAAAGGATCTATGATAATACTCGGGGTAGTTCTCTACTGTTTGATGCCTGGACGGGAGTGTTGCGAACCAAGACATATGGGGCCAAATACGAAGGGGTAGACATAGTATGCGGCGGGTGTGGAGAGGAAGAAGAAACTGCCGTACACTTGATAATGTTCTGTAAAGGGCTTCACCCTATACTTCAGGATAATGGCGCAGAGTTTTTCAAAGCACTGGGGTTTAGGGACAGGGAGGGCAAAATAGACTTTAGGCGGGTAGACTTAACTAGAAGGAGGTTATCTGATTGGTGGCCTAAAGTCAAGGCACGAGTGAAAATTAAAGCCTTCACTGCAAAGTACGAATCCTCAACCTCACTATCTAAATGAAAAAAAAAGGTAAATATAATGGTTAGTTCACTAAGTACTACGGCTAGGTGGCGTTAGCCGCTGCCCGATCTAAAGGGTACAGCCACATCCATCCATCCACTTCAGAGTCTGACGTCTATTGTTCGATGTCTATTAACGAAAAGGGAATACCCAAAGCGTAAACCAGCAGCATCATTTATTGTGTGTGAGCGCGTTCTTCGAAGCGGTAGGTGCGAAGCGGGCAGCCGTCATGAAAAAAAAAATGCTTTAGCGAACTTTTTATGATCATGTACCCGTTTCATTCACGGTGCATGTTTACAGTGTTGGCTTTCTTTATCACCATCTTCAAGGCCGCGCCATTGAACGGCGCGGCCTCGAATCGCATACTTCGGAGCGCAGAGCACACGATGCGCCTGCATCGGTCGGTCTGCTGTCTGCGTCACTTGCGGCCAGTTATAAATGCTTAGTTTTTTTTTTCTCTAGTTTCGGTGGCAAAATTAGCATTGTCGCCGAGTTTTTTCTGAGGTAACCATTTGGGCTTCGAAGGTGATACTTGGAAGTAGAGCACGGCACGGGCCAATTTTTCCGGCCCGGGCAGAAAACTTCATGCTCCGGCCCGCCCGAGCCCGGCCTGCTGTTTATAAATACGGCCCGTACCCGGCCCGGGCCCGAAATGTTTTGGCCCGGCCCGTTTCAGCCAATTATGTCTGGAGCGTAAACGAGGCACTGTCCGATATTCGGTAACTGTGACGATACTTGCCGCAAAACAAGATATTTTCTAGACTGTCTTGAGAACTTCTTTGAGCGTCATAAATTTTACTGGTATATTCTGTGTATTTTCGGGTACTTTACTCCCGCAACACTTCCACTTCCGGGAAATATTTGCAAGGGAATTGAAATATGATTGAGCTGTACCGTGTGCGCAGTGCTTAACACAAAATCTTGTTTTTTTGTTGTTTCAGAGAATAACTACAAAATATACTACACCCATAAATTGAAAAAAATGGCAGACATTTATTTTGAGCCCACATAAATTGCATGCAAGCTGAATTCGTCTACTAAATGTGACATGTCTCCTGCAAGCGTCATTTACGACGCTATGCAATTAAAAAACATGCTTTATATAATTCTGAAAGGGCTACCGCGGGGCGGAACCTCCCTATACCTCTCATGTATTCGCTCACAGCAGCGGCAGAGTCGCTTTTACCTCTGGCAGTTGCCGGGCAACCTACTAGAATGAAATAAACAACAAAATTTCTTTCATGACGTTATTGTTAAGGTCCCCAAATAGAGGGGAAGGACGAATACTTTCCCACTTTGTATGCATGCGCAATGTGCTCGTGCCTTTTTTGCAGGTCCACTGGCTGCTTGGCCAATGAGGCGGTAAAGCTTTGTTAATTTTTTTAAAATTTAGTTCGTGCTTTTTGAAGAGGCGAAAGTTAAGTTCACTAATTTCTCAGTAAGTGAAGCACATTCGGCACAAATAAAATGAACTTTTTTATTGCACGTTTGCATAAAAAAACCGGCACAATTAATGTGAATGTGTGGATATATAAAAGCAGCTTTAATTTACAACTGGCATAATGTTTCCATCTTTGATGTGTCTTACTAATCCGTTAATATCCAAAAGACGGCAGAAATAGGGGAAGAAGTTTGAAGGGAAGCAAAACTCCTGAACTCCGGGTGCCGCAGGAGCCGCTGCACTTTTGTCCGGTGAAAGGTGCCAATGCATCTGTGCCTGTACACCCCCGCCCCCCTGTTTCAAATTGTAAAGCAGCAAATCATAATCATGAGTTTCCTCATATAGAGCTCTTACGTACTTCCCCCGCGGCATGTGCTTGCACGTTTTTGAGCGCCATGAGGACATTTGCGCTTCAACTTATGAGTACGCTTATGAAATACTGTCGAAATACGGAAAACACAATGTCCGTTAAAATAAGCAAAAATTTGTTCTATAGACATTCCAGTTATAGCCTTAACATGTTTCCGTAATTACCAAGTCCTATATATTCGTTACTACCCGGCTATCACAAAAAATAGCAACGTTTCCATTGACTGGCGCGCCTGTCATAAGAGTCACTTCGCATCTCGCAGTTGAAGCTCAACAACAGCTCCCGAGTTATTCATGACTCACGAGTCGCGTTGAAGAGTCTACGAAGTATACGCAGGCGGAGAAAGGCTCAGCGAGTATGCGAGTGTATCTGCATACTCGGAAGTTTTTTCCTAGTATAGGAGTGCGCGCTTATTATATGCACTATTATAACATTAGCAGTATATCGTTGCTGTTGCAGCGGTACCACCTGGTAAATCTTTCCCTGTAGTATGCAAATATGAATGAAAACTTATATTACGTGTTTCTTGAAAAAACTTGCAGCATACCGACGGATCCAAACGGCAGACGCCACGTTTTTTTTTTATTTCAGTGCATCCTAATGCACTCTAGCTGGTCTGAATTAGCCGAAGCCTTCAGCTACGGAATCTTGCGTAACCTGGGCCGTTTTGAATGGTAAACCCTACAAAAAAAAACAAAGCCAAACAGCGCAGACACGCCATTATATTGGTATACAAGGTTTTTCTAGAAATGGGTGATATAGCATTTGACAAGTACAAAAAGGGGGCATCTGCGTTCCGCCTGGGCTATTTTCTTTACTTTGGGAAAATGTATCTTCAGATATGAAAAAAAAAACAATCACGGCAGTAAACATAAAAATTAATACCATCAACTTTTAACCAGTCGAGATTGCTGGTCGAGTCAAATGGGCGAACTAAAGTTCTCCCTCCAAATAGTCCATAGCCATCTTGAAATTTCGGAAAGGCGGCAAGTAGTTATTACCACTGAGCGATGAAATGTGGCTAATTTAGCTGGTGAACCTAAAACCAACGCACGAAACAGCGCATACCCCATTCACTTCGAAAACACCCTCGATGAAACGGTAATTTTTTAAAATTTTGCGAAGAGTTATTTATTAAAATTTTTCTAACTACTGGGTGCACGTTACAAAATTCAGGTGGTCAAAATTTCCGAAGCCCTCCACTACGGCGTCTCTCATAATCATATGGTGGTTTTGGGACGTTAAACTCCACATATAAATCAATTAATAAATCGTCTAATTACTGCCGTAATTTTTATCTGTACACACCTGAAGAAGCCTTCTGCCGAAGGGAACTCGGCGAACAGAATGCAGATGCCTATTTCTTGTAGTTTTTCAAAACCCATTGAGCACATTTATTAAAACACCCTGTAGATCAGACCCGGGCCTGATACGGGCCTGACTCAGGCCCGGGCCTGACCCGAGCCCAAAGCTCATGGGCCCGAGCCCGGCCTGGGCCCGATCCAACAATGCCTTACCCTGCCCGCGGGCTGGGCCCGTGCAGTGCTCTGCTTGGAAGATAACATTATCGTCTGCTAGAATGTCTATAAGTGAGTTTAATTAGGTGGGAACAATTTTGTTGCAGTTGGCCTTTATTAGGCATAGGCAGAAACACGCAATAGTGTCATGCTGATCCCTGACTAACAACATATATTTATTGCCATCGTCAGTGCGAACATGAGTGCCATAATCGCTAAACATTTGTTGCGGCGAGTCGAGATCTACTCGAAATGTTCAACAGCTCTGCACTGTGATACTTTAGACCATGAGCCAGCTTTTATCAAACGAACATTCTGCTACATCCTTCCAACATCCGTCAGGAAAGCTCTGTACATGTCTCCGCCTGCAAGGATGAAAGCCGTACTTGACGCCTTTGTAACGCTCCAGCCACTTTAGAAAGAATGATGGACACTATTTTACGAGGCCTCAAGTGGAACACATGTTTATGCTACCTCGATGACGTAGTTGTCTTTTCCACTGATTTCGACACCCATTTAAATCGTCTCGAGCACGTCCTCACACGCCTCACCAACGCCGGCCTTCAACTCAACCTCAAGAAGTGTCGATTTAGTGCCCGGCAGCTCACCATTCTTGGCCACGTCATATCGCGGGACGGCATACTTCCCGACCCCGCCAAGCTTTGAACTGTCGCCGATTTTCCGAAGCCAAAGAACTTGAAGGAACTTAGAAGTTTTGTCGGCTTGTCGCCATACTTCCGACGCTTTATTAGAAATTTTGCTTCCGTATGTGCGCCGCTAACGGACCTTCTTAGCGGCGACAAGGACCTTTCCACCTGGTCACCAGCATGCGACGATGCATTCACCAAATTACGCCACCTGCTAACTTCAGCACCCATCCTCCGCCACTACGATCTGCCGCTCCCACGGAGGTTCATACTGATGCCAGCGGTGTTGGACTTGGCGCTGTGCTCGCGCAACGAAAGGCAGGGTTTGATGAACATGTCGTCGCCTGCGCAAGCCGAACTTTGACGAAAGCCGAGGCTAACTACTCCTTGACCAAGAAAGAGTGTTTAGCTATTATTGGGGCCCTTGGAAAATTTCGCCCCTACCTGTATGGTCACGCATTCGACGTCGTCACTGACCACCACGCCCTTTGTTGGCTATCCACGCTTAAAGACCCTTCCAGACGACTTGCTCGCTAGGCACTCAAACGTCGGGAATACGACATCCGCGTTATTTACAGATCCGGTCGTAAGCACACGGGCGCCGACGCCCTTTCTCGCTCACCCATATCGGATGAAGGTGTTTGCCTCTCTTCCCTCGAGCCTCCACTTGCGTCATCCGCCTTGCGCAACATGACGGTAAAACAACGAAAGGATCCCTGGATCAGTGGCCTCATAAGCATTCTTTCTGATCCTCTCACTCTTTCGCCGTCTCGCGCTCTCCGCCGCCAGGCTAACAACTTTTGCCTAAGGGATGATCTTCTTTATCGACACAACTACCTTTCTGACGGTCACAAGTGTCTCCTTGTGATACCCCGCCATCTTCGAGCTGCTGTCTGCGAAGCTTTTCACGCGGACCCACAGTGCGCCCACGCAGGCCTCTTCAAGACATACGCTAGGCTTCGACTCAGATTTTATTGGCGTGGCATGTATAACTACGTGCGAAAATTCATTCGCTCGTGTGCTCAGTGCCAACGACAAAAGTTACCCCCCGGGCAAGTCTACCCGTCACAACCTCTTCCTTGTCCTAGTCGTCCTTTTGATCGCGTCGGCATTGACATTTACGGACCACTACCATCAACTCTAGCTGGTAATCGCTGGATTATTGTTGCGATAGACCATCTGACACGCTATGCCGAAACAGCCGTGCTGCCGACTGCCACAGCCCGTGACGTTGGAACGTTTCTGTTGCAACGTTTCATTCTGCGTCATGGTGCCCCTCGCGAGCTCTTAAGTGACAGAGGCCGTGCCTTCCTTTCTGACGCCTTGAAGGCATTACTCAACGAATGCCGAATCGTGAACCGCACAAGTACAGCGTACCACGCTCAAACGAATGGCTTGACGGAGCGCTTCAACCGTACTCTTGGCAATATGCTGTCGATGTACGTCGCCTCTGATCATTCAAATTGGGACCAAGTTCTCCCGTTCGTCACCTACGCGTATAATACTGCCGTACAAGCTACTACTGGGTTTTCGCCATACTTTCTTCTGTACGGATGAGAACCTTCAAATACAGTAGACACTATTCTTCCATATAAACTTTGAGTCCGAAAGTACAACTCTGTCTGAAGCTGCCTGACATGCTGAAGAATGCCGCCAGCTTGCCCGCTCTTTTTCTACCGAGGACCAGTGGCAGCAGCAATCCCGCCAGACTGGGGACCGTTCGGCTCCAAACTTTCCACCTGGTTCATTGGTATGGCTTCGGGCACCTGCCACCGCACCTGGCCGCTCCGCAAAACTTCCCAAATACATCGGGCCATACCGCGTTGTAGAGCAAACGTCACTCGTCAACTATATCGTGGGGCCCATCATCCGATCCACAGACTTACGCTACCGCGGCCGCGACACTGTCCACGTCTCTCGCCTCAAGCCATATTATGACCCATTAGTCGTTTCTTCTCTTTAATCCGCCAGGATGGCGCCTTTTTGTGCGGAGGGCGATTGTAGTGAAGAAGAGGAGCTTCAGCGGCATTTCTCGGCGCCTGAAGGGCATCGCCATCAGCATAAGCTCGTGCTTGCTGCGCTTGGCCGGACGCTGCTGACTGCTTCGCTTTCTGCGTTCTGCTCTGCAAATAAACCCCGTTACAATGACAAATAAATCTCTTTCGTGTGTACTATAATGTATATTTTTGCGCACTTCATTTTTCGTGCGGGCGCGCATTGGGGAAGTGCCGTACTTTTATTAAAAGTGCTGGTATAAATAATAAAAAAACTCACGCGCATTTTGAACGCTAGCACTAATATTTGCTGAAATACAGCAAGTCAGAGTCTGAACATCATTAAGGGTCACGCCGTACTGAGAGACTTCGAAGAGATTTAATTCTGAAGTGTTTTCTTAACTTGCCCCAATGGTGGGGGGGGGTTATGGTACTCCACATCTGGCCAGAGTGCACGGGATGAAATCCCGACCGTGGCAGCCGCATTATCCTTGAAGCGGGAATATTCGAGGCCCGTGTACTTTGATTTAAACCCCAGGCATGGTTGAAATTTCTGGAGCCTTCCTCTTCGTCGCTCATAATCGTACCGCTGTTCTGCGGGGTTAAATTCCAAGATTTATTACTATTAACCGTTTATTAACATGCTTCTAAATATATTCGCATGGCTTTTCACTATATATTGCCTTTAATCTAAATTCAACCGCTGTGGGTGTGAATCGCATCGTTTCAGAACTGGCAAGATACCACAGCAAGAAACAAGCTTGACCTTTTGTGTACCTGTTGAAAACCTGACGAAGCGCCGCAAGACCAGCGGCCAGATGAATCGCTCCGCGAAAAAATGAAAGCGCCTGGCCAGCGCAGGGGTGGAAAATAGCAGACGAAACCCGACAAGCGCCGCGTTTGCGCTTTTATGCGCGTGCGCCACGTTTAAAAATCTCGCCACCAGTTGGCGCTACGCGGGCCGCGGCCATGCATTCGCGTGTTCCCCCTAACAGTGGACCGTACTGTACCTCTGAGGAGTGCACTTTGCTGGCAGTGTCACAAGCGCTTAAGTGCGCGCATGACTGTAGCCTTTTGTGGCAGAAAGCGCCATATCACATACCCCTTGCAAGTCCGTCTGGGTACGCTGAATACTTTCTTCCGTCACATTTTATTTGATGCAAAAGTAATGCGGCCTCTTTCTCTCCTTTCTGTACATCAGTTGCGAATTTCTTTACACTAGCGTTGTGTTAGGTATAGCACGAGAACAGAGCTACGACAAAGAGACAAGAAGGACACGAGGGCTTGTCTCTTTCTCTCGTCGTTTTGTTCTCGCGCTATAACTATCGTCATGTCATACCAACTAGCCGAGACTGCCACACTTCCAAGTTACATGTGTGGTGCTTACTTTCGCGATAACATTGGGACGCCTGGACGCCTTTTTCTCTTCTTTCAGCACTTGCTCCACCTTCTCGCATTTTGAACGATGGTGAGACACTTGGGGGCGCATTCGTCCTATTATAGTCTGGCATCGACCCACGCGATGAGCGTCGCTATTCATTGTTTGAGTGCAAACACTTACTGCTTCTTGTTCTTAGAAAGCGTATTTTGAAGGCGCAACATCGAGATCTGTTTCGTTGGTCTCCGCTTTTCGCTTCCATGACGCTTGAGGAAGCTCGTGAAGCAGGATTTTTGCGAATCTTCTATGTACTCTTAATCTATTAGGAAGGATAGACCTCGAAAAGAGTAGGCGCGGAGTCAGGAGTAAGTTTTCTAATGCGGAACGCAGGTACATAGTTTTCATCGCGCAATTGTCTGCTGCATACGACTGTCGATGCAGACTTATCGTTGATTATTAGGTTGTCTTTCGCAATATTATTTTGTCACTTGGCGCACAGTTCAGTATTGTTTGGGAATTGGTGCGAAGAAACACCGAGTGTTTCGCCCGAACGGGACATCAAATACGAAACCACTGGTGACTAGCAGCCGTGATGGAACACAGCAATACACCTTCACACAGCTAATATATATCCGTATGCGTACGGCACATACTGAAGGTTGGGTGACTGCCTTCTCGAGTCCAGATATCACTCTAGACTGAACACTGACAAAGTACCAAATAAAATGCAGCCGTGATGGGTGAATCCCAGAATAAAGCAAGCTACACTAATATAATAGGAAATTGACAACAACCTGCTTGTAGCACAAGAGAATTTATACAAATTTTTCAGAAAAAAAGTTTCTTACTTGCCGAAAAGTTGAAATGTTGTCAGTTTCCCTTTTAAACATGTTCTTCTACGAACTGGAACACTAGAACAGAACTGATTTACACTCGAGTTTTAGTTCAGGGGTAAGTGGTTTGCGAGCGTAAGAAGCTGTGTACTTCGTTAGCATTATTCATGGACGTGGCTTGCGGTCCAAAGGAATGCAAAAAAAGCTTGGGGTCTCCGAAATCAATATTTGCAGGTGGTATTAACGCCTTGACAATGTACACCACCACTCTCTGCGCGTGCCACCAGAAGGGGTTATTCAGTAGCAGGGGTCCTTTCTTCTTTTTACTTTCTTTTTCCTTATACGCAGTTTTTTCAACCATTAGATATACGACACACGTGCGTGCTTCAAAGCACTGTCAAGCTTCAGAACGGAGCTTATAACCCCCAAAACCACTCCAAATGTATTTGAAAAAATAAAGAAAAATTGAAAATAGCTAGCAAATATACGGCACGCTCTTCATTCTGTGACCGATCTCTCTTAATTGCGACATCGTTGTCCAACGAGACCAAGGGACATAACTATTTGGTGCTGTCTCCTTGCAGAACAGATGCAGCAGTGTTTATCTTTCTTATAGTTGCCAGTGCTTTATGCCTCCTGAATTATGCCTCTCATTAGCCGATTTTTCCGCATTTTTACTGAGCTCCAGCTTATATTATCCATGAGCACATACCTAAATTAGGTGGCGAGCCGTCTGGTAAGAGTAGTTTTTTTTTTAAGGTAGACCACCCTCCCTCTATCCCTGATTTATTTATTAATTTCTCTCCCCCTCTTCGTCGGCAACCCCCATTCCACGGTTCCACATCGACAAACTCCCTTGTCCCGTGTGCGTGGCACAGAAGATTCAAGGTCAAGGTCGCTGCGCCCCTACCGCCGACGGGTGGCGAAACATACTCAGCAACTCCCCCATCGTATTCGCGATGGATGAGAAGGCCGTAAGGAAGAAGCGCGCGCAGGTGCAGTCTAAAAGTCTTCTTCTTTACCTCCGAGATGGCGGTAAGGAAGAAGCGCACGCAGGTGCAGTGTAGCCCGGCCGTGTTCATGCCATGACCTCCGAGATGGCGGGCGCGTGGTGCATTTCTCTCGGGCCGTCCCAATTGCACGGAGCGAGCGTATTTTCAGATGTAGGCGTGGCCCGCTTTTTTCTCCACTCCGCGGTGCTCCCATAGAGGATTGCATAAAGCCCCTATGATCGAAAAGGCTGCAGCGATGTTGGCTCAGCTTGCTCGCGGCGAGAAAAAAAATCGCAGCATATCCACGGAGTGCACAATGATGAGTGGGGCGAAGCGTCTGTCCGTGCGTCCGTCCCTGCATTCATTCTTCCGTCCGTCCGTGCGTCAAACAGACAGACACACAGATGACGGGTGTACGCGGCCAGCGGATGATCCATGGTTTGTCGATAAAACCCTCCGAAGCTTCGCCCCACTCATTATCATTCACTCTATCGGTATGATGTGAGGTACTACATAAAGGCATGCATGCGTACAGGTGACGACTGACGCACGCCTTAAGGAGCTTTGCCCCTAAAAACGGTTTTGCGCTTTCATATACCCCGGCGCTCATTTGGAAATCTTGGGTCAAGGTGTACGAGAGGCAATGTCAATGCAGTTGCATATATATCCTTGTATTGGCTTTTTTTTTGCTCTAGATTCGCGCCACCCATATTAGAGCACTTGTAAGTGCGATGCCTCTGAAAAAGATTCGCTTGCTGAGCCGACTCAGTTCGTCGTTCAGCATCAGCAATCGTCATTTTCTTTCCTCGCGATGTCGCCGACGCCGTCTAGTCTGGTGTGAAAGCCGCGTTGGCATAGAGCACCACGTTTCGCTCTCGCCCGTGAGGCTTGCCTAGTTTCCCTTTTCCAGCTATCTCCCGTCGTGCCGCAGAAGCAGGAGACAGGGAGGACAGTGCAGGTGGCCGCAAACGCCTTGACTGAATCTAGACTGAACGTCGCCGGCTATGCGACGACCATGGGCAGGTTCCAGGTGCATTTTTAAATGCGAAGCATTTCTTGGCGAACTTCGGCGACTTTGAATCTATCTATCTATCTATCTATCTATCTATCTATCTATCTATCTATCTATCTATCTATCTATCTATCTATCTATCTATCTATCTATCTGTCTGTCTGTCTGTCTGTCTGTCTGTCTGTCTGTCTGTCTGTCTGTCTGTCTGTCTGTCTGTCTGTCTGTCTGTCTGTCTGTCTGTCTGTCTGTCTGTCTGTCTGTCTGCTTAGGACTTTTAGTTCTCGTGGCCGTTTGGATAGTGGTATCGATACCAAACTAGGTATGACATAACATGACTGTATTACGAACATAACTGACCAGTCATAACATGAAAATCATGGCATGGATGTCATGAATCTCTTGATTTACATTTCACGGGCCTGCAGCTCTTGCGGTGGTTTCGTTCACATGGCATGTTGCAAAACTAGTGTGGTATGACATGATGGCATGGTGAACACAAGCGACAGTCCCTAAAATGAAAGTGATGACATGCGTGTCATGTAACAACATGACTACATGCCAAACTCATGATGCGCTCGCGGTCGTTTCGCTAGCGTCACATATACCAAATTTGGTATTACGGTACGCGAATGAATGACGAAGGTATGTTACTGGTGCAAACATGATAATCATGAATGCGTGTCATGTGACTACATGCCACGCTCATGATGCGCTGGCGACCGTTTTGCTAGCTTCACTTATACCAAATTTGGTGTTACGGGACGTCAATGAATGACGAAGGTATGATACGTGTGCAAACATGCTAAACGTGAGATGCGTGTCATAACATGACTACATGCTACGCTCATGATGCGCTCGCGGACGTTTCGATAGTTTCACATGTACCAAACTCGGTATTACGTACGCGAACGGACGACATAGGTAAATTACACTTACAAACATGATAATCACTCATGCGTGTCATGTATCAACATGACTACATGCCTCACTCATGATGCGCTCGCGGCTGTCTCGCTAGCTTTAGATATGCCAAATTTGGTATTACGTGACGCCAATGGATGACGAAAGTATGTGACTGGTGCAAACATGATAGTCAGGAGATGCGTGTCATGTGAGAACATGACTACATGCCACAGTCAAGGTGCCAACACATTTCGACGTGACGCGGTGCGCGTGCTCGCCGGCGTTCATTTCGTTGCGTCACGCCGGCGTTGCCACGCCAGGCACCAGTCCTGCCGTATATTCGCAGGCGCGCGACGCGCTGCGTTTCTTTGACGCATGAGCGTTTCAGCACGTCCGGCGTCCCTTCGTCACAAAAAGAGGGAGATGCAGTGTCGTCTGGGTAACGCATCGGCGAGAAATGCAGCATGTCGCATTTCGGGCCGGTTGCCGTCGGGCCGCGCCGACGAACGCTGGTCGCGCTTGGCGTCACACTATAGAGTGCTCACGTTTTTCTAACGTAGCGTCGCTGTGCCCAGCGTGTGCGTGCGTCAATGCTACTTTAGAGTATATTGGGTCCTTCATGACGCGCTAGCGGCCGTTTTGCTAGCTCCACATATACCAAATTTGGTGTTGCGTGACGTCATTGGATGACGAAAGCATATGACTGGTGCAAACATGGTAATCTCGACACGCATGTCATGAAGAACATGACAACATACCACGCTCACAGCGTGCTCGCGGTCGTTTGGCTAGCTCCACATATACTGAATTAGGTATCACGTGACGTGAATAGATGACCAAGGTCAACGACTAACACAAACATGATAATCATGACATGGAAAACATGTACGGCATCATTTACTGCCACCTCGTAACGTTGTGCTGATTTTAAAGTAGCATAACAGCATTTCTCATTTGTGCTTCGCATATCATCGATTCCCACCGTACGTTGGATCTGGCGATTTTTTGTCTGAAAAAAAAAACTTGGTTGTCGCAATAACCAGGGCTTTGTTGTAGCACTGTCATGCACGTAATCCGTCGATGATAGCTTTCTGATGAACTCTTATGTACAATTTTTAGTGGTGCAAGAACTTGTGCGTACACGTGGTAAACACAGTGTAGCGCAATCGCCGTCAGCGGCTAAGCTTTCCTGACTAGACTTATCGACTGTATCTCATTTAATACAGAACGAAATGAGAGAAAAAAATGCGTAAAAGGTGCGAAGGATGATACTGAACTAATCGCACAGATGTGGGCTTTCTACGATATTTCTTTCTCTCTTTTTGTGGTATGCAGATGACAAAGATGTAAATAAGTAGTTCAGTCACGTTACAACAGTGTGTAACAGGCGTAACGCAAGCTAACCACGTACAAACAACACAGCAAAAGTTTGATTTAGTGCGAAAGCGTGAAGAGAGTCACCCAGGGCAGAATGCGCTTTACTCGTGGGTAATGTTAACGTTGCATAGGCGTCGTGCACCGATGCAGTAAAGAAGAGTGTAGATATTAACACTAATCTGTAGGCAACGCATTTTATCCGCCGACAATCAGCTCAGACCGCATGCAACGAAGCGCCGCTGTGTTATCTGTATACGCGCCGCCGACCGCCTATCCACACTTTCGCGGGACGGTGCTGCCACCTATAGCCCGATCTCGCAGCGAATACGTTTGTTTCGAAACAGTGTTTCGAGCGATGCCCGGTATCACCCTAAGTTGGGAGGGTTCCCTAGTCCAGGAACCCTCGGGGTTCGACTGCCCTCGTGGCCCTGGCGATGAGTTGTCGCTGCTCTTCCAGGTCCTCAAGGACGATTTCTGCCTCCCACGTTTCGATTAGGTGGTTTTCGTTCGTTCTTGGTGCTTGGTACCGCTACAAAAAGATTGTTTCATTTCAGGCGTACAAAAAAAAAAACTTAAATATTTAAGTGGCAAGACATCACTCGAGGTGCATATGGATTCTTTGTAAAGCTTCCCATGAAAACGGAAACGTGCCTGCGATATTGGTTTCATCCTGTTGGAAGCATATTGCCAATGTGCTTCGCGTTATTCAATAGGTCGGCTGCTTGGTCAGTCTTTTCCTAATGACGGTGTTGGTGACTACTGAAGTTTGAAATTCTACCCGCTAGAATGGCCTACCAGCTTTCAATAACAGGTAGTAACGAGAGATATAAATGTTTCACGATAATTCAAGGAAATGTTCCCTGCTGTTTGAGGCCAGATCAGGATGCCTAAGAACGCGAAGCTGCAGAAAGAGTGTAATCAGGACAAGTCGTGCGTAGTAGGTGGGAAGGGATTAATAATCATGGAGCATATACTAGTTCAATGTCCGAGTACTAAACCAATAATAAGAGAAGCAGAAAGTCTGCCCGAAATGTTAGGATTTGAGTACAGTTTTAGGATCATAACTGGATCTACCGTACAGACAAGAGGAAGCTGCAAGATTCGTGGCGTAAACTATGAGGAAACGTAATTGAGAAATCGTTAGTAGCTTATGTAGCAGAGGCTAAAAAAATTATGAAGGACCTAGGTGCCACTTGCCACCACTGCGACTCAAAGGGGTTGCTCCTGACATTTACCCATCCAGCAATCCGCGCCCAGCTTTCCGCTTGGCAACACCCGCGGAGAACGCACTTACTTTACAGACACAAAGATCACAAATGCATTTACTGTTCTGCGGTCCAGGTAAGACACGTTTATAATTGTATACATATACGACAGTGCAGTACTGGCTTGTGGGGCATCGAGAGCGGCACTGCGAATAGCGCTTCGATGACGTCAGTGGGTGGGCTTTGCCTTTTGTTAGTCGGTACTTTTATTTCCTTACAAGTGCTTGCAGCAGGCATTGTGATTCACCAGCATTGAACAGCCACAAAATGGACAATTTTCAGTGACTCAAAGGCGGCACTGCAATCTCTTGTATCACCTTTCCGCCACGACCCGTACGAACAGCTGGTATTCGAGGTTGCAGAAAAGACTCACCGATTCACTGGGAACCGACAATAAATAGCCTTTCAATGGCTTCCAAGTCATTGTGGAATAATTGACAAGGAACGGGCCGATCGAGCTGCTCATTCTGCCCATACTGAACGCGATCAAATATCAATTCCTCTCTCCGGAACTGACGCTGCACGGAAACTCCGCATGCTTGCTCGCAAGCGTACCACGTCCCAATGGACCGAGTCACATTTCATCCATGCATGGTTTTGTACCTTAGACCTAACTCTCAGTCTTCGAATTCCTCCGGAATAACGCCGACGAGACGCTACTATGCTGTGCAGATTATGGTTGGGCGTCGCATTTACCAATGCGTTCATTGCGACCATTGCATGCGATCATTGGCACAGTGGCGAAACAACTTGGCACATTCTGTGTCATTGCCCACAGCTCGCAGAGACAGACACTCTGCAATGCACTAGATGAACTGGACAACCAGCCTCTTTCGGAAGAAAGAATCCTGCGCTACCGACAGGACCTTTATGTCGCAGAAGAAGGCTGTGAATGCGCTCTTGCGCTTCTCATGTTCAATTGGCCTGTCCAAACGACTGTGATCAGAACTCCCTGAATGTGTGCGCATGTGAAGTTGTTTCTAATTTATTTTATATCTCTTTATCTCTATCATCTTTCCGCCCCTTTTCCCCACCCCTGTACAGGGTATCTAAGCAGTTCTTCTAGGTTAACCTTTTGTCTCTTCCTTTTATTTATTTTCTCTCTCTCTCTCTCATGTAGCAGCAGGCCTTTCAACTGTTATCCGTAGTTTTAGATGCGAAGCAGCTGTTTGACTCACGTGTGCAACGCCGTACGTACGCACGTCCGTGCGAACGTGCCGCAACGCGTTTTCCTCACCGCAGCTGTTGGAGCGGTGTCAAGTAGGTCACTCAGCAGCTGCGCCTGGACGTCACGCTCCCCTCGCACGCTTTCCTCGTAGTTGCACGCTGATGTCACTCTGTCTCTCACCCGCAGCACGCTCGCCACCGTGCCTGCAGCGGCCGGCTCCTCCGTCCGCTCGCAACAAACCTCCCTCTCTCTTCACCTTCTCCACCGCCCGCAACGCCCGATCGCATGTCGAATGGAAACTCAGCTCGTTCATCTGCGATGAAACTTACGCGAAACGCAACCCGCCTCCCGTGTCTTTGCGTTTCAAACAAATGTTTACTCGATGTTTACTCGAGTAAACGCTACACTGAGTTTCGCTACAAACTGTTCTTCCAGCACGTGAGTCGACGCCCGTGCCAAACGGGTCAACGCCTTGCGCACTGCTGCTGCTTCGCGTCACATCAGGATTCCCTCTGGGGAAGTGGTTCATAATTTCCCTTTTTCACGGCCCGTTTTATATGTGTTACGAAGCGCGCCTCCGACGTCGTTACGAAGGGCGCCACGAATCTCACCGCTGCAACCACTGTTTCGAAAGACGGCGACGCCAACACGGTCCCGAAGGCGCCACTGCTTCGAACTCCGCCGGGAAGGTCACCAGCCGTTTGGTAGCGTAGGTTTCTCAGCTCGCGACTGCTTCTGCGCAGAGCTGATAGACGAGCGGACGAGACGACGGTGAATTAAACAAGGTTTATGTACAGAATATTTACAGAGGCGGTACAAATTCGGCACTGGGGCCGACAGAGACCCGAAGAGCCGAGCTCTCCTCTCCAACACATAAGTCTGCTGCTCGCGACGCGCCGCAGGGTTTCTTTTATATGCACCGGGTGGATTCTTGGAGTAACCAAATGTCCAACGAGAAGTGCCGCTGGTCGTGAGGTCAGAATCCTCCAATGGGGTCGCCGCTTGGCCGCGCCATTCTCATTGAATCTGGAGCCGCTGCGCTGCACGTGGCTGCACCCAAGGACGAGTTACGTCGCCACGCATTGCGTCAGACTCGCCAGACAGGAAGGCGCCGATTGCTTGCTCGATGGGCTCGCTGGCGGAGGTGACTCACTGTGCGTGCGCAGCAGAGAGGCACCGCCGCGTGATGACGCCGTTGAGTTGTTCGCGTCAGGTGGGCTCGCGTGCTGGCCTTGACACAGATTGGCTTTTTCAAAAGCATGGACGTTCGCTGTGGACTCGCAGGCATAACATATGTCAGTTGTTTCTGTGGCTCGTTGGTTATGTGCTTAAACGTCCTAGAGTGACTACAACTACGAGAGACGCTACGGTATCGATGTCCGGCTCATCTAGACCTCGTATTTAGGTTTCATTGACGTGCATTGACAGTGCACAGTACACGGCGCCTATCGAATCGCCCTTCAACAGCCGCGACTGGTATCGAATCCATGTGGACGTACATTCTGTCGAAATAAAATTAGATAGCTCTGGGTGCATGGTGCATGTTTTTGAATCTATCATGCGAACAGCGAAAGACAAATGATACTACAAAAGATAGAGGAATTCTACATTTAACAAAGCGAACACTTACTCCGCCTAGTTTTTTTTCTTTCACAGCTGCAATGTATATTGGTTTAATTCATACTGAAGATCTGCACAGTTCTCTCGTAGAGAATCGGGAGACGAATTAAGGAAATTAGCGAACCGGTTTACGTATACATCATGCAACAAAAATACAGTGGTTAGGAGTCACGGCTGCCGACCTGAATGTAGAGCATTTAGGTTGAAGCGCCATAACAAGGGCCCGAGTACACCGCGACGTCATCGCACGTTAAAGAACAAGGCATGGTGAAAATACCCGGAGCGCTGCTCTATAGTTAGTCTCCTAATAATATAGTGGTTCTCGCATGTAAAACAAAATACATTGTGTTATTATGCAGCAAGAATGGAAGCACAACTACTGGTGAAAGGGTGGCAGCGTAACATGCCGAACTTGATGAACACCATGCTTGGCTGCTGCGAAGGTGCCAGGCTTGATTCATGCCGCGGCGGTCGCATTTCGATAAAGCCGAAATGGTGGAGGCCCACGTACTGTGCGATGTCAGTGCACATTAAAAAACACCAGATGGTCGAAATTTCTGGCGCCGTAGTCGTCCACTATGTCGTATCTTATATTCATATCCTGGTTTTGAGACGTGAAACTCAACATATTATAACTATTGATAAACACCAGTGGTTGACTTCAGGGGCTACAGTGAAAGCTGACGTACCAGTGTCATCAGTACCATAAGCTGCTAGCGCATGTGTGACAGTGACTTTTGCTCGAAGAGTGAAATGCAGCAAATGTAAGGCACTCGTATAATAACAAGGTATGTGTTAACTGCAGTATACATTTCTGTGATCATGTGCGGGAGATCTTGCACTATAGGATACTTATTTTCAGCATGTACAGGACCTCGACGTACCCTTCTACTTTTCTCTGCGCAGAAACACCGCAAGGACGTGAGCAACTTCGACAAGCAGTTCACCAGCGAGAAGATCGAGCTGACGCCCACCGACAAGCTGTTCATGATGAACCTGGACCAGACCGAGTTCATGGGCTTCTCCTTCCTCAACCCGGAGTTTGTGCAGCACGTCTAGCCAGACTCTTCCGCGCCTATTTATTGATACGTCTGTAATTACCATTATTACCACTCCGCACCCGATGCGTCAACGATACGTGCCTCCCCCGCCGCAGAAGGTCTGTGGCCATATCTCCTCAGGACTCGGTAACCTTCGCGCCCTTTTCGACACACTGTACTCGGGGACAAGTTTACGTGGCGGTCGGGTTAGGGCAGTGGGCCCGAGTCTCGTTCCTATATACTCAACGCGCTGTCGCCGAGCGGCGCCAGTACGCGATGCGGCTGAGTGCTTTCCTCCGCGTAGTCTGCAGTGTCGTTTGTCTGGGGGCTCGCATCCTTGGGCAGTTTGAGCTTTGTTCGGATACAGTCTCTCGAGAAGGGTCCGTTCGGCCACTAGCAATGAGTTACCATGAAGACTGGGCCTGGAATGACTGGTGGCGCACCCGTTGCAAAGTCATATCAGACGCTGAAGTCTGCTTGTTCACTGTGCTAATCAGCGCCGAGTATTTCAAGGGGTGTGTGGCGTTGCTGCTTGCTGAGATACCGACGCGATATTGCTTCACTGCCTCTGAGAAGTTGTCCCCCAGTGCGCGACCGACTTTTTTTTTCGCGTCCCAGTGTTCAGCGGGACGTGTGCTTAAGATGCTGGGAGAGCGCCGCGCATGTACAAGCCTTCGAGTTGGGCCAAAGGGCATGACCCAGCTCATTAACCTTGAGCTTCGCAGAGCACTATCCAAGTGAGCACTTCCGCTGCCCCTCGCTTCAAGCTTTTTCGCCCGAATATTCCTTACTACTGTGCCGCGAAAGCGTTCGATTGCGTCAACCTAACACCGAAAATCGCTCTGTGAATGCCATATATTGAAAAACCTCTTGTTACGCCCACGTTGTTCTGAAGCCTTTAGTGATACATGTTGTTGCGACAGTTCTTCAATGAATGAGGTCACGAAAGGGTGTTATCAATCCTGCAAGTTCTGTAGCAGCTGTGTCATTACGTGGTCCCTACTTCTGGTCTGTCACAAACGGGATAACAAGCGTTAACCAGCGCGATCTTCCTCTTCTTCTCACCTCCCGAAAAAAACGCCACCTTGTTTTCTTCGTATTACTTATGAATGTGTCATGTTCGCGTCCATGATTTTCTTGCCCCGAAATGCTGTGAACAGTGCAGTCACAGATACACAGTACCTAGTTATAGTAGTGGCTCGCAGATACTACTGGACAACTCGGAAAATGACCACCTGAAGTTGTCTAAGTAACGCCGATTTCTGACACCTTTATTGTTATCGGGGTAGTCTTCCCATGTCCGTGAATCAGATGTCGGCCTCGTAATCTTCTACTGTCTAACCAAATAATTCATAAACTTATTAAAGTTTGTCAGATCTTTAAGGAACTTCGAGCCATGACGCTGGACCTTCGTGGCTCTGTAAAAGCATACTTGACCATTTTATTATTGGTTCTCGGGACTATGACATTTTCGACAAAATACTGTCTCTACCAAGGCCTACCTGTTAGTCACTTGCCAGTACATCGATTGTGCCATCTCTGCTTCATTACTTCACAATTTATCCAGCGTTTGAATTCCGAAAGCTTGCTGGGGGAGAAATTTTCGCACCTTCATTGTGTCTCAGTGGCCTGTTAGTTTTTTTTCTTGAATAGTATATATGAAGTCTCTATCATTGAACTGCCCCGAACCGCTTGCCCGAGTGTCCGGCTTTATGTTGCATGATTAGTGTCATGACAGAAGGAAGCGGAGAGTATGAGTGTTCCCAAGGGGCCACCGGCGGGGCCCGAAAACTAGCTAAGGGCAGCATCATCAATCGAACGAAGATTTGCGGAAGTCTGGTGAGAAGGCGGCAGTAGAATTGGGAAGGTATAATAGCCGTTAAACTATGGAGCGATTAGAAACACATGAAGGTGACGGCGCAGTCGGTATGATGGCGAAAAACCGAAATAAGGGCGACAGAGAGAGAGGGGGGAGGGGCACGGATTACGAGGTTAATAAACTTTTGGATATTAAGTTGGCCTGTATGATGGGGGTAAAGGTAATTTTCTAATTGTCGGTGGTCCATGGGTTGATGTGGACTGGAAGCACCCATATAGCACAAGCTTGTAACGGCGAAGACGCGAAATGAGCATTTATTTTTTGGCAGAGTACGCAAGTGGAACCGCAAGGTTATTCGCAGTGTGAAAAGCTCTGCGCGCGCAGTGCCGTTGAGAAGTCATCTCTTTACTTTTTATTAGTATATTTATTGCTTTCGAGTCAGATCGTTTAATAAGCCTAATAGTAAGGCAAGGTACCCTTCCCTTCATCATATTCACTGATTGCGATTGACTGTTGTTGTCGAAGCGCTTCACCATGACATCTTTGTATAGATGACGCGTTTTCGTGAACTCGTAGTGCCCAGTGTAAAGAACATTTGCTATATTTACATTTATTTACAGCTGAGAGTCATTTGCGACAGGATTGGTCTGTACAAAAAAAAAGAAATACTGCATACCCTAGCGCAATGCAGTCAAGCTTTTTTGAGCGTTCGTTAAGCTTCTCGAAGGTAGAGAATGCGGTTAGCGCAGTTTCGAGTCTTATTTTGTGCTACCGGTGAAGAACGCTGCACTCTTTATCCTTCTCTGCGAGAGCATTGTATTAGAACCGCTGTCGCTTTGTTGTCCTGCAAATAATTTGCCTCAGTCATCTGCACCGAATTTCTCGCGATTCAAGTCTTTCTTATTCGTGCTTTTCTAATTACTTCTTGAAGCGATTTCAGGTTCTGCCGTATTGATCAAGTTAGATATAGCTCAGAGTGTTGCTGGGAAGTAGCTTGTTCAGGCAATGGAGTAATCTCTTTGGGAGTAGTCGTCTTCTGGATGCTGCAGCGTTTCTTCTTCACGATGACTTTTGAATGAGACTTCTGTTTATGCCTTTCCGACCTACGCGCGAAGCGTGCGTGGAGAAGGTGTCTGCTTTGGTTAGTCACTCGAGGAGAAGGTGTGGATATTTATTGCAACTAAATATAGTGCCAAACCGAGCGTACCATCGAAAGCGAGCATCGGTAATCGATACCGCGTTCTCGCGCCTCGCAATCTTCCGCCAGCAACTTGAATCTAAGTGGCCGTCGTCGCTACAAAATACAGGTACCAGCGCTCTTGCTCACGTTGAACAAGCGTGAAAGTAATAACCGGTATTTGGACAGGTCCTCATTTTCAGTTTGTTCGGGGCGTTGTTCAAGTTCAGTTTGGTTACTGGCGCAAATCGCGTGCCGTGTAGCTCACTAGTGGAACCTGCGTTTTATTTATGGTCCTGAGGGTCTATGTTTCAGTCGATACTTTCGTAAACCTGGTGTGCAAATGAAAGCTCAGCGCAGCGCTTCCTGTTTTACAAGTATATGTCCTGACAAAAAGTGACAAAAATCTTCTGACGTTATGAACTTTATATTCAGCATGTATTGCGTAACAGATTCTTTTCCAGAAAAAGGGTTATGTATATATATATATATATATATATATATATATATATATATATATATATATATATGAGATCTCCTTAAAGTAGGCGTTTAAAATTAGCTTGCATGTTCGAACAGTTGTCAGAGCGCGTAAACTTGTCACTAAACATGTTGGACATGTGATTTATTTTCTTGTTTAAGTGAAAGACGTGGGTGTAAATCATATACATGTTTTTTATTGTACTTGTATTGTAGTTTAGCTTTTGAGTGCACAGTATTCCCAGACGCGGTTCTAAAAGCAGACAAGTATGTATGGATAGCTGGCAAGAGAACAAAATTTCGACAGCTTCTATTTGTGGCACGCTAATGCACGCTTTTCGCGCATAGTCAAACTGTCAACAAGACGTGCCCGTCCCAACTCATAGGCAGGTGGGTGAAAACTTTATTTTTTTTTGAAAGGAAAGGAGTAATCGATTAGAGTTGTTCCACATGATATTCCTCCGCAACCCTCTCTGATGGACTACTTGAGTCGCACTTCAGCGTCTTTGAAGCGCATTGGAGTTAACAACGAATCAATTTTGTTATGAATCTAGTCATAATTTTTATAGTCTTTGTTTTATTAAACTTGTTTTGGTCATAGTTAAATGCAAATATGCGTTGCGAAAAACTGATCAAACTACTTTGCCCAGTAGCCGTCTTACCCAATTAGGCCAGACTTTCGGACTTTTGCCATTTGTGGTGCATATGCGTGTCTTTCGGTTATTGCGGCGAATTCAGCGCGCGAGATCTTTGGTTGCCAAAGTTACGATAAGGGCGTTTTCGCAACACCTTTCAGAATTTCACACATCGTTGGGTTGTGAATCTTCAGCAAAGTCTCTTCGGTATTTCGCAAATCGTCGAACGTGTCGCTAAAGATCAGTGTTCAAGTTGTCTGAGAAATATGCGACGAATGATACGTCCCTTCCTCTCTGCCGACTTCGGTTATAGAAATCGAAGCCTGAAAGCGAGGTCCGCAGTGAGCTTTGAAAGTGTTCGCAATGATCACATAGGCATAGCGAGATTAGTCAGTAAAACGTGAATTATGTATGTTTTTTTTTCACGCTTCCATTGCTAACCTGTCAACGCTAGAGGTGTTTTCTCTAACAGCTTGTTCTGTGAAGTAGGATCTTTCAGTGATGATAAGATTGTTTACTAATCCTCTCTTTAACGACTAACTTACTATGCCGCTAGCAGCCATTGACATCTTGTTCTTCAATAAACACAGTGGATTGCGCCTCACTGGAATTTAAGTTAGATCGAATGCTACTAAATCTCCAGATATTTAAATTTCACCTGAAAAGGTGGTAGTGACTCATATTAGGAGTTGTTAATGTCCATGCGGTATTAAAGCATGCGATTATGATGAAATATTACAGTCGATTTGATAATACATTATTGTCACTCTTGGGATATCTGTCAACGACGCAATGCGTATTTACCATATAGTTCATAACGCACGACAGAAAGGTCTTCTCTATCATCGGTTGACTAATTGAAGTAAAAGACTGGGGACTAGCTGGTGTTTGTGTATTATGTGTGTATTTAACGCATGGAAGTCGTAGACCGCGGGTTAATATGGAGTCTATCCTAGGACACCAAATGTGGACCAGACAAAGAATACCCTAATTGAAGCATTAAAATTGCCCGAAGTTTTGTGGATGGTTGACTCTCATGAAGGTACCTCGAAGTTTGGCTAAGCGAGGTTTCTTGCGAGATATTCACTGCGTTTGGTTCTGAGCACGTGAGCATTCAATACTTTGCGCTGTACAATATTCGAGGTGTTCTTATACACCCAGTGCATATTTTATTCCAGCTACAAAGTTTTACCGGAGCCTATGTGTCGTGTAAGTCGCTCACAATGAGCTCTGTCGGGTGTGGATTTAGTTTTGGTAAATGTAATTGATCGGACGTTGCTTCTAATATTCATCGACAGACTTCGACCGCAACGCTCAGTAAACTATACTTGAACGAGTCTTCTCGCATCGGGCACAAGGCACGCAGAAAAGAATGTTTTTTTTGTTTGTACGTTCCTTTTTTGCGTCATTTAGTTTTTGAACGATATATTGCTTTCGAGAACTGTGGTGAGCACTGGTTTTTTGGCATTCTGCAGTCAGCCAGAAACTCTCAACAATAAAACTGGCAGTTGTCTTGTTGCCCATAAGCTGGTTTCCAGCCCTAAATGAAGAACGTCAACAATTTTGCTTCAGAACGCGTAAGATATCCATTTAACGCTTGAACTCTGAGGCAGCAGTAACGTACCAACACGTAACATGTAGCATGACGTTTACCATTAGACATTCTCGGTACAATGTAACGATTGTTGTTTTTTTTTTGTCTCACCTGGCCCTTACTACCGCCGTTTTCCTACAGCTTTTTTAAGTGGTGAGAAGTACATCACAAAGCAGTGAACGAGTTTTATGTATACCTGCACTGAAATTGTACAGCTTTCTTTGAGTTCCGTTTCGCCCACTACAATTTTTTCGTGTTAGCAACCGTGGGCCTCTCAAGAATGGCTTTTGTCTGTCTATTCGGCGAAGTTGGCCGCAACTCTCACCGGGTCATTTGCAGTGTCTACGACTTAGTCGGACCAGTGCTTGTCGTAGGTGCTTACGTGAAAGCTACCGCTCGCTGGATGATTGAGCGTGACAATCCGATCTGTTCTACGACCGCTAGAAGCTCAAAACCGTAAAGCAAGCCTCACTCTTGATCTTGTCGTTATTTATGCAGACCAGGGCTTGAAATGCGGCATAGAGTAATGTAGAGGCCTCTTAACAGGATCTGAAACAGCTCCGAAATGTCGTCAGCGGTGCGCGAAATAGACGAAGAAAAGAACTGATGGCCGTATACAAGCGTGCATATTGCACGTACTCCTTTACCGTTTCTTCTTCCATGTCCTTGTTTGTTGAATGCGTGTTCTTTTACGACTAATATTCAGCAAGTCGCGCTTTCCACTGCTGTACTCTGCAGTGATGTCTATGCGGTGCTCCCCGTGCATGTTTTCTACTTTATTTTTCTTTCTGTTTTTTAACTTTTATTGCGCCGTTATCTAGAGCATTACGCACTCTCGTGTTCCAACGTATCCGTGAGCCAAACCACTCAGAAACTTCAACTTGTATCAACGACCAGATACAGAGATAGGGATTCGCCTTTCTCTCTCTTTTTAACTTTATGTGCATCGAATTAAAGTTCCTGTCATTTTCGAAAAATTAACAACTCCCCTTCTAACCAGCTTCCGTCTGCAATAAGCTTTGCTGTACAATAATAATGTGGAGCGCACTTTTCTTGAGCATCGATGAGTTATGCTGGACGGCCCAATGGCGCTTTTGTTACCCCTAGAGCAATATTTCGTGTGGAAAAATGATAATTAATATGTAGCATTTGCTGACTTCTCACTTCCGCATGCTGGGAGATGCACAAAGTATAGCTGTAATACGCGGTAGGAAGCATTGCTTCTTCCAACATAGTCATTCAGCTGCGTAACTGTTTTAGCAACTTGAGGCATGAACCAATCACAGTCGTTGCTAGTCTTTTTTTTAACTGCTCGAGATTCAAACGTGTCAGCCCGTAACTAGATAAAAGTTTTTTTTTCAGGTTGCTGCTGGTCTGAGTGACGGTGTGCTGAGCTTCGCACCTATAGTTAAGACTGAATGTTCTCCATGATCAAGAGAGTGTAATTCATGTTCGCGGTGATCAGTTGTGTCCTTCCGGCAGGTGTTTTGTGGTAAATGAAAGGTCTCGCGCGTCATGCGCGGAGGACCTGACTGAGTCTTCACCTGTGGTCTTGAATCTTTCTCGTGGCATGGTAAAAACTTATTCAAACACTGAGATGTTCTGTGTTTGTCTCTCACATATTTAGTAACCGTCGTTCGCTTCTCCAGTCGCAGAGGTGTCAAATGCTAGCGGGTACGGTGTGTCATTGCGCTTGAAGTAATGTGCCGCGACGAGCGAGTGATGAAGCAGTGCTCCACAGTAAAAAAATGTCTGCTCTCTTTTGTGTTTTCTGCTGGCCACTGAGATGTCCACCGTGAATTCCAGCTTTTTGCCTTATACCGTATACCTTATCGCCTTACATGTGTACGACTATGAGCCTGCTAGCCTTTCGATTTCCCCGAACAAAACATCGTTTTCAGCCCCGCAAGTGTCGTTCAGTCTGGACCTCTGTTATTTACTGTAGCGTTGTTCGTTCATCGCATTTATGTGCTGTTGTACCGCTAGTCCAGAACAAAGCAGGGCAAGGAAACTGCGCGTTCTTAACCCTTCGCGTTGTATGTGCTGATTGATTCCAGCCAACAGAAAGCGTTTCATAACGTGTGCCCTGTGCTTGCATCCACCCAAAATCATACATGATCGAGCTGCATCAATATGGTCAACACAATGATTGTGGCATATTATAAAGATACCGAAGGGTGTATATATTATTGTTACTTACCTTTGTTCTTCACAAGCGTTAAGCAGACTAATGAGTATAACACGGGCTAGTATTCATTATGTACTATATTGTAGCCACTTGCTTCTCTGCATCATGGGAACATAAGCTGGAGGTGGCACATTTGACACCCGTATCTCTCGGAATTCGTGTACCACTGGAAACGTAGCATGTCGACTACACACTCCTACACTCCAAGACCCACATGACACGGTTGCCAAGCCATCGTTTCACAGTGGAGGGCTTGCTGTTGTCGAAAAATAATTCTCGTTTACTCAACCACCTTAGGTAAAAATTGCTGGTCTGCTTGTGTTGTGTGCTTATATGATCTTTAAGGATGTTCCATGGATGCCCTCCATCCCTTGCCGAAACACCGAGTTACCCGCAAGAGGCATGCGTTATGCATATTTTTGTGGTACTGAGGCCGGCACGTCGTGACGACATAACGCTCGTTCCCCCCTCCTCTGATACGTGAAGTTTGTTCGAATCGCAAGCTGTCAACTTCGGTACGCCTGTTTCGAAAACAGCAATTTATTGAAGGTGTACGCTTGTCGCAGCAGCCGTGTCTTTCCTGCTGCTTAGTCGGCATCGAATATTTTGCGCTTACGTGAACTACAACGTTACGCCACGGCGGACGTGCACGCATCATCGCATGCGACTGAGTTAGGTCGAGCGCAAGCCTAGTCAAGTGACGTTAGCTTTCCTTGAAGTAGCCTCTAAAAGATATGCGCACGTCTTTTGATGGCATTGTTTGACTGCGCTTCATTTTTCTCCATAGGCTTTCGGTTTTGCGAAAAACTTGTAGCACTCATTCTTGACACATAGAAACTGCAGTACAATATTGTTTTGCTTATTTTTTACTATAAAGTTACACTCACGTTTGTCAGACGCTGTCGCTAGTGGCAAGGTGCTGCATTTACGCCATGACGACTTTGCAAGAATGCAACAGCAATACGGGCTTACCAACGTGAACCTCTCTGTAAGATGTCCTTTGTGTCGAGATGTGGAGAACCATGACTGAGGCTTAGAAGGTATCGAATAGGACAAGTGGACTAGAATCTACCCTAAAGCTTAAGGTTATTTTACTTAGTTTTCTTACAACGCTGTCTAGCAACAAAATGACAGAGGTCAGTAAGTGTACGTTAACTCGCCCGCTTGTGTATTGTTCTGGTTTTGCGTTGCAGAATATATTATGTTCTCCCTAACACTATTGTTCGCAGCAGTTCTTGAAGTTTCTTGCAATATTTGCCGGTGCTTCACGTAAACACTGTTCTTACTGCTTTGCTTCGTTTTAAGACATTTGGGATCCATATATTTTTACGAAAGAAGTCACTCCGTGAATCCCCCTTTTAAGAAAGACAAGAAGTGCGCTGACGTCATGAGACAGCTTCTGTCGCAACATAAACTTGATGGTCGGTCATCCAAGAAGCCAATGTACTTGCATTCCTCCTCTATATATAGGCCCACAGTACTGTAAATTGGCTTCAATGAGCGTCAGCACGAGGCGTCGTCCAAGCATGACAGGATCCTTACGTCTGCAGAGGTCTCAGCCTCCCTTCTGAAGACTGGAAGCTACGAGAAACTTCAAGCGCTAAATAAACGGGAGTTGCGCCTGTGGAGTGGAGGGGCGCTCAGCGCTTCATTTTCCTGTGTGCCAGGTTTAACTAGTGACATGGTCGGCCGGTTTCCGTATGATTGTCATCGTTGACGCAGTCGCTGTGTGCGCCGCTGTGGAATATTTGACGCGAGACAAATGAATACAGGCCGTTGCGTACCTCGGGTCACGGTATTTAAGGATTGGAAAGAAGCTAACTATATATTCTTCCACTGTTGCCGCTCAAGCGTTACGAATAGTTAATAAGGATGATTGTCTTGTCAACGCGAAGGGTGTGGCGACATACTGAACGCTTGCATCCGCGGTTTGCTGTGTTTACAAAATGCTGATGTTCTTGTACACCCGTCCACCTGTTTAACCTCAACGCGCTAGCGTTGACCACGCACTCAATAAGCGGCGTTTAAAGAAGCACAGCGGTGAAATGAACAAGAACACGTGCATGCACGTGACCACATTGTAAGAAGAATATCGTGCACGTGACGAACAGTCTTGTGCAGCTGTCTTCTGCTAGGGTGTTACGGCAAAAATGGGCGACAGGATGCCCGGAACAGGCATTTTTAGTATCGTGGTCGCGGCTCGCAGGTTCAGGTTGAAAGAAATGAGTGGGTGTCCATAATTCCATTGCTAAGTTCGCTGGAGAATCCCTTGCTTTCAGCAAGATTTTCTGATATTCGTGTTTGCAAGTTTAAATTTGCATAGTCAGGTCCAGTTCAGGCATGATTGGGTGCACTTCAAAGACATCTAGATATTTACGAAATATTTTTCGAGATTTATCTGCCCGCGCCAGCGAAGGTGACTTCGCGCTGTTGGTAACCGCTTCGCTTGAGGGGTTTAGACGCCTGTGTAGTTCCGTCAGTTCCAGTAGGCGCTGACGTTTGCCACAACTGGTTCTTTTGAGGTAACCGCCTCCACGTTGCCCACAAGTCTACCATACGGTGCTTCGAGAAACCCGAGTTATGAAAGTAAGCGTTCGTCTTCTTTTCGTTCGCTCGAACAAAGCTGGTCTGTATGCAGAGAGCGTTATTCCATCACCGGGACGGCAATGTTTCTTTAGGAATTTCCATGAAATGGCCGAGTCTACGATTCATGGTTTTCAACTGTGTTCCCTAGTGTCTCGCATTAGTCCCAAACAAACAACTCTCTCTGTTAAATGAGCTTCTCTTGAATTCTGAACAATGGTATCTGGTTTACCTTCTAACAGTATACCCAAACCAGAAACTATTTCTCTAAGAAAAACGTTGCTTTAGTGACGTCACAATGAAGCTCTAAATGTTTTCTAATCTGTCGATGACACATTGGGAGTAATTTATTTTTATCAATACTGTTGCATTTGTGACGTCACGCGTGGCCGCGATGCTGCTGCTTTGATGTTTTGTAATCTCCGTAGGGTGTTTCGGTAGCTGTATGGACCGCAACGATACATTGCTGTGGTCCTTTAAGCTACTCTTCAATGAAGCGTGGCTCATTTCGGGTGCCGTTACGCTAGGTACAGCTGATTTCGAACACTTTTAGCGGCAAGTACATCTGCACAAATATAACGGTCTACTTCGAGGCCCAAAGAGATTTTTATCAATTTTTGTGAGCGCCGGTAATATTTTTAGACGTCTACGCAAACGTGTTGTGGTTTGGAATGAACTTCAAGATTGGCTCAATTAGTGAGACTATTATTGCGATGTATTTGGTTGACTGCGTAAACGTTACGCTTGCGTGCGGGGTTTTTCGCTCTCGCCCCAAACAAAGCGCTGTCGAAAGGAAGTAGGTTCTTGCCGGACGAACGTGTTCGTGTGCGCCTATATAAAACAAAGTTTACGAATGAACATTGGTTTCCCACGTTGCATTTACCTGAGCGCAAGTGGCGTTTGATGAGCCACTCAAACCTGCGTGTTTCACTGTATCTTTATTTTCTGGCTAGCTCACTGGAGTGTCTCTATTAGATAGTTTAAGATGCTGGATACGCGTGTAGGGGTATATACGCAAAAAAAAATAAACATAGTGCGCCGGAGGCCTCGGAAGGCTCACGTAGCCGTTTCACACCATAGGTTGACGACTTTTGGCCCTGCAGAGTGTAACACCTGCTCATCTTGCAGTATTTTTTTGTGTTTTTGCAAACTGACACTTAACACTCCGACTGAAAAGTACACCGTTTCATTAGTAGTAACTGGTGTTCTTGTCCTTAATGTTCGAGTGTCCGTTCAAGGCCTGTAAGTTGTTCGATCTCGCTAAGCGTATCATGCAGTTACTACAAAGTTCGAACCCTTATTCGAAGAGTTACAGTTGTGTGTATGTGGCTGATTTTGATAAGAAGAGAGAGAAAAACAAATGTTTCGAGAGCTGTGTTGTTGCGCGTGCACTATATTTTGCTCGAAGCTTGGTGAACGAAAAAAAGATCTATTTGCTGTTGAAATGGTGGTTGTTGCATTACTTTTTTTCTTCATCTGTATACGACTCTCTATTGGAGCTAGTGTCCCAGAAACTCAAAGAAAAAAAAATGTTGCGAGAACTTGCCGCGCTTGCAAAAATGCGAGCACGTTTTGTTTATGGGACCACTGCGACGGAATTGGTTTGGCTGTGTTGGAGCGTGTACGTTATGTGATGGACTCGTCGAGCGTGCCTGGCCACGTAGCTTTCGCGAATTTATAGGCCTTGCTGGGAGAAAAGTTTGCCCTTTCTCCTTGGCAAGCAAGGAGATTCGACGTGCCGTGGTTATAGTGTTTGCCTTAGGCATTGTACGCAAACGAAACCCAAACATGTGTTCCTTGAACGTGCGTTAGGAAAACAAAAAAAGAGAAAACAATGGTCATGCTCAGCGCAGTACGTGATTTACTTGTTGCTTATTTGATAATGTGTTTGGCTGGATGAAATTACTGTTATGTCTCTCCCTGTTCTGTTGTTTTCCATATGTTATCCTGCAGCCTTCATCTCTCAAGTGGCCCACTGTTGGCGAACGTGCCGAATTTTCCACTTTTTAACATCGCTGTCTTTCATTCTTTCTTTGTTTTTTTTTGCAGTTTTTCTTGTTTGCTTGTATTGCGCGCTTTGATAAGCCAAACACGTAAGCAACTACATGCGTCCTTTGGAAAGCCCCACTTCTCACTTCCGTAAACTGTTATACAGGGAGTCTTCTCACGTTGTGATTCGCAGAAATACAGGCTACATTTAGCAAGTGATAAACCTCTGGCTAGTGTAAGGTATAAATGCAAGAAACGTGTACGTATCAAGCTAAGTTCCGCATATGCATTCGTAGGCATGTACTGGCAGTGCAAGTTGTGCAGAAAACTGTTTTTTGTCCTTTTTTTTTCACAAACCGAGCATGAGACCGAGCAGCGTCAGATGGTTATACTCGCAGTCTGCAACCTTATTTAATGCAACTTACCGGAACGTGGCGAAATCATGCTGAATGTACGTAAACTACTATTACATATAGTTTCTGAAGTTTCTGATAGAGGGAGCTAATTGTCAGCGCGTTGATGTGGCTGTCAGTGCTATGAAGTGACAATCTGCGAGTACTGCAAAGCATTGACCCGTATTCTCGAAAAACTTCTTCAGATAGCGTCTGCAGATTACATGGGGCATGCCATAAATGAAGCCTCATGACAAGCGCCCCCTGAAAAATGTCGTATTTTAGGCAAGCCTCGATATTAGGGCGAAAGATTTAGATTCCTCTTCAAACGCGAATGTTGATCAGCGTCCACTCGAGTGGCGCAAACAGTCATCACGTCACCATATGATATCATCGTGACGTCACATATCGACCAAATATGTGTACACAATGTCGTCCCAGTGACGTCACAAAAGGGCGCCATCGCATGCTGTCGTAGCTGGTCAATGATGGGCCAATTACGCAAGTAGTGGAAAACCAGCTAAGGTGCCTGCGATCTTGGAGGCGGTGGAAAGCCAGGTTAGCTGCACAAAGCTTTCGAAGGGCAGCGGGGCAGCATGAACACGTCGACTGAAGGAAAATAAGGCGACGTCTTTCTACTTTCAGTTCAGCTAGGGTGAAAGCGTAAGGAACCTTGTAAGCTTTCCCTTGGACAGGCCACGCCTGTATGACAATCCGCAAATCAGCAGCTGATTATAATTCTTAGTTTCAAGCTGAATAAGGGAGATGACCCCTCGAAAGGATTCGAGGTGTAAAACTATTTATTGAATTCTTGCAGCGCCCAGCCTTTTAACAACGAACATTGTCACTCTACAATTAAGGACACGCTCTTTGGCCCGGCTGGTGCCTCTTGTTTTAAGACTTGTCAAGAAAAAAAAAAACGGAGGCTGAAAAAGCAATGCTAAGATGCCGAGTTCGTTTTAGAGGGTTAGCATTCTTTGAGGCATGTATATGTCATCTCACAGGACACACTTCGTAATACCTACGCCTTTACGGCTATTTTCTGTACAAGTATGACGTCGCTCAGACATCGTTCCTCATATTACTGGCCTACTCGCCCACGCTACGTTGTTAACAACATCTGTCTCCACTCTGTACCTTTCCGCGAAAATTCTGCGCTGCAGGACGAACGGTATAGCTCCTGTTCCCCCATCAGGCGTGTTGATTTCTAAAAAAAGCAAAATTCAAACAGACCGACTCGAGGCTCTACTTCCCGGCTAAAGATCTCCATAGTTTGGCTCTGATACTTCGAAGCACTGGCTTGTTTTTTTTTTGTTAGACACAATCTAAGCAAACCAATAGACTGTGAAGCCAATGAAGGCGTTCAGGGCATTATTTGGAAGAGAAATGCAAGTCGTACCGAGATATCTGTATACCTAAGCCTAGACAAAGTGATATCGATCGCAGTATAAATAATTGCAAATATGAAGACAGTCACACAAAATTATTGTTAACGAAGTGGCCACGCACGTTCGACGTGTACCGTGTGGTGCATCAGCGAGCGTGGGAAAAGGTGTTTTGTTGCAGCCCGCGCGGTGTCTTATCCTGCCTTCCTCTACGTAGCGGAGTGTGCCATTTCGACCCTCACCTTCTTGCTCGCGTGCCAAGTGCACGACGCCTGTCTCCCATGGAGGTGTCTTTATCTCTCTATCTCGCCAGTCATCCGCGATCGCCAACGCTTCCTCTAAATGTTCAACGAACAAATAAAGAAAAAAAGTTTGGTTTCTGACTACAGTGTCCTCTTACTCGACCTGGGCGCCCTCTGTATGTGTCGACTCTCCTGCGTACAGTCAATTGTCACAAAACGTAGCGACTTTGGTATCGCCTATTTCAGCAATGACCCTTGAAAAAAGATACCTCACAGAACAAGCTAGGCACTTTTTTTCGTTCGGTATAACAGCCTCAACTTTAGAATGTGGGGTAGTTCAGTATTTTCACGGGTTCGTGACGTTGACGAACTCGGCAGTTGCTGGGTTCAATAAATAAATGGGCGTCATATAAGTTGAGTCCGGCAGCTTCGTTCGGTTAAGGTGGGTTCACCACCACCAAGGCGAAGCTGTTCCCGGTAAAGGAAAGATCGAACTACAACTGATACAAGCTCTACACTGATAGTGGTTAACTGAGCGCTGGTCGTCAAAAGAGCTCATCGCCGGGACGTGTTGCTCCTTTTACTAAACGCATCGCACTTTTCAGCCCTATCGCTGGTAGTCGCCCATACTCTGAAGTCAGCTTTACCATTCGCATCCTGCCAACAATGTCGACAAACAGTTCTACGAAAATCACGGAGCTTCTTGAACAGTGCAGCGCAATCTGAGCCGTGCGTTGATTGATCGATGCGTGGGGCTTAAAGTAGCACGGACATCAAATTTACTCATGCCAAGGTTTTTGCGTGAACGAGTAGCTATAGACACTGTAGCAGCGATTCGTGACATAAAACCAACTGAGGGATGAAAAGGTATTACTTTTATTGATTTATACTAGCTGTATCTAGCACCAATCAAAACGGCTGGAAATGCCGCCATTTTTAGCGCTGGCAGCATAAAAACCCTAGAACTGAAGTTTTAGGTGCTTTATGGCAGCACTACCAGTGGCGCGGCCTCGCGGTAACCTCCAGATTGCGCCACAGCGGACCACTTCTCCACAGAAAGGAGTGACGTCAGGCTCAGCTGCTCCGCAAACATTCCGTCTGCTAGGCAGACACATTCAGTCATGCCTAGTCACCTGCACTGCCTTCGTCGCCGTACAAAGTGTCGACTCGGGTTGTAAATGACAGTCTGAAGCTTGGAATCCCTGCGATTCGCGTCGTCGCGAATTATTTTCGCTTAGATCGACCCTTTACTAAACAGCGATTCCAAAATGAACGAGGAGGTGCCAGATGATGCCATGTTCGCTCGTGTGTCTCAGCGATATTGGTGTGTTTTGGCGTGCATGGCAGTGAGGTATAGGCAAAAGGGTCAATGGAATATTGCACTCGGGAAGGAGCATCATCGGAGAAATGGAATACGTTTCCTGCTTGCCGGGTTCTTCTTTGTACCTGCAGATGGCCTCACCTATCCAGCCTCTCGCTGTTGTGGCGGCATTAACCCGGTATTACGCGGACGAGGAAATCTATACAGATGAACTAAAATTCAACGATCTGTGCGTGTTACTTGCTAGCGATGGTATCTACGCTGTTACACTTTGATAGCTTGTGGTCTTGTTGGTGTGTAACATATAGACGAGAGCACGCCTATCTCACACCCAGGCGCCTTCGGCGGTATACCCTCGCTCCCAGAGACGCCATAATTTGTTTGGAACTGCCAACACTATAAAAAAAGAGCGAGTAAAAAGGGTGTCTTTTTGTCCCACAACAATAAAATCGTCATTGCGTTTCATCCTTGCGCTACCGCCCCGCGCCCGGTACATTCCGGTCACGATCGACATGCACATTATCAGAGTTACGTTGCATTCTCGGTAGGAAAGTGGCCAGCGCCGAGTTTTCAAGAAAGGAAGCGCACGCAAGCCTGAAGACGATTATTGATGTGGGAGAAAAAGACACCTTTTTTACTCGATATTTTTTAGAGTGAAGGCGCGCCTCTCTAGCATGGCATGTAATGGCTCATGGAGTTTAAAATGCGAAAAAGCGCCTATTCACGCAGCGCCCGCTTACAAAATGTCATCTGAGAGCCACTGCGCTGTCATCTGATGCGACAACAACTAGCGCAAGAGCGAGAGATTTCTGAGCACCGCCTTTAAAGTTTACAGTGCATCGCGGGAATCGTACCGGTGCGGTGTTTTGTGATTGCACAGATTTCAATCCACAACGAACAGCGCTGAGCTCGGCCGCCCTGTAGGATATTATCGCAATCAGCAGCAAAACTACGACCCAGTGAAGTGTACGAGTAAGTATACTTATTGCGTTTATTCAAGCGCGGCTCCAGCTGTGCCGCTTTACAGCAGCAATTTGCGTGCAGTATGCCTGTGGTATGCGGCACAAAACTATTGACGTACTTTTTCGCAGGCCGCATGTCACTAACATGATATACGTATTACGACTCACGCGTGGATGCACGCACCGGGCATGTTTAGTAAAACTGTAACGGCCTACTATCGTGATGAAAAGAGATGTCAACGGTTCGGGAAGCATGACTTTCGACTCGGTCGAACTGCATCACGCCTTGATTGTCACTAGATCTACATGTGCTTTCGGCTGGCGTCACCGCAACATTTTAAAATCCATTGCCAGCCCTCCAGTGTCTGGCAGGACTGGCAATTGATACACATGTGGTGGATGAGCATAAGTTGGAGCCACATTCTAGCGCTACGTTGACGCCGGCTTACGGCACAAATCCTGCTTTGTCACAGCCAAAGCACGCTGCAGTTAACGCTATTCACGTTTCTTTCAGTCAGATAATACGTGCCTGATGAAGTTGCTTCCGCAGTCTGCAATGCATGTGCTGCAGACGTTCCGGACTGTCGAGAAAGGCCTCCTCGACGTTTCACACGAATTCAGCATCAAATTCCAGCACAGAAACAGTGCGAAACATGATTACAGCCGCACCCTGCCGCTGTGGTCTAGTGGTTAAGGTACTCGGCTGCTGACCCGCAAGTCGCGGGCTCGAATCCCGGCTGCGGCGGCTGCATTTCCGATGGAAGCAGAAATGTTGTAGGCCCGTGTGCTCAGATTTGGGTGCATGTTAAAGAACCCCAGGTGGTCGAATTGCCTGAGCCCTCCACTACGGCGTCTCTCATAATCATATGATGGTTTCGGGACGTTAAGCCTCACATATAAATCAATCAATTATTCATGATTACAGCCGCACTCGGGTTGTGAAGTTTTGCATTTGATTTGCAGAGCGTCTGCTCGCGTGGCAGTTGAAGGTGTTGCTTTGCCGCGCTTGCAACATATGGCGCTGCACACTTTTTAACATGGCAGGAAGCACTGGAATTGCTGTGTTCTGGTGCATACGTGATATGAAAAGACACCCCCATTGCACTTTTTCCGCGCTTCGAACAATAATCCAGCAACTCTCAACGGTTTCCCGACATTCTGACCGACAAGCACACGTTGAATCAAGGTCTTTTCTTTCGCCATTCCTTTAAAGGTTGTTTGCATCTTGGTAATTTCACGAAATCATTCAAAGCGGTGTAACGAAGATCAAACGTGACGAGCGAGTGCGTTTTCTTCGGCGCCGGTCGGTGCCACGATAAGAATAATCAGATCGTAGATGTCATCGCCACTAGCGCGTCGTCACTTGTGATGGTCTGTGTGCAATGTATTGCACCGAACACGTGGCACTAGTGTTGATGTCTCAGAACATTCCACTTTCATTAAATTCTCGTGCGCTGTTTGCCGTCGAAATAAGATAGCTTCCACGCGACAGATTCGGTTTGGACAGATTCCACGCGACGAAACAATAGAGGTGGCACTGGCGGGAACCACCAAATAATGAACTAGAGGGCACGCTCTACTTGTTGCCCAAATGTCCCGTACGCAGCGCTGAGGCTAGGCAAATGCATGTACCACCCGTCATTCCCAAGCTCGGTGAAGCACCATGCGTGGCAGCTCCCATAGACAACAGCGCCAGAGTTCCCTCTAGTGTATATATAGAGAAATCTATGCATAAAAGAATGCAAAAAAACTGGTCTTTTACGCATTTATCTAGGACGACAAGATAGTGAAAGCCATTCAATTGTTTTCTTTTCAATTGATTGTATTGATTTCGCTCTAAATCTTTCTGAACCTCACATGGTCATGCTGTGTCACCATGATCGGTCAACCCTTCACCAATCGACGACACCATTTGGTGACGTTATATTGTGACGTCGTTGGGTGTGACGTCACGGGATGACATCACATGATATAGGTATATCATGGTGGTATGTGGTGCCATAACAACGCGATGACGACATGTCACGAGCCAAACAAGACCGACAGCCAGGAGTTGATCTGAATAAGAACAACGGAAATGTTCTTTTGTTCGGCGTATGAACCCGCTCCTAACAAGGAAAAATATTCTAGAACATCAAAGATTTGAAAGACGGAAACTTCCGCCCCCAAGGCCTAAACTCCGTAAAGAATCTCGGGTAGCGTGACGTCGCCTGCCGACCTTGTCTTACCCAATCCATACATACTATCCAAGATAGATCCCGACACATATGCACCACAGTAAAGGTTCTGCGTCACTAAAACAGCCACCCTGTACCACATGATATGGGAATGCCCACACAATCCACCTCTACAACCCAGAGCACAGCACAACACTGTAGGGTGGGATGCAGCTCTGCCAAGCTCGGATCCGAAGACCCAAGAGTCCCTCGTGAGACGAGCGAGGACAGCTACCCGTGCCAATGGGATCCCGGAATAAAGATCCCACTTACCGACATTCCTTCCTCGGTCACAAATAAATGTTTTATTTTCCCTCCTCAGCCCAAAACGATTGAGTATGAGCCAGAGCTGCTCGTTCGTCAATAGTGCCATGCGTCATTACCCCCTCTCCCAAGAAGCATCATCTCAATGCTGTACGTGAAGGCAAAAAAAAAGAAACTGAGACTAAAACTACTAAGCAAGCAAAATGAATGGCGTGAGGCGGAATAAAGCAGTCGGTTGTGAAGTCAAGAGTCAAATGAGAAATAAGAAAAGTAGGAAAGATTGTAAGGAAAAGGGGAAACAAAAATAGAGACGCATAATCAACAATAAAGTCACTTACTCCACTGGCGATTGTCAGTGTGAAAAGTATGGTTTGAGCCGCGAAACGTCAATGACTTCAAATTTCGGGGGGCGATGGGAACGTCTCGAAGTGCCTTCTGGGAGAACGTCGTAAGTTACGCCGCTGAGACGTCGTACGACCTTCTAAGGGCTGAAGTAGTGACGAAGCAGCTTTTCTGAACGGCCACGCTGTCGGATAGGAGCCCACACACAGGCTTCATCACCAGGCTTGAAAATATCTTCAGGGTTACGAAGATTGCAGCCGCGTGCGGCAGCGGTTTGGTGATATTGAATACGGCAACAAGCGAGTTGACGGGCCTCCTCTGAGCACTGCGCGAATTTGGCGGCATCCGTGCGGTATATTCCGAAGTTGTCGGGCATGAGCATGGCGTCGAGCACCATTGTGACCTCGCGACCGTGGGCTAAGCGAGAAGGTGTGAAACCGTTACTTTCTTGAACAGCAGTGTTAAACGCAAAATTTATGTCAGGAAGGACGGCATCCCAGTTCTTGTGATCGATGTCCACATACATTGACAGCATGTCTGCAATAGATTTATTGAATCGTCCAGTCAGCCCGTTGGCTTGCAGGGGGTAAGCCGTTGTTTTACGATGTTCCGTGCCACTTAATCGCAAGACTTCCTGCAACATCTCTGCGGTGAAAGTTGTACCACGATCAGCTATAACGACAGCTGGCGCACCTTGACGTAAGACGATGCTGTTAACGAAAAAATGGGCGAGGTTGGCTGCGGTGTCTTTCGGAAGTGCCTTTGTTTCACAATAGCGTGTTGAGTAGTCGGTAGCGACCATGCACAATCCACCGGTTTACAGACGAAGACGTGGGAATGACCCCAGCAATTTCATGCCATTCTGATGAGTAGGCGCTTTCGGTCGGCCTATTGGTTGCAGTAGTCCCGCTGGTCGTAAAGGTGGAATTTTACGTCGCTGACAGTCGCGACATGTGCGGACGTAGTGCTTAACAGTCTTGGCGAGACGTGGCCAGTAGTAGGAGTGTTGAATCCGTTGCAGCGTGCGCGTATAGCCGAGGTGCCCGGACGATGGCTCATCATGACACGCACGTAAAATCTCACCACAAAGCGTGGTTGGCGCAACAAGCATATACGTAGCTTGTGTAGAATCAAGGGTCGTTTATAAAGCACTTCGTCTCGGAAACAAAAGGAGGATAGCGAGCGTGCAAATTTTCGAGAAGGGTGAGAATTGCGCTCTTCTAGGTAGTCAATGAGCGGGATGAGCTGCGAGTTGTGACGCTGTTGCTCAGCCAAGCTGGTTGCTGATACGGCAGAAAGAAAAGTGTTGTCTTGAAGGTCAGTGTTGGCATTTACGACCGGTGCACGGGGAAGACAGTCGGCGTTAGTGTGTATCCGCCCAGATTTGTGGACGATGGTGACATCGAATTCTCGTAGCAGAAGGCTCCATCGTGCTACACGAACTGAGAGATCTTTGATATTCGCGAGCCAACAAAGGGAATTGTGGTCGCTAACTAGCCTGAATGGAAGGCCATAGAAGTATTGGCGGAACTTTGTTATGGCCCAGACAACAGTGAGGCATTCCTTTTCGGTCGCAGAATTGTTTTTCTCTACTGGGGATAACGTTTTGCTCAAATAAGCGATCACGTGCTCTACGCCAGTGTGCCACTGAACTAATACTGCTCATAGTCTAACGTTGGTGGCGTCTGTGTGTAATTCCGTGTCGGCGCTTTCGTCAAAATGACCCAGTACGAGCGGAGCATGGATAAAATTTTGGAGGGTGTTGAACGCATGGCACTGATCGGGACCTCAAACAAACGAGACACCATCTTTTTTAAGTTTGTTGAGGGGTTCAGCGATCTTCGAAAAGTTTTTGACAAAGCACCTGCAGTACGCACAGAGCCCCAGAAATTGGCGTAGGACGCGCTTATTTGTGGGCACGGGAAAGGCGGCAACGGCGCGAGTTTTCTCCGGATCCGGGCGGATGCCGGTATGGCTCATAACATGACCAAGAAACTTCAGTTCTTCCTATCCAAAATGGCATTACTCGGGTTTGAGAGAAAGCCCCGCTGTTCTTATTGTCTGAAGAATTGCCTGAAGACGTTGAACATGTTGTTCGAACGTGTCTGCAATGACCACGACGTCATCAAGGTAAACAAGACGTGATGGCCATATGGGCCCCGTGAGAACCGTATTTTTCATTCATTGGAAAATAGCTGGCGCTGAGCATAGACCAAAATGCATCTCGTATACAGGCCGTCGGGAGTAATAAAAGCCGTCTTTTCGCAGTCGCGCTGATCCACTGCTATTTGCCAGTAACCGCTACGCAAATCCATGGAGGGAAGTATTTATTATGATTTAGCTTCGCGTAAACAGTCAAACGAGTCATCTGTCCAGGGTAGAGGATAAACGTCTTTTTGGTGACCTTGTTCAGTTTACGGTTATCAACGCAAAAGTGCAACGTACTATCCTCCTTCTTTACAAACACAACTGGCGAAGCCCAGTGACTGGTCGATGGCTCGACGACGTCGTCTTGAAGCATCTGATGGACTTGGTCACGTATAACGTCTAGGTGACGTATCACGTATAGGCGGAGGGGGGCTCCCTTCCTCGTGAAGGGTTAAGCCAGTTTTAGCCGTGCTGGTTCTCGAGGGTACGTCGAGTTTGCGTGCAGCGGCATCCGCTTCGGCACCAAACAGCAGTCCCGTAGTCCCCAAGAGACGGATTGTGTCTCGCTGTGCCCTAGTGGTGAGGAGACAAAACGTGACCGCAGCGCGCCTCGCGCGCTGCGTTAGCCCACCTTGCCATGGTACCTCCACTTTGAGTGTAGTGATTGAATTACCGCACCGAAGGGTATCCCCTATGTTGGGTCTCCCGAGCTTGTACGCCAAGTGGCAGGCCGCGTCTGTTTGGCACCTGGCGCCGAGCGGCGGCCCCTTTGCCTGGGTATGGCCCTCTGTCCGAAACAAAAACTTCCCCCTCACACGACCCTGGGGGGAAGACATGACGGGACAGTCGTATGAATGATGATGGGTTGATGAGTTATGTGAGACTCTGAGACAAAGCACCATCGGCGCCGCATTTCCTTCCTAACTGACAATGGCAGCATGTTGTCAGATAGGTCTATCGGTGGGTTCCTTGATGATACAATGCTGAGCAAATGGCGTCTGTTTTACTTTCGACGTATTGGCAAAGCAGTCTTGAAATAAGCCGAGTATACGCAAAAGGCTCTCTCATTGTGCCGAAAGTAGACACTCGTTTACGTCAAGAGTGTTCGCGAAGGCCTCGTCAGGATGGCCACTCAATGAAAGTGAAGCTAACGTGGACGAACCTTCGGCATCGGCAAGTCCTTCATAATATACAATGACAGTGTGTCTCGTGAGGTGGCGATATTCGTCGCTGAAGTTCGTGACCAGCAGGTGAGCATACCGATTGCTAGGCTGAGTGTTTCTTCGGTTAACGCAGATTTGTCGAGAAATAAGGACAGGTAAATTGGCCTCTGCAATAACTGCGTCAGACGTGTCTTGTCCCAATTCTGCCTTGACAAAGAGGCTGCTTCGAGGTGGGAGAGTCAGAGAATTGTCGGCCACATGGAGCGCTCTTTTCGGGAATTGAGTACTCTCAATCGCAGCGCCAAAAGGATCCTCGAACGACACAAGTAATTCATGGAGGTCGATGACGTTGCCGTATTCGCGAAGGAACTCCATTACTAGAATGACTTGCCAAGAGCACACGCGCAATACAAGGAAAAAGCCCGCAATCGTCGACGGAAGTATTCGAATGTGTGCCGTGCACATACCAAAAGGCATCACCAGATGGCCACGTGCCGTCTGGAACTGGGATCCTTGCCACGGTGTGGTAACCTTCCTTAGTTCAGTTGCCAGTGCGACGCTCAATACGGAATTGTCGGTGCCGGTGCCGAAGAGAGCGTTGACAGCATGATTGTCGACGAAGACGGTGATTTCGGCAGAAACAATCTTTCGTCTGTTGGAGAAAGAACACTGCAAAACTGGAATGGTCCTCGTCGGGTCGTTGCGTCAAAGAGGGTCTTTAACAGTTTGCCGGACCGCGAATTCACTCCCAGAAGTCACCGTTCCTAGTTTCCCCTACGGGGGCTTGGCGACAGGCTCCTGAAAAGAGCGAAAGACGACGAGGGCAAACTGGGTGACGTAGACTAGTGAGGTGAAGGTGATCTGGACTGGTGGTGCTGAATAGTCGAAGGAGTTCGCTGGGCCGTGAGATAGGCTTCGATTTCGTGGGGGCGCTCACCACAGCGTGGGCATGCAGCATCAGGGTGGAAGCCGCGGAGACCTAGTTGGCGCCATTGACAGCTCCGTTACACGTGACCCGCTTCGTCGCAGTGATAGCAGATTCGACGGTTATCCAAGGTGCACCACGTACTTGCCTTGCTACCGCTTTGTCTTGAGGCAGATGGTAGATTGGAGGGTGTGCTCAGAAACCTTGAGCCGAGAGGTGGACTCGAAGCAGTGTTCTAGAATGGTTGCATAGCCTAGCACCTTGGCCGCATAACATGATCTATAGCCGGTGGCACAGGGGATCGCAATGATGCTGCATATGTCAGGACTGGGGCCTCGGGAGTTGGTGGTGCGATTGGCGCCACGGATGTGACGGCCTGCCGGACTTCTTGTCTGATTACATCTGCGAGGGATGGCACAGGTGGATGGGATCCCACTGCCTGGAGCTGTCGCAATTCGTCCCGAACGATACTTCGAAAGAAGTCTGCGAGGGCATGTCCGCCGCTGTCAGAGAAGATAGAGCATTCGGTGACCGGGATGTTACGTTTGTATTGTGATGACCGCTGCTGCAGAGTACGCCTCATCGTGATTGAAGTGTCGCCGATGGATTGCGCACGAGTCCAGCGAAAATCCGTTCTTTTTTTCATTGAAATAGAAAATAAACGAAGGAGTTTTTGTCAACATTACTTGGCGACGGCTACTCTTTTCCACTTAATTGGTACAAATAAAAATATTAAAAAAACCATAGCATACAGTCCTACATGGGTGAGAGCAAAATTTCTCTTATGGGCAGAACAAAAATGTAGACGCCACGGTCACTTTTAACTTTTGTCCAGTCAGTATTCGTCACAAATCTTCGTTTCTTCGAAGAACTGTTGTAGCACCTTCATTGCTTTGCTGTTTGTTTTGGATGACCATGGACCTAGTATTTTATTTAAGGCAAATGGCCGCTCGGGATCTAACTTATGCAGTTCCTGTTCTAGTCGCCTTCGGTGTGTGTCGTGTTTTGGACAGTCGAGCAAGAGGTGACAGATATCCTCGTCGTCGTGGCCGCGTGAACATGCAGACGTTGTTGCACGCTGAATACGAAGTAGGAAGTGCTTTGTGTAAGCAGTTCCGAGTCGTAGATGATGAATAAATTTATCGATACTTCTTGAGAAGTCACGGTCTAATAGGTATTCAAGATTAGGATCAACAGAATATAGGATTTATTCCTTTGTTTTGTCTGTGAACCAGGTAGACAGGCATAATTCGCGTTTTGTACTTAAAACTTTATTTACAATATTTGAGATACCGGAATGAGGCACGTTTGCGTAGAATTATGAGCGGTTTTCGCCAACTCATCCGCCATTTCCCTTAATTCCGCAGTGACTGCGAACCCACCTAAATGCCACTTGATCATTCGACTTCGTAGCTTCTGAGAGCTCTTTTAGTATAGCGTATACTATGCGCACACCAATGTGTCTTTGAAGTGGCATTTTCCACACTTGCCAGTGCTGCCAGAGAGTCTGTAATTACCACCCACTTTCTTGGTGTTGTTGACAGTTTCATAAAATTTATGACTAGCAAAATCGCTACAAACTCCGACGTTGAATAGGAGAGGTGGCCCAGCCGACATGCATATTCTTCGTGTAATTTCGGAATTATGAATGCTGATGTCGCTGTCTCTTTGGTCACGGAGCCATCAGTGTACACGTGAGTGTATCCTTGGTACCTGTCAAACAGATGATGTGATGCCAACTGCTGAGCAGCAACGGTTGACACTTCATGTTTGCTGTGAAGTCCTTCTAATGACGCTTCAATAAGTGGTAGCTCAAGCAGCCATGGCGGGTAGTTTTAATCCAGCGGCTAATGTGTTGACACAGCAAGCCAGGAAATGTACTATTGGTACACATGGTGTTTTTGCGCGCCAGCACGGTTCACGAAGTTGGGTATGAGCGGATGAAAAGGGTGTTGCGTGACTAGACGAAAGAGGTGCCGACATGTCTCCACATTTCTAATTACTATAAAGTTGGGTTTTTTACCTCTGCCAGTGTCAGAGAAGTTGATTTTACCTGTGGTACCCCCAGACATTTGCGTAAGCTTCGTGCTTGTAACAGCTGAAGTCGCTGTAGCGACGTCTGATAGATGTTGTGTAGAACTGGCGCAGAGTAGGCAATTTTCTGTCAGATTAGCGCAGAATGGACGTGTGGTAGCGACGCTGATGTACCGCCCCATTTTGTTCCCGCGATGCGACGTATAACATTTATGGTACCGTTCACTTGATTTTCCAGATTGCTGGAAAATATGCTGACTCCGTCTGAGTTGGCTATCTAAGTTAACGCCAAGGAAGTGATGCTTTCGTGCGATTTCGATTCTCTGGCTATCCACAAAAAGCCTCAAGTTTTTCACTGTCTTTCTCGTGAATGGCAGAACTACGGATTTGGCGCGATAAATCTGCATGGCTCGCTCTTTGAGATAATCACTTATTGCATTTAGCCCTCGTTGAAGCCATTGTTAGATTACTTCCAGTGATTTGTGAGACGTCCATATGCATATGCCGTCTGCATACATTGATATGCTAAAGGCTTCGGGCAGCACTTCTCGAAGACCTGCCATCGCAGCATTTAAAAGAAGCGGACTTAGAACGCTTCCTTGGGGTACACCTCTGCTTATTTTGAAGCGATGACTGTCTCCGTTATTGGTTGAAATGTATATTCGTCTGTTACGTAGGAAGTTGGCGATACATTGAAGGATACGACCGTGAACCCCTAGTGAGGTAAGTCATGCAGCACAGAAAAGTGGCTCACAGAGTCGAACGCCTTCTTAATATCTATGAACGCCGCAACAGCCATGTTTCCACAGCTCGTCTCTTGTTCTACAAATGTAATGAGGTCGAAGACGCAATCCATGGGGCTTCGCCGTCGTCTGAAGCCAGCCATCTGTTCTGGGAAAGAGTTGTTAGCTTCAATCCACCACTGTAATTTTCTGTCAACCATTTTTTCCGTGACTTTAAATACACATCTAGTGAGGCTGACTGGTCGGAATGAGTCAAGCGAAAGCGGTGATTTACCGGGCTTCAGCAGTGGGACGATTCTCGCGACCTCGTCGTAGAAGAACTGGCATGTAGTTGGGTCCTAGATTTTTCAGAACTCTGTACGATACGGTGTCGGGACTAGTTGCCGTTCTTACGCGGGTTAGTGATAGGGCAGTACGCAGCTCTAGTAGATAATATGTGTTATCCAGTTGAGCATGTGATAAAGCGTATGCATCTTGGATTTGTTGCTCTGCAGAACTAGGCAGCGCAGGATTGTTGTGAACCGATTGCCCAGTTCCAGTCAGCATTGTGCAAACTTTTTAGAAACATCATGTTCGGATAATCCAAGAGATATGGCCAATGCTCTGAATGGGTTTCGCTGGGATACTGGGTGACCTAGACCAGTGATTGTTTGCCAGATTTTTGAAAGTGGAGTAAATGGGGTCAATGAATTGCATAAATAATGCCCTTTTTCCCGACCTAACTTTTGCCTGTGTCGTTTAGATTGGATGTGTGTGGCCTGACTCTTGTGATATTCTAGCTTCCCTGTGTGGCGACAGCGACGTTCTGTTCGTCTTCTAATAGCTCGTAGGCGCTCATAGTCTGCATCTACACTGGAGTGGCCTGCTGGTACAGCTGTAAACCTTGTCGCACGGGAGTAACTGTTTTAATGCAGGACATAAATGCATCCAGTTCATTAACTCCCCTCATGTCACGTTCAGTATGTTTACTAAATAGTTTCCGTCAGTTAGCTTTGAAATCAATGTGGTCGTTTGCACTTGCACTTTTTTGGGTGTTGCATGAGAACTGGGTAATGGTCACTTCCTCGTGTTTCGAGGTCTGTACACCAGTTCAAATCTCGTGCAATGTCAGGGGAAACTATAGCCAAATCTAGACAGCTGGCATAACTATTACCTCTTAAAAACGTTACTGATCCATCATTCAGTACAACAAGACCATACCGATCAATTGCTTTTTCAGGTGTTCTCCCACGTGAATTGGTATGAGTACTGCCCCACGTGGCACTGTGCGCATTAAAACCTTCACAGATGAGGGCAGGTCTCTGGGCTTTACCCAATAAGTGAATCAGGGATAATTTGGAGATGCGTGTCGATGGTTGCAAATAAATACTAATTACGGTGATGGTAAGCTTCTGGAATTGAATTTTTCACCCTACCAATTCTGGCACGTCCGAGTCCGACGAGTATGAAACAAAAGAGGATATGTCGCGCCGTACGCATAACAGTGCCCTGCTCAAGCCTGGATTTGTTCTTGATGCATATGTGACATAATTAGAAATCCTAAAATCAGGGCCAACGTTGGTTTCATTTACACACAGAACGGGGAAGGTATACTGAGGAACTAGCTTCCTAAAGTCTGCGCTTTTGGACCTAAGGCCATTAACATTCCACTGAAACACAGCTGTGTTGCGGAAACAGTTGTTCATTTGTAGAGCCATTTTGCTATGCAACAATTTTTCGTTGCACTGCTAGAGGCTCCAATAAAAGGACTGCGCTCGCCTCTGGAAGGTCATTGACCTGTGGAAATACACGCAGGCTTACTTGCAAAGCAAGGAAGAGCATCGACATAATCATATGCACACCACTTGCTTTCGGTGCACGTTGCTCTTGTGCTTTTGGCTTTGGCGAGGTGAAAGGTGTAGACGCTTGGTTATCCTGAGTTGCTGATGGTTTCGGTGTCCTGCTGTCGCTTGTCTGCCTTTGAACGCTTGGTGATCGTCCTCTACGGTCCGTTTTGGCTGTACTTTTGTTTTTCTGAGCTGAAACACGCTTGGGTACTGTCGCATACGACAGTGGTGATGTACTCTTCCGTGATTTGGAAGTCAAAGGGAGTGGATGTACAGTTTCAGGATTCTGACAAGGCGATCCCTTTTTTGGAGCTCTTCCATGCAAAACTTTTTGTCGCATTAGTAGAGTAGCCACCTGGTGTTTCGGACAACCAGCATATGACGCTAGGTGGTCTCCATTGCAATTGGCACATTTGGGATGATTCCTCAGTGTATATTCTTTGTAATCATGAGCTCCTGCACAGATTTTGCAGCGACGTTGTCCGTGGCACGATTTGGCAACATGCCCATATCGTTGACAGTTGTAACATCGTGTAGCGGGCTTTAGGTACTCTTCCACCGGATGACTTGTGAAGCTTAGGAGAATACGAGGTGGCAGTGGCTTGTCGGGGAAGAACTCAAGAATTACACTGCCGAGTAAATGTGGCTCTGCTGAACAATCCTCACGACGGGGTCATTTAGTTTGTCTCGTTACTGAGATTACACCGCTGTTTCTTAAATATTCAAGCAGTTGATCTTGACTGTATTGCACTGGCACTTTTCTAATATTTTCTAGGTTCCTCACATACAACTGCGGTATATACGGTGCCACTTCAAGATCAGCAGCATGTTTCAACTCTAGAAGTCTGGAAGATGCCGTAACTGTAGAGACACTTACGGAGAAGTTGCCATCTCTGTTGGCGCGGAATGACTGCACTTTCTCTTTAGCAGCAGATACTACTTCACTGGCCAGTTTGTTCGGATTGACTTTCCAGAACGAGGCGCTAGGGTCTGTCAGCTTGAAAATTACGGGTATCCCAACTGGTCGGGCTTTCTTGTACGTGACTGTTGTGAAAGGCCTGTCTTCTGCTTCTCTATCACAGTTCATTTCCATGGAGTCGATGATCGTTGCATCGCTGTAATCCTCTTGATTATCAGTTCGCGCCTTCTTCGAAATAACACACTCATGGTTGGCGTTAGGTGTCGTCGAGGGGCCGTCACAGTCCTCCTCAAGTCCACGAAACACGGGATTATCTTGCTGTTCAGACGCATTCATCACTTCGTTATACGCGCATCAAATGCCGCACCTTCTTTTCCTCGGGCATGGCAGGATTCACACTTCTGAAGAGCCGAAGCATACTAGTAAGCGATTATTAAATGAAAAGAAGATACAAGTGAGCCCCGTAACTGTCTCTCAGGTGGAGGGCACCTCAACAGTAGCTCACAATGGTTAGAGGTAAATAGGGGTCAAAAGGGTAGCACTAAAAGGTATAGAGATAGACAGAACGGAAGGAGAGAGTGAGGCGCAGGGACAGCCACATATGTCCTCGACTAACATGGAAGGCACTGCGCAGTGCACTTGACCGGGTTGCATAAATTAGGTGCCTTTTCTCATCTTCTAACCACTACCACCACCACCACTAACATGGATACTCGTTCGTTCGGCCGCTGCTCTCTACAGGATATGGCTTGTTCAGCCCTCTCCTTCCTCTCGGTGTTGCGACAGGCGTTACGGAGCTGTCGGCTAAAATCTTGCCAAGTTGCAAAGGAGACCTCATGGTTCTCGAACGACGTCTTCGCAGAATCTTCCAATTTTCCAAGTAGAAGTAAATTCGCCGAAGCTTGCGAACATCGTCCCATTCGTTGATACTGGCAACCCGATTGAAGTGGTAGAGCCAGTCATAAACATCCTCGAAGATGTCTCTATGGAACGGCTTTTGTGTCTGTGGCGCATGAAAAACATGCGCGAGGAGAGAAGCATGGGCAACGCTGGTTTGGACCGCCTGGTTTGTCATCGGAGTTGCTATCTTTCTGGGTGTCTGTACCAATTAGGGACTAAACACAGGGGGTAACCAACGCAGGCGGCGGCTGCTTTTTGCTCTGAGAGATATAGCTGTCTCCGAGATGACTGACACAGCCGAAGTACACGTGCCCAGCACCTCCACCAGTAATGTCTCGAGTAAAACATGACCGACAACCAGGAGTTGCCCTTTGGTTGGTTGGACCCAAGCGAATTGGCTCAACCTACTACTGGGGATAGGCCATGAATTGCGCAGCAGTGGGATTTCGGCGAAAGAAAAAAGAGAAAAAAAAGAGGAGGGGGATGCCTAAATATATATTTTTTTATGTAAACGAAAAGCTTAGTTGTGCTAATAGGCCAATATTAGTTGTTTATATATAAGAGAAAGAAAAAATAAAATTATGAAATAAATCAAAATGCAGTAAAGAATATATGAGACTAATGACAAAATAAGTAATGAGTATGTACTCATAAAGTTAGCATGGTAGCCGTTCTGATTTTTTTAAATAGTTATATATGGCTCCATATTTGTCCCTGTTGCAATAACCTAGTGCCGTAGCCCCTAAGGAGAGTATCACCGTTTTAGACAGCTCAAACTCGTGTCTCTGGAAAGCTGGTATTAGAAATTGTTGCCTTAAATTTGACATCGGCAGCATTCTGTGAAAAAGTGCTCTACAGTCTCTGTGTACAATAGTGACAATGGGGGGAAGAAACAAACCCAGGGAGGTCTGTGTAAATGAAAGTTTAAAGGTGGAATCCTGCATCGCAATTTAATGAATTTCACTTCAAATTGCCCTGAACCAGAGCAACGACAGTGTTCTCTTCTTCTTCTCGGCCCAAAACGAGTATGAGCCACAGCGGCTCGTGCATCAATGGTGGCATGCGTCAATATATATATATATATATATATATAAATATATATATATATATATATATATATATATATATATATATATATATATATATATATATATATATATATATACATATATATATATATATATATATATATATATCTGTAGCTACGTTCATTTGTGTGCTCTCGTCATCGTCTTCCTAAAGGTGCCCGACAATACGCGAGCCAAATATTATAGCGCAGCATGCGGCATGCAATTCACAATAAATTATCAAAGCCAGCGAAATATTCCTTTCTCTTCTATTGACAAATGACGGGATAAGCCGAAAATCACTCGTATAGTAAGCCCACCTATCAGCCATGAGCTGATTTGAACATGGCGCGTTCGGTCGGTACAGATATTGCAGTGGGAGTTCGCGAGTTGTCTTCGCGTGTACGCACGATCACACTGAAAAATAGAAAAAAAAGAAAAAATAGAAATAAAGTGCTCAATGTCACGAGGCGCAGTCGCGTTTTTTTTTGCGCCTGCCTTCCCTCCCTGCTTAGCTTTCAGCATTTGGGTCGGGACGAGAGAAGAGAGAAGGCAATCGCAGCATGCGATGAATCTTTGTAGCTCCACTCACACTGGACGGATTTTCAAAGTTTTTGCGCTGTCTAGTACGTGAGGCAATCAGCTCTTCCATAGAGTTCATTCTATGGTTATTCGAAAAAGTGTTTCAGGGCCCCTTTAGGTTGGTATTAACCAAAATCGGTAGGAGAGGGTAAGAGGGTTGACGAATATGGCTTCACGTCATTTGTGATTATACCACGAATGTCCCGAAAATCTTGTCACGCACATAATCGATCCCTTTCCTCCGTACACGAGTGTTACATACCCTTATCCCATAGGCCACGATATGCTGGTAGGCGCGACAGGTGATTGACAGTTTGTATATACTGTTGCGGCTCTCGGCGCTGTTCACCAGTAGACGCTCCGAATGCCAGCGCTGATCACCAGTTGTTGGGGACCGGGGTCTGCCCGGTCTTTTGTGATAGCGTGGTGTAGCTTCGGGTTGAGGAAACGACTACGTTTCTCAGCGACAGCATGGCGCCTACTGACGACGGTCATAACAATACTCAGGAAAGGCGAGAACAGACAGTGGTAATTGTAATGCCAGTGAGTTAACAGAAAGCTACATTAAAGCATAGGACTGAACAAATCTAATGATAAAAATCGTCATCCCAGCAGGAATCGAGCGCCATTTCTGCGCGGCAGTCAGGTATTCTACCACAGAGTCAAACCCAGTTTTGAAGCTGTTTTGGAAAAATACCTTATGCATGCAGGCGTTATGTTGGTCCCTCTTCAATTGTGGTTGCTGTGCTGACTATGTCTATCTTTGTAACGAAGCAATTATATGACACGGACTTTATGTAGAATTAACGTCGATTGTGGTTCCAGCGTTGATTCATCTTTCATAGCAGTCTAATAAACGAACCATTTGTATTCATATGACTCAGTAAGATATACTCGAGTGTTATGGGAGAGTGTCACTGAAAAACAATCTTGTACATATCGAAAAAACGGAAAGAAATATTAGTCTCACATGCCTGTTGCAAATGCCTGCGAGCGCAGTCACAGCGAGAGCTAGAAGATCGGCCTTCTAGAGCATTTTCTAAACACTCATCGGGTGACTGCTGCAAGTACACTTGCTTGATGCCTACTTTGGCATTAATAATAAAATTTTAAGCTGAACTGGTGATTTTTATTGAAGCTTTATTACTTTTACAACTCTATTTGAAGCTCACTGCTGATGCTGCTTATCGCCTTCCTTCAAACCAGTTCTTTCATCGACTTGAAGGCTATTGGTTTACCGCGGTTCATTGATGTTAGGTTTACTTTTCGTTTGGTTTGTTTTACTCATTGGTTTATGTTTGTTCGTTCATGAAGCTGTTGTAGAACTCTCTTTTCTCTTTTTTTTTTCAAATGTCGTCACGTAACACGTGAAGGTTTAACAATCCTTCAGCCTAATAACAAGGCTTCGCATAGTAACTGATGGTTTGATACCTTGAGGGAGTATGCAAACTACGCATCAAGCTTGTTTTCCGGCAGACCTGATGACTAACGCTCCCAGGTTTTCATGCCCATTCTGTTCTTTACCTTATGAAAAAATGCTCAGGCCTGCGCAGAAGGCGCAGCACAGTCACAGCGAAAGCTAGATAAGCGGCCTTTCAGGACCTTTTCTAAACACTCGCTGATTAACTGCTGCTAGCACACTTGCTTGATGCTCAGTACGGTATTATAATGAAAATTTTAGGGTAGTAGGCTGGCGTTCGCTATGCTAATTTTGTCATTCTTCTGAGAAGCGTGGTATCCGCTAAACTATTGCGAGAAATTTTGTGCCAATCGTTCATGCCGTGGCTGATGACGATCAGGAATCATGCCTAAAGTGGGTATGCACCACAGTTAATAGGTGATTAAAACAATCTTTTGTAATGGGTTGCAGCGTTGGAGGACACACCAGTTACGCTATTCGCATTGTGCGACCACTGCTTGTTCTTTTGCTGTTTTAAAACGCTTTATAAGTTGTATTAACGCGATTGCTTTCCCGGCATCAAATCTGCCTAAGGCGAGTTTGCCCACAAGTCCCAAGCATCGGCGTGGCTCACTGGTAGAATATTCTGCTGGCACCCAGCGGTCCCGGGTTCGAGCCGCACTGGGCCATTGGTACTAGTTTTTTTTACAGCGAGAGATGTTGTGAGATCACAACTCAGGTCACGCGCGGTTGTGCGCCGCTGTTGCCGCCGTCGGTGTCCGTAACCATATCGTGCGTAATTAGCACCAAAGACACGGTGGGGCTCAAAACATTGGTCTACTGGGTGCCAGCCCAATTTTCTAACCACTGAGCTATGCCGGTACTTGTGACTTGTTGCCAAACCTAGCACCAATGACACGGTGGGGCTCGAACCCGGGTCCGCTGATAGCCAGCCCAGTATTCTACCACTGAGCTATATATGCTGGTGCTTGTGAGTTGCTTTCAAACTTGTCTTAGGCAGGCTTAATGTCGGGAAACCAATCGCGTTAATATGACTCATAAAGCTGTTTTAGAACAGCGAAAGAATAACCAGTCGTCGCAGAATGCAAATAGCGTAACGAGTGGGCCGTTCAATACTCGAACCCATTACAAAAGCTTGTTTTTGTTCAAATATTAACTGTGGCGCATACCCACTTCAGCCAGAATGTCTCAACGTCGTCATCCACTGCATGAACAATTGACACGACATTCCTTGCAAGTGTTTAGCGGATACCACGTTTCACAGAGTAATGATGACAATTAGCATAACGAATGCTGGCCTACTACCCAAAAGTTTATTATTAATGCCCTTGTGGGTATCAAGGAAGTGTGCTTGCAGTAGTTACCCAATGAGAGTTTTGAAAAACCTCTGAAAGGCCGCTCTTCTAGCTTTCGCTATGACTATGCTGCGCCTTTCGCGCAGGCCTGGCGTTTTTTTGCTAATTTGGCGCGATGTGATTGCGGGCAATGGCGGTGGCGGCGGACAACTACGGCACTGCGCGGGACCCGAGTTGTAATCTTATAACAGCTTTCACTGTAAAAGAAACATTACATATATAAGAAGTTAGACAACTTGCACTGCCTGAGCAAACGCTTTCAAACATTACATGCGTGCATACCCATATCACCTCTAACAGTACGGATAATCAATATCAACGTGTACTAATGTTCACGGCAAAGCTACTGCTGGATGCCTGCAAAAGCAACAAGGAGGAAGATGTGAAGATATTTGGGATGGCTACATCGTATGAAAAGGTCGTAACTCCGCTCATTAAAGTTCACTGCAACTGCTTGCTTTTGACGGCGTCGGTTCACGGCCGACAAGAGTGCCTAGTTCGCAGTCGTGTCACAGATAAAATAGGTTATTGCATTTATTGACCCCAAAGTACTGATAATAGTTTTTCAAAAGTTGCACATATTGATCCGTGGGGATCCCCATGTCTTATCGGCGCTGTACGTCTTGACGTCAATGGCAAAGATGTGAAGCTTATATTTTAAGGGCACTGAACGTGTGTCACCCGTATTTCGTTTCGGCGTCAGCGAGGTGATGCTCTATCCTTGCTGATGTTTACGGATGAGTCTCTTGTGCTGCAGCAAACGAGTTCATATTCTCAGCTTGAAATTTGGGTTTTTATTTAACGTCTAGGTTTGCTTTTCTAATGCAAGTTAGCATCTCGAATGTTGCAATCTGGCACCCCTTTCCGGTCTTATCGAGCTGACGCTTTACAGATATAAGTAGAAGAGATAACAGTGAACGTTGGCTTCCCTAGTAAGGTTCGCATTTGCGAAGAAGCTCCAAGAATAAGCTACAACTATTTATTTAAAAAAATCTCATGTGCCTTCACACACACACCTCAAATCTTCAACTTACAAGTGCATTATACCAGGCTTTGCAGGCTCTCCCCGTTAAACTGTGAAGATACCACAGTTTTAATAAATTGCCGGCGCATCAGCTGAATAATATTCACAAATGTAATCCGTTGACGGTCAATGCAGCAAACACCTCACAGGCAGAGGATACCTTTGCCCATACTGGCTGGCCATATTTAACTATAGACTGTTTTCCGTAAGACATCTGGGCACCGCCGTTTTGGGCGTTTTCCAGTTTTGTACATCGCGACGTGAATGTAAAGAATGAAACCATGAAACACCATATGCACCAATCAAGCTGTTTTCATGCATATAACCCAACGAAACACTGTTCGTTTATTGGTTAAAGATGCAAGATAAAAACTTCAACAGCCCTTTATGACGGCCCTGAAACCCATGCATAATGTACTCTATACACACAATGGGCACCAATAAGAATAAAGTGCGCAATCCAAATAATGCCTTTCTAGTATATTTTTGGGTTGATAGGGTCTAAGCCCTCCCTATTCGCTTCTGCCAGTTCTCTCAAAATAGATGTGGCAATCGAATCAGCTACTGAAGGAGCGCCCGCTCAGAAGCTATTGCAATGACGGGTCACCTGGGCCGAAAGCTGTCGCCACCACCCACGCTACCAGCACCCATTTCAGCAAGCCGCCACAGGCGACGTCACCTTCGGCGGTGGGGCAGCCTGGTACCACACACAAAAAAAAAGTGTCACGCTTGTAAATCAATTAGGAGTCCACGCTGACACGCTAGAAGGGTGCCTGAAAGCGCCACAAAGACAGCTATCTTCTAGTTACTTTTGTCGCGAGTACCTGACTTCCTTTTGGAAGCGCCGCCGCTTTGAGCACCAAAGACGCACAAAGCATGCAATGCATTTCTTTCAAGGCGGTATTTGCGCGGGGGTCACGAAGTAATGGCAAGTCACCTGAAAGAAGTAGGCGGGTTCCACCGGCCTTGAAAGTTGAAAGACAGCGACCTCGGTCGTGAGAGGCCGACAAAAATGCCTCCGCGATTCTGCCGGCAGCGGCGTCGCACTCTTTAACAACATGGGTAATTCTGAGTTTGGGGAGAAATCATCGCGACGCTTCTCATGTGGCTGACTTGCAGCTTTGTCTTTGCTTGTATTGTCACTAAAAAAAGTGCCTACATTCTGCCTCTTGGAAACGCACTTCAGCTCATTTTCGATAAAATAAGTAACGTGACTTTCGTGCTCAGTACTTTTGTGATACAGGAGATACATCGTAAAGCTATTTCACTGATGAAATACAAATATATTTTGCAACTGTAGCTCGATAGTAAAATACGGACACTCAAAGGTATTTCAGAAATACTGTCGCGATACTGATTTGCCCTAGCGTGTGTGTGTGCTTGGGTGCGTGTGTACACGAAGTTGAAACAGGGACAGTTCGGAAAAGCCGTCGTAAATGTAAAGCTCATGCCCCCCCCCCCCCTCTTCTTTTTGTTGAAGCAAAAAAAAAGGAGTTGTCACCAAGGGCGAAGGCTACCCCTTTCCACACTTGGTTGTTATGAAATGATGAATCAAGAAACAAAATAATATATACACACGTATACAGTCCCACATCGGTGCAATTCATAAGTTTTTGTTCAGACTACAAATACACAGTGGTGATGATCATTTTCCGTATAGTTTTCTCAATACTGATCACGAATCTTGGTACACTAAAAAAATAACCATGGAGCAAACTCATCGCTTCGATGCTCGCTTCGTGAGGCTATGTAGTGCTTTCTATGTTGTTTCTTTTTTTCTCTTTTTAAGTACCTATGCTTTTCGAAGCCTTTTCTCAGTATTGTTGCGTTGTATTATAGCTGTTTATTTGACTCTGCACGTTCATGTATAGCATGACGATTTGCTCATTCGCGGCCGAAGTCAATAACTAAGGTAACCAGTGCCACCATTGTCCATTCCACCCACTCACTCGCCGAAAACGTGGACTGCTGTCAACGTTTTCATGCACTATCTCAGTTTCACCAGCGCTCAATGGTAAGAGTCCGGCAGCAGAAACAAGACATCGTAGTTTCGTATATGGAAAAGAGACCTGAGACCTAATGCACCTGAATGAGATATTGGACAGCATTATCTCAGAGGTTTACTGAAAAGGGATTGGTCTTTACCAATTTTTCCAGCCTATGCCTTACTTGTGAACTGTAAGACGCTTCTCGACAAACCAGTTCCTCATGAGTTCTCAAATTGAGTACCGCGGTACCCACAGGTTCCATGAAGGACATATTAGAACTTCAGGAGTGATAATAAAGAAATCAGGTCAATGCGGGCAGTGCCAATGCTGTGGCTGCATTCGACGACAGACGTTATCATCGGCCTCCCGCCCTAACCCCAAGCAGTTTAGTTTGCCTTCATGTCCAAGAGGGGTCAAGTTAGGACACTCCGCGGCACTCAAGAAAAGTTGTTTTATTTTCCCAAGTCCAGAAAGTTTGAGAACACCCGGCCTAAGAGTTTCTGAAAGCGCATTTTCACCTTCCCTTATCTCTCGAGAGGATGTGAATGGAACGTGAATACGAGTCTACTTAAGAGTTTGTCGCTTCGCTGACAAGTTGGCCGCGCTGCGCTCGCGTCTTCGTGATAGGCTTTTATCGAAAATGTGCAAAAACGGAACGATCAGTGGTGCACTGTCTGCGCGTATTAAGCACTACGCCCCGTCTCGATAACACAGTCGATAACATTTCGCACATTTTTCGCGGTTGTTGATATATAATTGATTTTCACTATTTCAAGCTTTTCGCAGCTTTGACCTGAGCGAAGCTTCTTTAGAAATGGCCCGAATGCTACGTTGTTTGCGCGTCACCGCTGTCGATGACCTTGCTCGCTGAGCAAGAATTCGCGCAATCCTTCATGCTTCTCTCTCCCCCGGTGAACAACGTTACGTTAGGTTACGCAACCCAGCTCGGTCGCCCCTGCGCCGCAACGCGCACGCACTCACCCACTATTTATTTACTATTTTCTCAACCAGCCTTTTCTGCTTTACGTAACGAATGCGCCTTGAGACCTGAGCATTTCAGCGGCATCCACTGGCGAGGGTTCGTCTCTCTCAACCATTCGCGGCGCAGACGGAATGTGACGCTGTGTCGAGCAGCCTGGACCGTCTGGACATTCATCCTTTCTCGTGCACGGCTACGCTTTCCCTTTCCCTTCTCTCTCCTTCCGTAAGGCGCATGGCGCGCCGCTGAGCGTTACGGCCGCCGAACCAGACAGAGTTCAGATTACCCGGCCGCGGCAGCGCGTGATAGCTCTCGTCTTTTCTGACCTAGCCAGTCGGCACGCCGAGGAGGAAGGCGAACCACGAACGGCCCCTGCATCGGCGGCCAGGAACGGAACCCCCCTCTTCCATTCTTTTTCCTTCCGGGTGGAGCGACCGGTCGGTCCCTCGAGCGACCAACTGCAATAGCCTACGAGAGAGTTGCGAAAGGGGGGCCTCGCACAACGGCAAAAGACGCACCACCGCCTGTGCACACCAAGTGGGGGTCAGACGTGCAAGATCCACGGGGTGTCGGACGCGTCACAGAGGCGAGCGTCCACTCGACAGCAGCAACAGGTGTATTCGGTGCGAGCACAGCTCAACGTCACCGCGATGTTGGCCATGCTGTATCCGTCAGTGTGCTTGTCACTGGTGCTCGGATCCTGGCTGATTGCGCCGGGCCTCTGGACGCTGGCCCAGACGCTCGGCGCTCTGTGGTTGGTGTCCCTGGTTGGACGCTGGATCACCGCCGAAATCCACGCCTTCATCGGAGGAAAACCCGTCGATCCCAAAGGAAAGGCCGTCCTCATAACAGGTAGGCGCGCGTGATTGGCGCCGAATTTTGCTTCAGTCCGTCGTCATTTTTGTTGAACATCCTGGAGACGACCAACCGCGGTTCCTGAAACACTCCCACGAAGCCAATGCTGATAAAGTGAAAGCACTGTGCTGTCGATAATTTCTTGGGTAAAGTAGAGTGACAGACATGCATGAAACTGTGAGACATGCATGAAACTTGTAAACGTCGACGTAGCCTTAATTAGGCAATCGTTTCACTTTCTAAATATTCCACTTTGTAAACTTGAGCTATAGTTTCTTAGCGAGATTTTATCATTGCTGAGCGAAATTGTGTTATGTTAAGTTTGTCTCGATGCCTGTGGCGTTAGCTTAGTTCCGATCGCGTTGCGAGCTGGCATCGAATTTGTGGATTGAAAGCTAGCCATGTTGTCGCGATTTCGATCATCAGGAAATGCGGGAGTCCAGTTGGTCAAAGCTGATCGCCAGCTGCGGCCCGTATCAGTATAAAATTGAACATTAGTAAACTTCAAACACGAATACACTATCCGTAAGAGCGTGATTCGGTTGGTCACTTATTTCTTAAGGCTGATTCTATATTTGTTTCTTTTGATGACCTAGTTCCCGTTCAGCGTTGAAGCCACTCATCGCTCCAGGCATACATCACTGGTTAAAAAAAATAGTAGTAGCAAGTACGATGTCAGTACAATGTAAATGTGTTACGTTGTAGGTACTGCAACAGACAATTAAAAAAAATATATGACGTTAATCGCAGTCAGAAAAATGTGTTAATTATTCATTGCAGAACTTCTTTCATTGCGAAGTTGACACAAACGACCCTGGATAACTATCATGTCCAGATCCAATTAATACGACCTATTAAATTACATTGCAAAAAAGGAATAGATTGCTTAATATTATCAGTTTCAAACTGCGAAACAAAAAATGTATGTCTGACATTTTAGTTATCACCTACTTTTATACAGCTTTTCCCCCTCTTGATTAGATGTAAACACTTACATAGCGTATAATTCGTATCTTCCACTTTCGCTCCGTTGAACACGTCTTGAGTGCGCCGGAATATGATAAGTGGCAATCACCAATGATTTCTAATACATCGTCCTTAAGGAAGAAGACAAGAAACACTCAAATTATGAACATCAGTGGTGCAATTATATACAAATTCCAAATCCGGACGGAGGCGGTCTGTCGGTGACGTCAAAAAATGGGCGGTCCGCAGCGGTCGCGAGGACGAAGGGAAGTGAACAGCCAATGAGCGAAATGAAGCCTCGCGTCATCATTTTGACGTAGACTTGGGGACCGTATAGCAAAGTGAAAAGTGTTTGTAACGTGTTTAAAAATGTTTAACTACTATTGATCATTACCAAATTGTGTTGGCACAAGTTTTCAAACGTTTATTAAGGAATACGGCACAACATAAATGTATTTTTCTTGTTATTGTTATGAAATAAAGCTAAATTTAGCGGGACGGTACGTGGTGGCGTTAAGTACAACCCCGTTTCAAGCAGTTACTGTTTTCATATCTCCTCCACTATACAAACCTAAACGGCGCAACTTTCGAAGTTGTTGGCTCAGTCGAGCGCAATCGTGGCGGAGGTCAACTGTATCAGTAGTCAACAGCAGCAGCGGCTCATCGGCGTTATCCGAGGCTCAGCGCGCGCTGGTGCTCGCCTTTATGGACGAACATCCCCAGCTCGTGGCGAATGCCATCGAGCTGCGGCACGGCGTCACCGACCGGCGGCGGCTGTGGCAAGAGCTCAGCGACGCGCTGAACCATGAAGTGCCTGCGCAGGAGTGGCAAGCTTGGTGGCGCAGGCTGGTGCACGAGACTCGCCGTGGCGCCGCCGCCATCAGAGAGGCACAAACGTGAGTGACCGTCGAAAGGCGCGGGTGATTTGTTCTTTGACATGAGTGTATATTTTCAGGGGCACTGAAGGGGGGTTGGCTGCCTGGCTTCCACGGCCGGGTTCTACAGTTGACTGGGATGACACGCTTCATTGGCGTCTTTGGTCTGTAAGCACTCTGCCGCCGCAGTATCACGGGTTCCTGAGCGGCGCCATGAGGGAGTTTGATATCTGAAGGGGTGCCTTTAGCGGAACCTTGTTAAACGGGAATATAGCGCAGGAAAAAGTATTCAAAAGTGGGTAGGTTTATTAACTAAAATCTGTTTGCAGCCCTTAGTACAAGGGGTATTAAATTATCATAAAACACGCAATGCCTGCGGGCAAGTGCATGCACTAAAATGGTAATACATGAAATCAATGACCACTGAATAGCTGCAGAACATTTCCGCAGATGTTTAGTGCGTAAGGTTGCAAAATAGCTAGAATAACGAATAGCCATTTTCTGAAAGATCATGCTTACTACACTTTCCAGCAGGCGGATGTTCCCCCTGCTGTGGTGGAAATGGATGTGGAGGCCACTGAAGCGGCTGTAGATGGCAGTGACACAGTAACACGCAAGCATCTGAGAACTTAGTGCTTTATTGAGTGCAGGACTGGAACCTTGAGCAGGGCGACAAGGTGTTCAAGGTGAGTAGACCCTTTGTTTACATTTTACATAGGGGACATAAGCATTCTCCATGTTCTATTATGATGACTGAAACCAACTTGGGCTGTAAACAAGAACCATGCATTGTATTGAGGGCATGGTATCGGGTATCTGCAATGATAAACTGCCGGGCAAAAGGTTGGTTAGCCCTGGGGCTCTTTCATGGTGAGAGATGCATTTTAGGACATTAATAAAGAGCAGTTTCAACAAATGTTTGTAGGTCCGCACGAGGAGGGCATAGCTTGTACACAAAGCTTCCCACTTTCAAAGGATGCTATTAGGCCAGTTGATCTTCAACTGAGGGGAAGTTGTTGTGCCCGTTGCAATTCTTGGCAGCAGGAGCAGCTTCCAGCCACGAGATGGTTAAGGGTTTACCGGCAGCTCACTTAAACATTTACACCATGACGATTCATCGCAGGTGCTGTGGGAGATGAAAAATCAACCACCCGCATCGCTTCTGCAGCACGGCGTGTGGCAGCGGCACAGGAGAAGGTGGCAGCGGTGCAGGAGGGCACTGGCCATGGCTGAGGGCTTTCTGCGAGAAAGGGATACGTAGTTTAGTTTAATTTTTCGTCATGTGTCCAATGTTTTTTCTTGTCATCATTCATTATAGATTTGTCGGTTTCAATGTGTTTAGGTGCTGCTGTTCATGTTCAATTTTATACGCTTCGGGAGACATACACATAGTTTAGTTTGTTTTTCGCCATGTTTTCAACTTTTTATCAGTCATAATTGGTTTAGTGTTTTTTATATGTTTACGTGTTGCTGTTCATGTTCTATTTTATTCGTTTTTGTTTGCATTTAGTACATGTTACTAGATTTAAGTTAGCATTTACTTTGTATAAGGAGTGCAGCATTTTTTATGTTCGATATATGCATTTCTTAAAGTATGTTCGAGCTGTTCTAGTGGCAGTGTTTTTTACCCACATTTCAAAGGTGTCTAGTCATTCACACGGAGACCACGAGTGTATAGTTGACATTTTCTGTTAATGTTTCTTTGATATTTGTATTGTCCCACTGTGTTTTCTAGCTCACTGTGATTTTTATTCAGCATTACCACATAGTGTAGTAATGTGATATCTTTTTGCATCACACTGTTTTGCAGTTCACTGTGATATTTTCAATTCAGCACAATGAGGCTAAGATGCAACAACCACATTCCGAATCTTGTTTGGGAGCGCTAAACTAGTAAGTGGTCATCTCGCACAGTTTCACAAATGAAAATGGTCATCACTGCAACATGCCAGCGATTGATTTCATCTAGTTTTCATTGTAAACGACTCGTTGCGGGAATAAATTTTGAACGTGGTATGGTTTGGGAGCCGCGAGATGGCTGAGCGAATTATTCTTGCTGTATGTTATCAAAACAACTCGCCTGTTGTTTGCCGTCTTGATTTGCGTATTTTTTAGCATTGCAGCATGACTGCAGTCGTAAATTCAAATTAAATGTTATTTTAACATTCACACAATGTTTAGGACAATGAGCAGAAAACCAGCCCAACTTGACGAGCACAATTGCTCGTCAAGCCTGGCGTGCACAATTGAATGCTTGTAGTCAGTCACTATGAGAAGATATGGACTTATGTATCATGTGTTCATACAACATGTTACTAATGGAATCTCGATTTTTATGCGTTCTGGTGAAAAGAATTTTGAGACGTTGCTGCATTGTTCGCACAATTTTGTGATAGCAACATTCAGCACAGAGTGCCGCTAATATATGCTTGCTCCAATCTAGTCTGTTGTGACTGTGATCGCTAATATGGAAAAGGGTGTTTCTGTTGCATATTTCATATGCCATTTAAAGAAAATGCAGCATTTTGACATTGCCACCTTGCTTCATATTGAAGCACAAGTACATACTTTGTGTATTCAAATGTGGCAAACACAGCCCTTTCATGTCTAGATGCACTAGAATCAGTGTAAATAAATTATGTGTGGGATATGAAAACATGAAAACTCACCGTTCCTGTGTACTTCAAAAAAGCTCCAAGACAGCGCTGCTGCCGTCTCTGAGCAGCACGTTGCGTGGTGTGAGCATATGGCTCCCCCTTGGCTCTCCATCGTCATCCTCAGCTGGTGGCATGTCCACGACATACTCGTCCAAGGTCCAGTCGCCTGCATGCAACGCAATGTTGTGGAGAGCAAAGCAAGCATAGATGATTTGCGCTGCCCGATCGGGGTTGTAGAGCATCGTTCGAAAGTGCTGCAAGCAGCGGAATTTGCTTTTCAACACGGCGATACACCTTTACACAACATTGTGCATGGATGCGTGCTCCTTGTTGTATCGGCCTTCGGAAGTGTTGCACGGTTGACTGCCAAGGACTGGAATTAGGAGCCATGGCTTGAGGGGATAGCCTGCGTCTCCTGCAATGTAAGCATAAAAGCTGAGTGCTCTGCCCAGATAGTACACATTAATACTTACCAAGCAGATATTCGCCAGGCTGCAGAAGTGCAGCTAGGCGTGCACGCAGTGGGTTGTGTTCCCACACCCAGGAGTCGTGGCACGAATCTGGGAATCATGGGTCTATGACAATTATGCGCAGCCATGCTTTGCACATCTGCGATGAGGAGCGATATAAAATAGTACTGCATTTCTACTCAGAATAAATCCCTTTCTTCTACGCATATGCAGGAAACAATGCGTACTAGTACAGTCATTGGTACAAGGAGCTTCACTTAGAAGGAAACACAGGGTGTAGCACACTGAGGAGGGGGGAGTGTGGGGGCAACGACCCCACCTCTGCTGTACACATGGCTACGACTTCCACTGAATGATTGATAAGTGAAAAGCTACGCGTTGCTCTTGGGAAAGAACACTCGTAAATACAAAAGCCAGCTCGTCCAATTGTGATTGTAAGCACTTTCGTGTTGGAAATACTTCCCTGTCGTGTATATACTTCTGCTACGTCTGCTGCCCATATTACCGATTACCTCTAAAATGCACAATTCAATTGCGTATGCATGCCAGTGCAAAAACGGCAACTGGCTCACGCACAAAACACTTGCCACTTATTATTACCGAGGCCTTGCGAGCCACCATCTAGCTCGCACCCAATTCCCTGCAGGTTCTTTTTCATTCGTTGCATTATTACTTTTCCCAGCTTTGGCGTCACAACTGAACAATTGCTCCGAAGGGCGAGTAATAAACGATCCTAACAGTACTTACGATCATGACGTTCAGGGCATAATAGCCCCTTCTGGACATGAAGCTCGCCGTGTCGGCCAGTCTGAATCCCTTTGGCTTGCGAATGGTGACCAACGTGCCATCGGCACACGCCAGCACCCCTGGGATGCAACCGCGTAGCACAAACTCCACCTTTGCCTCACCCTTAGCAGCTGTTGTCAGTAGGAAGTCCGCCACCATTTTTCTAGCAGCCACGGTAATGATCGCCTCCGTCACCTCGTGGATGGTGTTGCTCACCGCCAGCTGAGACATGCCGATGTGTTCCTCGCGACCAATGCTCTTCTGCAAGCTACCGGTGGCGAAAAATCGCAGCGCGCACAACACCTCTCTCTCCGTGGAAAGGCCACTGGCTCGCTGGCATCCGATGATAGGGTCAAGTTCGTCGCACAAGCTACGCACTGTTCGTTTGGACAGACGAAAACATTGCCGGAACTCTTCTGCGCTGAACTCTTCAAATGCATCTTTTACCTCGCGTCGTCGCCTCTGCTCGGTTAAAGCTACCGCACAGGCAAGGCGAAGTACCGTGTCAGGGGGAAACGCCTTGTTGTCTAAGTGCCCCGATGCTGAAAAGTCGCGCATTTTTTCCATTTCAATCCAATCCAGGCCACCTTGCAGCCATTTCAATCCATCCGGTTGCTTTCGGACAGTCTCTCCGACCATTCCATCGCCTTTCTCCGAAAACCGAAAAAAAAGAGTCACGTGACACCCCAGTCCACGTCACTCATAACGTCACAGCAATCGTCACAGCTTGTATGGGCCAATCGCGTGCGACTCAATGGAAGAGACCGCCTTTGTCCGGATTTGGAACTTTTACATAATTGCGCCACAGGCTGCTGGCAAGGCCAAGCGCTCCCGTTCTGGCGAAGCGGCTCGAAGAGATGTCGTCGTTCATGTCGACGCAGCTTTTAAAAAACAAGGCGCGGCGAAACGCGGATGGCAGCGAGTAAACGTCAAGACTACGTGCAAAGGCTTGAGCGCTAAAAGAAGATGCCTTCGGTTATCACTGTTTCTCGGCGACACTGGCTTAGCTTGTGTTTGAGTACGGCAGGCCGCGTCTCGAGTACAATATGATAACGGGAATACGTGCAACTGGGTTCTGTTTGGACGAAATCTTGTAAGATATGATATGGTAGCACACATCGGAAACGACTACTTGTCACCCTTAAGCGCTGGTGTTTCCCGCTCACTCTGTATTGTCCTTATTTCCCGCGTGAGTCATATCTGAGGCTCCTTGTTTTAGAATAAATTCTGGGGAAAAATCCGGCAATTAAACACAGATTCGCCGGTTACATTTTTGACAGAACGAATTTATATGATGAGCTCCGATTTTTAAAGGGCATTTTCGACGTTTCGAGTGGTTTTTCAAGCCCCGCCACGGTGGTCTAGTGGCTTAGGTACTCGGCTGCTGACCCGCAGGTCGCGGAATAAAATCCCGCCTGTGGCGGCTGCATTTCCGATGGAGGCGGAAATGTTTAGGCCCGTGTACTCAGATTTGGATGCACGTTAAAGAACCCCAGGTGGCCGAAATTTCCGGAGCCCTCCACTACGGCGTCTCTAAGAATGATATGGTGGTTTTGGGACGTTAAACCCAACATATCAATCAATCAATCAATCAAGGGGTTTTCGAAGCTGAGAATCATCGATTCAAAGAAATGCAATTAATTTGCGGCAGCAACATCGCAATGTATTGCTTGCGTAACAAGCTTTAAGGCTGTAATAGGAACAAACGTATGCGTCTGGTATTCAAGTGTTTATGTGATGAAACCTTCCAGACATTTAAAATGCACTCAGTGCAATGGCATGCTATTGTGTTCAGATCTCATTTCATGTAAATCTGAGATATAATAATAATAATAATAATAATAATAATAATAATAATAATAATAACTAATCCTTTGATTATCGTCAGTAAGATGAACCAAGCTGGTACAAAAGCTGGCAACCAGCTTTACTAAGTCCCGCGTCCTTGCAAAAAAAGGGGGGGGGCACTTGGGTGACTTTACAGCTTGGCAAATCAACACATGTGTCACCAGGGTGAATTAGAACAGAAAAAGAGAAGAAAAGAAAGGAGAGAGAAACAGCATTATCGGTAACAATGCAAGGCATATTTATTGGAAATAAAGCTTATAATGCACTATTAAACAGTGAATTTCAGAGAATTGAGTGTTTACAGGAAACGAACACCGATAAACGCTGAACTTCCTCCGTAAATACACACACTGCGAAAAACACTCTCAGAAATTTACGAAAAGTAAACTTCGAAAACAGGGCGCTTTTCGTTATAACCCATGATAGCTATCCGGCCAGTACATTTAGTGCCTCTTGTGAGCCGCTACCACTCGAATAGTTGTTTTCGTGTAGATTGAAAATGCAATGAAGTGGTACACGCGTGAGAAAACGTATACGCAACTGCAGCCCACACAGGTACTATCAGCGTCAAATGAAACGGGAACAGCGGCAAGCCTTCGCGATATATAGTATAGTGCATGCCGTCCACTTATCACTACGAACAGGCACGCATATATGCGCAAAGCTGCCGAACAGAATGCGCGCGTCTGTCAATGGTGATAACCGGACGGTGCGCACAACATTATTGCAAAGGCTTGACGCTGATTAGTCCGTCACACTGAAACAGTGGCTAAGATGCTTTGCTGCTCACCGAAACGACGCGAGTCAATCTCGGTCGGATGCGAAATGGTAGATACCTGTGTACTGCACGATGTAAGTGCTCGTTGAAGAACACCAGATGCTCTAAGTTTCTGAAGCCCATACGGCGCTTCTCATAATCGTACCGTTGTTTTGGGACGTGAAACTACTATATGATTCTGGTGTCTGTATACCTTTGCCTTCTGCAGCACACAATAGCAAGCCGTCTGCTGTTGAGAGTATTTCCCTGGTGGATTCCGTGAAAGTACTGCTCTCGTCATCAGTTCTGTCAACGTAATACTCTCGACAGCAGGCGGTTCGTGACTAGATAGATGACGGCGTAGACAGCGATCGCGGTGCCGTGAGACTTTTTCTCACCAGTGCTCATTGAATCAGTTTCCACGGGCGAATGAAGTCTACTGCAATTGATTCCGCCATCATTTTCGGTGTTTTTAAGTCCGGAGCATTTCATAGTCGCACGTGGTAGCAAACTCTGGCGTGCGCCGTCAACATTCCCACTGCTCAGGCTCGCGTGTCGTGCCAACTGTCTCCCCCCCCCCCCCCCTTCGCCTCGCCAGGTCGACGCAGAAAACGTCTGCTAATACATAGCGACTGCTCGCGCTGCACAACCATTCATTGGCCACTCCGTTTAGTCGCGTAAGATTAAGCTGGCTCTGGCAGACGCTGGCACGATCAACGAAGTCATGGCGAGCTAGTTCGGAAAGATCAGAGCAGCGTCTCCTCGTATTTTTATATATTTATTTGTTTATATATTTATTTATTTATGGATTTGTCTATTTATTCATTCATTTTTCCGGGCGTTCTCTCGCTTTACATGCTGCTTCTCGTAGTAAAAGTGATGCTCTCGGTCTTGCGAAATTGTATTCACCTGTACATGAAATTTGTTCATCTGCATAGCGTAACTTTGAAGGCGAATGTCGTTGTCTACCCTCCCGATAGTTTGTTCGCGCTGCTATGTAGCTACCATGTGCCACTGGCGCAGCTTCACTCTTGGCCAACAACGCTCCCAAATAGCTGTTTGAAACTGTACCTGTTCACAAGCGAAACTGCTAAAAGTGGATTGTTACGCGTGTTCAATCGGTGAGCGTTATAGCACGGACATAACTTTTCCTTCTTCACCACGCACTGTATACATCGCTATGTAGGTGGTTAGGTAAACTTTAACTGCACTTTGAATGAGACGCAAGAGCAGAAGCAGACGGGACATACGCAAGGAGCATTAAAGAAAAAAAAAACTTGCTGAAGTAAAAGTTGCCACAATAGACCCTTTCACTGTTTACAAACACAGGCTTTTGATGACATTTAGTTTCATTTACCGATGTGCCATGATAGCATCGGTGGACAACAAGGGCTTTAGAAAATTGCCTGCTGATTTTCCACAGTTTCGTTACCTTATTAGGAAACGTATTCAATTAAATGTTCTTTTGAGCTATGTAAATATTATAAGACATTCTCTTTTACTTTACGCACGTTCCTTTCATGTAGAAAAAAAATCACAGCGTATTCATGGAGTGCATGACGATGAGTGGGGCGAAGCACCCGTCAGTCCGTCCTTGCTTCCATCCGTCCGTTCGTCCTTGCTTCCGTCCGTCCTTACGTCAGTCTGTGCGACCGTCCATCAGTCTGTCCATCTGTGCGTCCGACCGTTCGTGCGCCCGTGCGTCTATCTGTTCCTCCGTTCATCCGTCCATCCATCCGTGCATCCGTCCGTGCGTCCGACTGTGCGTCAATTTATCCGTCCTTGCGTCCATACAAGCAGCTGTCTGTCCGTCTGTGCGTCTGTCCATCCGTTCGTACATCTAGTGAACACTCCAGCTACCACAATCTCGCGTCTTTTCATCATATATTCGTCATATAGAAGTACCGCCATTCAGCGGGCATTCCAAGGGCTAAACGAGAGGTGGCACGGCCGCACGCACTGCACTCCCTTACGGCCTGCGCTTGATGTCTAGTTCCCACCTTTCACTGCCGCTAGTGCATGGCACTGTGGCCCAACCCTCACTTAACTTCGCTAAAATAAAGGAGGTTACGCCCAGCGAGTTTAATGTGGCAACCTTTTCGGTCAGATAGTGCCCAAGTGCGTCCTTCTGTTATAATTTTTAAGGAGGATAGTCTTTCTTGGAGAATTTCAACGCAAACATTTTGGTCTATCTGTCGGTGCGCTTGTCTGTTTCTTCACCGTAATGATACCCGAAACGAACAAAACCCAGCCCCATCCACAGCGCCCACCATTGTTGCTCAAGTTTCAGCGTTCATACTTGTACGATCGCCAATTAATGCGCAATTATTGCGTATATGTGAGGTGCTATCAAAACACGCCAATATTATGCGGTGTGCCTCTTTATAATAAAGAACGCACATACATAAGTATTTCTAAGGACCGTAGCGTTTATCACGCTGCGCTGACATTGAAAAGGCAATTGTTTCCAACGCTTTGCTAAGACGACACGGTCGTGGCACCTACCCGCCGCTTTGCTGCTGCTGTGTTGCTTCTGTGTTGCTGGGTTGCTGCTCTGTTGCTGTTACTGTTCGTCTGTGGTTTTTTATACAAATTTGTTCGTACTGTTTCCTCCGTGGCGGGTGACATGGCGACAGCAAGGACGGATGCTCCGCCCCCTCCTCCGTCAAGATCGGGGTGTGACCTGCAGGCGTCAAATAGGACTGGTGCACTTGAGCATCTGAACATGGCGTTGCCAAGGACATCGAGCCACTCCGACGTGGATGACATGGAATGTGACGGTGGATATGCTGAGGTCACCGACCGCTGATTGAGAAGGAAGCTGCGCAAGACTTCAAGCGTGAGTGACCTCAACCACAATGCACCGTCCTCTCCGAAGATGTGCACGAATGCTTACGTCTCTACCACTGCTACAGGCAACCTGAATTTCCTGAGTAGACAAGTTCTCATGGCGTATCTTTTAAGGATCTATAGCTACAGGACAAATAAAAGAGGTCCGCATTAATCCCATAAAGAATATACTCGCTGTTGACATTTCTACACGAGTGAACCTCAACGCATTGAAGGCTGTGACTCGGATGGGCAACATACCTGTGCGCTCCTTCATTATAAATGGAGGCTGCACCAATGCTTGTGTGATTCCTGATGCGGATAAGAATTTCGATAAGAGAGATCTGTTAACGGCGATAAACTCGACTGTCAATTTCACAGACATACACTGTATTGGATGGTAAAAATGTGTGAAGATACTTTTTGAGAGGGACACATTACCATCTCATGTGAAAGTGGGCTGTGTGTGGCATCCCGTCCGCCCGTACGTACCTAGGCCATCACAGTGTCGCAAATGACGAAAACTTGGGCATGTCAGCACTGTGTGCATGAACAGGTTGACTTGTCCCCATTGCAGAGGAGATCATGAAGAGTCGTCATGCGGGGTATCTGACCTGAAGTGCTCCAACTGCGATGGTCCGCATTAGTCGAGGTCGAAAGATTGTCCTAAAATGAAGACTGAAATGACCGTACTTAGGAAGGTGGTACCAGAGCATTCTACGCACAGAGAAGCGTATTCTAAGGTGCACCATCGCCAGAGGCGCTCTCGTAACCGCAAGAGGAGATCAGCATCGACAAGTGTACGAAAGGCTGTATTGCCTGATGATTCAGTGATAGATCCTCTGATATCTGAAGCGGTATCTCAACCTCGAGTCAAACCTTCTTTGGAGAACGTAACGGACAATACCTCATGACCTTCTCTGCCGCCTCGAAGTGCTGAAGTGCACTGAAGTGCAAGGACCAGAAAAACGGCATTAACATCAGACTTCGTCATCGAATGTGCAAATAAAAACAATGCTCTATGCATTTGATTCGTGCCTTGTGAATGCTGCTTGTTGCTGTCAAGACGTTTGTTGCCAAGGCTGCAGTGCGAATTCTAGGGGGACTAGAATCGGTGCTTGGTGCTATCTAAAACTAACGAAAATCATGCGGCAGCCTCATCGTCATGACTGAGTGAAAGGATTAGTCATTCTGCTATATTTTAATGGAATGCTCGAGGGCTGCGAGGTCACTTCAGGGATTTTAAATAGAGAATGCTGAAATATCCATTCCCTGTTGCTGTGACGTGCGAGCCGAATATGACTTCACCATTCAGACTGTCTGGATATGAACAATTCACTTCCCAGACAAATGGAAACCCTAGCGAAGATTTACTATTCGTTCGCTGTGACCTCACGTATTCCCATTACCAAATACCTATGCATAGCAGCAATGAGTACGTTTCGATCACGTGGAAGCTAAAAAGATGTACGATATTGATCGTTGGTGGTTACATTTTGCCGAGCGGGGGATTGTACGCTGGACACCTAAAACTTGTCATCGACTCTAGTTAAGGACCTCACGTCATCGTAGGTGACTTCAATGCACACCACCATCTTCGGGGCAGCAGCGTCATAGGTACTCGGGTAAGACAACTTCTGGACTTCACAAGCAAAAATGGTCTTTATATTCTTAACGACAGATCACCGACATATCTCTGTGGCTTAACGTAAAGCAGCTGTCTTGACTTAGCTATCGCTTTTAGGTGCCTTTCAACATCCGCCGCCTCGTGCGCAGACGTTGAAACATATGGTAGTGATCATCTTCCTACTGACGTACAACTACAATAGTATACCGGCGTGTCAAGCATTCGAAGGCGATGCACAGATTGGGAGGCTTTTCAAGAAGAGCTAGAAAAGTCTTGTAGCTCCATAGTTTCTCCGACAGAAGTTGAAGAAAGAATTGCCACAACAGTACAGACCACTATACGTGTTGTCACATCATCTAATTCCAGGAAGCCGGTTGATGTGGTATACGAAAAGCTGCGGGCAGTTCGTCGTCGAGCTGAACGCAAACACAGGTGAACGAAATCAATCATAAACCTGGTGACCTCTCGTAACGTGCAAAAGAAAATTCAGAGGTGCTTAGAAAAGCTTGGCCGACAAAGCTGGAAGTCATTTTGCACCACACTGGACCCATGAAAACCATTGTCTAAAATATATCACGCCGTACGAGCTCTACCATCTTCTCCTCAGCAACTTCATCCTTTCCGTGCATCGGCCATCGTAAGGACATGCAGCGGGAAACAGATCGCGAAAGAATTCTGCATGCACCTCTCTGGCTCTGCAACAACAAGACGTCCATCTCGACCATCCTTTCACGCTTCAAGAGCTTCGTGCGGCTGTGTCCACTTCGCAACGTTCCAGTGCACCTATTCCTGAGGAAATCACTTATGCTACCCTGCGCTACCTTGGTCCTCGGGCAACCGACCGGCTATTGTCTTTGTTCAACCTTTCTTGAGCATCTGGAACTGTACCGTACCAGCGCACTGGAAAATAAGCAAAATTGCGGCATTGCTGAAACCAGGCAAGTGTCCCTGTGATATTCTATCCTACAGACCTGTGGCGCGAGCAAGTTCTGTAGGAAAACTCGTGGAACGAATGGCTCTGATGCTCTTGGAATGGTTTCTAGAGAATCAAAGAGTATATGCCATGACCGGCTTCCGGAAGGGAAGGTCATCAATTGACAGTGTGATTTATTTGGTAACAACCGTTGGACATCAGAAATGGCGCCGCCGATTAACGGCTGCAGTATTTCTTGATATCAAAGGTGCATTCGAAAATGTTCTGCATGACGCCATTCTGAATGCTCTAGAATACTATGGCATTTGTGGCCGCATGCATCAATGGATAGCCAGCTATCTTCGAGAAAGAACTATATTCAAGGACACTGCCTACGCTTACACAAATAAGCATCCTGCCCATCGTGGCGTGCCTCAAGTTGCAGTCCTGAGCCCAACATTATTTAATATCATACTTGTTGGCCTCGTTAAGAAGATCGTTAAGTTAGGAGGCAAAATCTCCATATCTGTGTACGCAAATGACATTTGCATTTTGACTACGCGTCTTACACGTTTGAAAGTATGAAATAAACTACAACGTGTGGTATCGACAACGTCTGCATACCTCAATACCTGAGGACTGCAACTGTCATCGACGAGAAGTGCAACCCTACCACTCACGAGAAAGTCCTTGGCTTGCTACCCCATAGTGATTGATGGAAACATAATACCTTCGGTAACTCATCACAAGTTCCTCGAAGTTATCATCGATTGTGATTTGTCTTGGTCGAAGCATATCTCATCGCTAAAGAAAAACTAGACAGCTTTGTCCAGGTCATTCGCCATATGTCTGGAAAATCATGAGGACCATTGAAATCATCTTTACTGCAGCTATACCAGGCACGTTTTGTTGGATACCTTCGCTACAGCGCTCCTGTTCTCTCCAAGGAGGTTAAAAAAATTGCTGCAGTGGAAGCTCCCACTATGCCTTGCCAGCAGAAGTGAAGCCATCGTTTGCCACTGCCAAGATGGCGGAAACATGTTCTTTTCTGATAGTGCCTACTTAGAGATGAAATGGCTTCGATATGTTAGTGTTAATTCTAGGTTAGTTCTATATTAAAAGACATTTGTTCCCGACGAGATAAGACACAAAAACGAGTATGGGTGACTGAATTTCCCAAGTACTTTGCCTCCAATCGGAGGGTTACTAAGGAAAACTGTTAACACTAAGACGCACTTGGAGCACTGTCACCCGAGAAAGTTTCCACATTACACGGTGTTGGGCGTGCGAGGGAAACGCTTCATTCTTAATCCTTGAACGGTGATACTTTATCATGCCCCCAATAATATGGCCGCCGCAGCCGCCACCTTGCTACAAGCACGGCTTCACTCTTAGGCTATGATTTCTATTCCAGCAATTTTTTTTAATCCTCCTTGGTTTTCTCTCATGCTTGCACATGGGTTGTACGTACACTCGAGAGAGCTCAGGTGCGTGCCCTAAGAATTTGCCTAGAAGTACCTCGATGTACTTCTACAAGGGGCACTATTGCAGAAGCACGTGCTTGTCCAGCTCGTGTTTATCTTCAACACGAACTACTACGCTACATCTGAGGCTACTGACAAGGCATCGAGACCATACACTGGCAGACACTTCTAACACATGACCCAATGCTGCGTACTCAGATGCTGTTATGTCGCACCGAGATATGATGCCTTCAAATTATGCACCACATGTTATCTCCACAAGTGATACCACTCTGGACGATGCCTAAGCCGATCGTGCGACTTTCGATCCCAAGAAAAACAAACAAGTACAAAAATACCAATTGCTGGTCTTAACCATTTCACTTTGTCGTATATTGCCTATATGTAAGGATAACAGAGCACGTTTTTGTGCATGTTCCTGTCACGCAGACCTCCTCAGCAGCAGCTTTCACTGTGCCGCAAATGGGAATCACTCAACGCTTCAATAAAGCACACCGGACATCATCTACTGCCGCTGAGCTGACCAGCGTCCGACAAGCTGCGTGCTACATTTTGCAGTAGAGTCCAGCGAAATGGACATTATTTTGCGACTCCAAGCCAGAACTTCAGCTAATTAGCAACTGCATGAAACAAGACACTGCATACAGTCCTCTGGTGTGTGACGTAATGAATATGTTGAATGAGGCATTTCAATCCGGACATTTGGTTGCGTTGCAGTGAATTCCTAGTCATTGTGGCATAGCTGGGAATGAACAAGCTGATGGTGACGCGAAAATGGTGCACACTAGTGGCGAGGCGATATGAATTCACTTTTCTCGATATGACATCAACGCCTTGCTGGCAAAAGGTATGAAGGCATCTATGCATGTACTACGGAATTATCCGGATTATCACCACGAGCACATTTGTAGGCTTGACTCTTGATGTGCTTTTAGACTTCCGTTACGACTAAGGAAACACCAGGAAACGCTTCTACATAGACTGCGGCTGGCTGTTGAATAAACATGCGACGATACCTATGCAAGATTATACAAGAGAAAAATACTAACTGCAATTTGTGTAACACGCCAGACTATTAATCACATCTTGTGTGTGTGCCGCTTATACGCAGTTGAAAGACAATCTCTCACAGATGACCAAGACTGCTGACCCTTTCCGAAAGAGAAACTTTAGGGTGCTTAGGAACGTGTGGATCACGCCCAACGCAGCCTAAAGCACCTGCTCACATTTCTAAGCCATACAGGTTTAGATTCCCGTCTTTAGAGCATCTGCTACTGTAGAGACTTTTGTGCGTGTCCTACACCGAACGAGACATTGTGTGCCCCGCCGCGCTGGTCTAGTGGCTAAGGTACTTTTCTGCTGACCCGCAGGTCACTGGATCGAATCCCGGCTGCGGCGGCTGCATTTCCGATGGAGGCGGAAATGTTGTAGGCCCATTTGCTCAGATTCGGGTGCACGTTAAAGAACCCCAGGAGGTCGAAATTTCTGGAGCGCTCCACCACGGCGACTCTCATAATCGTATGGTGGTTTTGGGACGTTACACATCACATATGAATCAAGTTTGTATCTGGGCGGTGCAGCAAAGTAATGAAATCATATTATGACCATGAAGAACGCCACAGTGAAGGGCTCAGAAGTTTCGCTGATTGCACACAGATCGCACACTACCCGGGCCTATCGCCTCCATTGAAATGCGACCACCGCGGCTGAAATCAAATCGGCGACTTTCGGGTCACAACGCGGTGAAATATGTCGCCGGGTGTTTGCACGACCATCGAACGTCAATAGGTGTACGCAGAGGGCAATCATTACGTATGCCACCGACTTGAATGAATCGTCGTAAATGTGTGACGAAAATCTCGACACACTATTCACTACTGGGCAAATATTCACGTCGCTCGGTAAGGAGGAAAATGTGCTGTGTATATATATATATATATATATATATATATATATATATATATATATATATATATATATATATATATATATATGACGCTATAATGTATTGGTGACGTGGCCTGGCTCATACCCCGTGTTTATTCTATTCTGACTTCTTCCTCTTCAGCTTTTACCAACCATCACTTCATACGTCACACGATTCCCCCTCCCCCCGAAAGCTGGCACTGGTTACAAACAACAAATTGAAAACAAAATAAACAAAATAATGGCCTAATTCGCAGTTTCACGTCCCGACGGAGTTCCACAATCTCACTAAATCTTCAAGGCCGAGGGAGCAGTCCGGTTATTTTTATGACGACTCTGATGTACGAGCTTGACTGTTGCGTTCCGGACAGAGCGGGCTACACATGGATACTGACAATACTGCTTGAACTCCTCTGGCAACTGAGCAAGGATGGAACGCATTGTTGCATCGGCAGCTCGGATGTCGTCGGGGTTGTATTTTTCGTCGCGAATGGTGCAATCCCAGAGCTTGTTGCTTTCGTGCTTTTTGACAGACTGTGATGAAGTGCCTGAGTGCTTGCGGTGTGCAAGCAGTGCTTCCGCGTCTTTCTCGGCGTTTTCTATGGTGGTGCAGTCGGTGTAATAGCTGAGGCAGGGAGTGTCTCTGGTGACTTTTCTTTGTGCGAAAGTGTCTGACGTCTTGAATTGGTCTTTGTTTTCGAGATCTTATTTTCCGATGTTCTTTTATTCGTGAGTGCGCTTCCGTTAAATTTTGCGTTCGTCGATGCCCTCGTTGCAGTCTCTCTCGTTGTAGCATGAGTTTATGAACTTGGCTTTGCTTGCTTTCCTGAGGCTGCTCAAGAGATGGCTGTAGTGGCGCCCCTTCCGGAATGGGGCATTCATTTCTTTCGGTGTTTGACGTGTCCTGTCGACAGCTGATGCTTGGTGAATTGGTGTCTTGCTTGTCGGGCATAGTTGGTAATGCGTCATCATTGCTAGGAGGCTCTTCAGAGGCTTCGGTGACGTGGTTCCTTACGCACGCTTCCGAAAGACAACTGTGTACGAGGTTTGATGTATCATGCCATTCTGAAATTGTTCGATTCATGAATTGGTGAGCTCTGCATGTGGGCACCACAGGTGACATGGCATTACTAGGTTTGAACTGCAGATTTTGGCAAGTCTGCGGTGCCGTAGAAATGACAGGAAGCTCTTCAGGGGTTTCTTTTTCTCTGTTCACTGCGAGTGGTTCTTGCGCCTGGTCATCTGCCATGAATACGGCGTCCTTATAAGGCAAGTGGTGAGCGTTAGGAGCGCTTGAAGAACCGCGTGACGAAAACCCAGGTGGTGGACCACGTATGCAAGACGAAGAGGGAAGGGCATCAGGTGGTTGAGCAATGTCTCGTGTCATAAGCTGAAGCGATGACTTCGAAAATGTCAACTTTCGCGCAGAAGGGCGGCGCGCTTGACGGTTGGGTTTTTCCCATTATACGCATGACCTTCTGTAAGTAAACTGCTGTGCCCCTTCGTATTGAGGCAGTTGTCGATTCGCGCTGGGCTTTTGAATGGTTGAGGACTGCTTAGGAAATTGACGATAGTGTGCGGTTGTCTCTAGATGGTTGGCAATAAGTAGGTCTTGGTCATAGTCGTTAAAACGGGTAATCATCTCCTCTTTGATTTTTTGCCATGACTCGTCGTTCTCGAATATATGGGTGAGGTAAAAGTTAAATGCCGCACCAGTCTTGTACGGGTCCATCGTCCGCTGATCCGGTGTACTTAGGGATGTCAAGGTCGTCTGATGGTGTTGTCACGATGCTTGGTGGTCTTGGTGGTCCGCGTTCGGTCACTGCGTCTCGCTGAGGTCTTCGACGAGGATGGACGGGCGATGAAGTGGTTGCGAGGTCTTCATCCTGTCGACTCGTGTGACGCTATGATGTATTGGTGACGTGGCCTGGCTCATACCCCATGTTTATTCTACTCTCTCTTCCTTCTTTCTTCTCTGCTTCTACTAAGCATCGCTACCTTCTCACGTATATATATATATATATATATATAGCACTACAAAAAGTGGGCAGTGAAGACAAAAGGTTACGGCGACTAATAGATATCCAGGTAGTGTGTTTCGTATAGCGTTATTCTACCGCACACTCGTGTTTATTTCCCAGCGTTTGTGCTTGTGTTCCCTTCACACCATTCAGCACATGTTAATTAGTCGTTTACCTAGCTTATGTGTAACAATGCCGACCCTTGGAGGTCACTGCTACACAAAGCCCATTGTTGTCGTGCTCACCCCAATTTTCGTATTTCTATGTCGTGTTTCTTTTAATCCTCTGCGTTCGTGCAAAACACGTCTACAGGACGCAAAGAATGGTGGAATCTTTAAAAAGGCAGCAGGTAATGAAGGCACATTTTTTCATATCTATATGTATCCTAATTATGACAACACATTTGAACGCGTACATAGCGTACAATTAACATTCCGTATAACTCTCTCGAAGAATCGCCATCCTTCCTTCATTCCTTCATTCAGAGAAGGGGTGTCGTTCCGGCACAGTGAATGCTTACAGGTACGCAAAGGCTTGTTCGTCTGCTGTCCGCTGCTTAAGTGTTCCCATTTTACGTGACACCCCCTAGCGAAACAAACCACCATTCCACACTAACCGTCGGGGCTGCAAGCGGCACTGCCTAACACTCCCAGAGTTTGCGTGCACATAAAATACCCGATAAGCGTAAAAGGTGACGACCACCGTTGAAGTCACTTTTAAGAGGATCGAGCGCGTATTCTGAAGGTCGCAGGTTCGGTGCCGGCCAGCGGCAAGTTGTGTTTTCGCCGGCTTTAGTTTCTTTATGTCTATGCCACAATTAGTATACAATACATTAAATAACACTACAGTTAACATTCGCCATACCATCCTCGGCTTCATTATCTACCGGTTTCCGTTACGATCGTGCCAAACAAACAAGCGAGCCCTCGGAAAAGTTCGTTCCTTTATGCACGGAAGGGTTGGCTCGTATCACCGTATGTATGCACGTGTTACTTTCCCCGCACAGAACACCGCACCTCACACGCGGCGGACAGAACTTCGTGCTCGAGTGCGTAGGAGGCTTGATAGCGCGGCTCGCTCGCACGCTTTGGCGACCTTGCTCGTCGCTCGTCGTGCATTTTGATACCCCCCGCGGCGCATCGGTCGTCCCTGAATGCTTCCACCGAGCGCACGAGGAAGAAAAAGACGCCTGGGAAGTAAGTGATGCGCGCTTGCGGCGCACTTTCTCCACATCTGCGTGACGGCTGCTGCTGCGGAGCAAAGCTACGGCTGGCTGGGAATCGCTGATGAGAATAAGACGGTGGTGACGATGCAACTGCAAGCGGCAACGCCACGGCGATGTCTCTTGCTAGCCGGAAAAGTTTTACCCCGAAGGTGTTTCTTCAAGGGGCGTGTGTCGTTGTCGTCGAGCCGCGCAGCTGATGTGGTGGCTCGGCGGTTATTATTGGCTCCCCGCTGCCCCAAGTTGAGCTGCGGGTAAGATTTACCACTTTGCTCCAGAGACAAGCTGGACGTCGAATGCCTTCGACCAGAGTTACCCATAAATGCTGCCGAGCTAGCAAGAAAATAATAATCACAAAACAAGGCCCCCCTAAGGTGGCGTGACTTCGGCGATGCAGCCAAAATGTCGCGAAAATTTTGTCAATGATGAAAACATTTTTGATAATAAATTTTGCGACTCAAATACGAAAGGGGTTGAAAAAATCGCTTTAAATATTTTGTACAGCGAAAGTATGTGCAACAACGAACAAAAACACATATTTACTATTCAACGTTATCTCCAGGGCCCATCTGTTTAATTCATGTTTGCCTGAACAAGACCAATGCTACTTGTTGTTTTTTCCAACGTACGAGGAAGAGAGAGAAAGAGATGGCATGAAGAAAAACAGGGAGGTTAACCAGACAATGCACGAGATCCGTTAGAAAAGTATCCGACCTTTGGTGCAAGAAAGAAAAAATGGCATAATAAATAGAGCGCTGGAAACATAATTCCCCTCAGGGTAGTCCCCTTCGGGACTTGCACACTTCTCCCAGCAGTGCTGCTCTTTTCGGAAGCATTCTGAAAAGTCCTCTTTCGGAATGAAGTTTAGCTCAGCTGTCGTCGCAGCCACAATAATCTCTCTTGTCTGAAATCACTCTCCTTTCAATGTCCTCTTGAGTTTGGGAAACAGCCAGAAGTCAAGGACCACATCAGGAGAGCAAAGAGCCTGTGGAACTACAGGAGTCTTACTTTCCGCCAAAAAAAGTCTGAACCAAGTGTGAGGAATGTGCAGGAACAAATTTGTGATGAATGCGCCAGTTTTATGTTGACAACTCAGGTTTATTGAACGAGCAGCATCACATAGGCGGCGGAGGACACCCCTGTAGTACGTGTTAGTGATTGACTCTGTGGTGCATACTCGTGGTTTCCCACACCGCGGGAGTCAAAAGAAGCAATAAGCTTCACTTTGACGTTGCTATGCACTAGGCGATTACTTTTGGGTCTTGGTGACATGGAATGCTTCAGCTGTGACAGCTGGGATTTGGTTTCCGGGCACACAGAAGACTCGTCGCCAGTGACAATGGGGTTCATGAAATCAGGGTCACTGCTTGTGAAATTCAGCATGTCCTGTGAGACTTTAACACGATGTTGATTTTGCTCCGCCGTGAGCAGTCCCGGTGCGAATTTCGCGGCAGCCCTCTTCATGGCCGATCTTTGGCCATAGTGGAAGGTGCAAATAAGGTACCGATGCCGGCCTCTTCCGCAATTTCCTGGATGGTCACGCGGTCGACCCGCATCTCCACGGCGTTCTCTTCGGCAATGCCCTGGCCATTTCAGCATGTTGATGCTTGACCGGAGCGTGGCTCGCTCTCCACCGATGTGCGGCCGTCTTTAAACCGGTTGTACCACTTCCTAATCTGTGTGCGGCTCATAGCGTCGTCACCGAAAGCCGTCTTGATCTTTCTAATGGTTTACACTTGGCTGTCGCCCAGTTTCTGGAAAAATTTATTGCAGTGGCGCTGTTCCAGTCCTTGTGTCATTTTCCTTGCAATGAAAAACCGATGAGAGCACTGCGCACTACGTCACTCCAATGCTGCTTCCTAGCAACTGAGGCTCATGACAGGTGGGAAAAATAGACCTCTAACAGGGAACGTCACAGCGTGACGTCACTGGCGCACATGCAAGGTGTGGTTGGCAAAACAACCCCGCGGGTGGCTCAGCCCGGTACACCCATACTGTGTTTCGGGCAAGTTTTTTTTTTCATAGCCCGAAGTTCATGTTACAGTGGCGGCATTAGCTGAAGTATGTGTCAGAGAACACATAGCTGTGTGGTAAACTGTGTGATAAAATATTTGCCACGCTGGCTGGCTGTTTGTCTTGAAGAAGTGAACACATGTGGTGGCCTGCTGTGCGAGGAACAGTGACATCGCCTTCGAAAATGTGCATTGTTGATTGTGGCGTCTAGTGTGCGTTGAAAGCCCATATTGATTCACCTTTACGGAATGTGAAACAGAATATTGTGGGTGATGTGTGCAGTGTGAATAACGATGCGCCTTGTTTGCGAAAACATTCGCTTTCGTTGTAAGCCTGTGGCAGCCACCGCTTGTCGACGGAACTTCATGATTCGACATGTAAGTCAAGTTGAAAAGGCATTTGACGCAATTTTCCGTGAGTGGGTACAATTTAGCGTTTGCGTTGCGTCCTGAAAAAAAAATTCTTCATATCCGGACTCAAAGATACGACTACGCGTGAACCATAAGCATGCTGATTTGACTGATATGTGAGGTTTACGTCCCAAAACAACGATACGATTCTGAGAGACGCAGTAGTGGAAAGCTCTGGAAATTTCGACCACCTGGGGTACTTTAATGTTCAGCCAAATCTGAGCACACGGGCCTACAACACTCCCGCCTCCATCGGAAATGCAGCCGCCGCAGTTGGGATTCAATCCCACGACCTGCGGGTCAGCAGGCGAGTACCTTGGCCACCAGACCACCGTGGTGGGGCAACTATAAGTATCTTTGACATTGCCAAAGCTGCTAAACTCTTCGTCCCGGCAAGTACACAAACCCAATAAAACCCTACTCGTATTATCAGAGACCTCATATGCATTAATGGAAACATTGGAAATTCTTGTTTTACATATACTTCGTATCCTTACGGCTCGATATTTATGAGGTTACGATGCGCACGACTTGTTTGTGTGCCAGGTCTTAAAGAAGCAATGTAGGTGTGCAAATACTTTGTAGGTGACAGACGCAGCAATTTAACTACGCAAAAGAATACGTGTATAATTAAGTTATCAAGTTTCATATCGCACAAATTTTCAGTGGGCTATCAGGAACGTCATTGACACTATCGCTTTAATGTTCACGAGGATTTAACCTGAGCCTAACGCACAGAAAAAAAAATGCTTTCATTTTCTTTCTTTTTTTTTCGTTCACCTTCGATCATAGTATTGCGACCGAATTGAGGATCTTGTCCGTGACCTCTTGCACGGCAGACTAATACCACGCTGCTGCCAATGCTGTGCCTAGTTTAAAGCTCTAGTGCACGGAAATTGAGTATGTTTACGTGTATACCATGCGAATATTTCTCAAAACATTCGTCACCGTCAACACGCAGAACGTTCACTTGAAAAAAAGGAAAAGTTTTTTTTATTGGCTGCCATGTACGACGAGCAAATCACCGCATGTTAACCTAAGAGAATCGTTCATTAGCGGCAGTGACCTTTTCTTTTGGTGGCTTTAGAAAAACAATCGCCGAAAATTCTTTCGGAGAAATGCACACAGACGCAGTCCTGCTATGCAGAAATATCTCGTCGCCGGAACTTTCTTGCCAACCAGCCCCTGTAACGAGGCAGGGAATGTTGGGTGCGGTGCTCGCAGTGACGTCACACTGTTTGCAAACAAGGAGAGGTCTATTCGCGCATGCGCACAAAGGTTCAAGGTCGGTTTATGCAAGCGCGCTTGTTTCAAGTTCTTCAGGTGCTGAAAAAAAAAAGTCGGATACCTTCCTAAACGACTGTATATGTTTGACTTCTACACTCAACTACCCAGTCACCGCCATACACGCTTAGCGATGGAGAAGCGCGCTCTCGGGGAACGGGATGATCACAGAATTTATTGCGTTATCGTAAAATGCAAATCAGCCCCCAAAAAGCGATAAGTGCTTGGAGGATTCGAGTCAGTCGGTAAAAAAATAATCGAAATTCACTCATTACACGCAAAATTGGGCACTATGCCCTCGACATTCAAGTAAGCAGTCGAGGATTGTACTTTTCTGCCACCTTCTCTAGTTTTGCATGGACGTGAAATGCTAACACATCCATGTACTTGGACACAGTTGCACGCTAAGAAATCCCATGCAGGTTGTGGCAAATAATGCGGAAATCCCTACTACTGCTTGCCTCGTGATTTATTTGTGGTTTTACCATGGTCAAGTTTACGACTTACTTGTGTATTATTTACGCAAGATTATCGACAAGTTTGTGTGCTATACTACTGTGGTTGAGGTACTTCCTCCTATTGGTACAAAACCAAGCACATGCACTATGACTTTTAAATAGACTCAGTATTGCTCAGAGCTGTATGCACCGTGTAAAGATCTCTTCGAATTGCCCAAGCTGATTAATAAAACTTACTCAATTAACCCCTTCATTACAGACTCTAGCAAAAATCTCAACATGAAAACTGTAGCACTTCCTTTGAATTATTGCTATATTTTATTTATGCTAAGATAACAATGAATCAGATAGGCTTGGGGATTACCAAGGATTTTTTGATTAGAACCTTTGATTTATTTAGAGTGGATAACTCCATCAAAATATTCAATAGAAAAGTTGGAACGTTTTTTTCAGCATTTATTTATTCGTTATTTCATCTAGGCTATGAGAACTGGTTTATTGAACATAAATTCCGCTTTTTAAAGAAGTGCGGGTAGTCAACAAACTATATTTGACGAATGGTAGATAAAACGCTTCGTACATTAAGAGAAATTATTAAATCAGCTTGTACTGTACTTACAGTTTGTATTTAGTCACTAATGAGGCATGCACACTTATCCAATGTGGCTCAAAAATCACCCAGTCACGTTGTTTCAGCAAGAAATAGACCTGACGATTTTAGCGCCCATTCTGATCGTTTTTATTCAAAATCCAAAAGCAGCATGTATACATTGACATTGACGAGTCAAGTAGAACTCGACGAGTCGGACATAACGAGTTTGTTTCGTCTTTTTTATAAAACGTATTGTGTATGTTACTGTGCACGAAAATATACTTTACACTCCTATCGATTTTCTCTCCGAAAATAGTCTGTTATATAGTGTTGGCACGATTCTGAACGCTTTGCTAATTTTTTTTTCAAGAAGCGAGCATTAAAATCTTCAGATAGTGGGAAGTGATTGGGATCTAGTCATTCGTATAGAATTATTGTTTGAAGTAAGCCACTTTCAGCAACAATAAAAAAAACGATGTTTTGGAGAAAAGTAAGTGTCAGCAATAATATTTAATTATTATGTCGCATTTCGAAGTGTGCAATAAAGGTCGGAGGTACAGTCACTAGACAGGACACCGACAAACTGGCTCAGGAGATGAAAACTTTTAATAGGAGGTGACAAAACATGACAGCCTAAAATATAACTGACAAAATAAAGCTAGTGGAGTTTTCGAAGTTACTCAAAAGACGTACAGTAGCCGACGCCAGAAGGTATAACATAGAGAGAATTGAGAAGGCCGCCAAAATCGGCAGAAGACTAAAAGCTGCGAAGGAAAACTTGTGCATAGGGAAGAATCGAATGTATGCATTAAGGAACAAGGAAGGCAATGTCATAATCAATAAGCATAGGATAGTCGAGGTGGTGGAGGTGTCCTACAGAGACCTGTACAGAAGCCACAACAACTAGAATGATATTGTAAGAAAGAATAATAGTCCAGAAGCAGTCGAAATGCTACCAGTAATGACAGGGGGAGTAAGGAAAGCCCTAGAAGGAATGAAAAGAGGTAGCCGCTGGCGAGGATAAGGTAGCAACGGACCTACTGAAAGATTACGGAGAAATTGTGCTTGAAGAACTGGCCACGTTATATATGAAGTGCTTCTTGAGGGCAAGAGTGCCATAATCTTCGAAAAACACCAACATCATTTTAGTGCGTAAAAAAGGAGACGTCAAGTACTTGAAGAAATGCAGGCCGTCAGCTTACTGTCGTTCTCTAGAATTCATTTACAAAAAATATTGGCTATTAGAATCAAGATGACATTAGAGTTCAGTCAACCAAAAGTCCAAGCAGCATTTTGTACAGCCTGCTCCACAATACACCATATCCATACTCTCAATCAGGTAATAGAGAAATGCCCGGAATACAACCAAACCGTATACATGGCTTTCATAGATTAGAAGAAGGCGTTTGACTCAGTCGAGACATCTTCAGTGATGTTGTCACTACGAAATTAGTGCATTGATGAACGCTACATAAACATACTGGAAGAAATCTACAGAGGACCCACAGCCACCATAGTTTTCCATAAAGAAACCGAAAGAATCCCAATAAAGAAGGGTGTAAGGCAGGGAGACACGACCTCTCCTGTGCTATTCACAGCCGATTTAGAGGAGAATTTCAGGGCCCCAGATTCAGAAGAGTTCGGAAATGAAGTTAATGGAAAGTATCTTAGTAACCTGCGATTCGCTGATCACATTGCCTTGATGAGTAACTCAGGGGACAAATTACAGCTCATGAATACTGAACTGGACACGGAAGGCAGAAAAGTAGGTCAGAAAATTATTATGCACAAAACTAAAGTAATGTGCAACAGTGCCAGCAGAAGACAGGACTTCTCAATAGGCGGAGAGACGCTGAAAGTTGTTCAGGAATAAGTTTATTTAGGACAGATAGTATCTGCGGAGATGAACATTGAAAGTCAAATAACTAGAAGAATAGGGATGGGGTGGATCACGTTCGGCAAGCAATAAAATCTCAAATATTGAATGGTAATATGCCACTAATCCTCAAGAGAAAGGTATATACCAGCGGCATTTTGCCAGCACTTACCTACGGAAATGAATATTGGAAGCTTCCAAGAGGGATCAGCCTAAATTGAGGATGACACAACGAGCGATAGAAAGGAAAATGATTGGTGTAACTTTAAGAGACAAGAAGAGAGCAGAGTGCGTCAGGGCACAAATCGGAGTTAAGGATATCATAGTTGAAATCAAAAAGAAGAAATGGACATGAGCTGGGAACGTAGCATGCAAGCAAGACAGACAAACGCACAAATGGATGATATATATATATATATATATATATATATATATGCAGGAAAGACAAACGCACAAATGGATGAGATATATATATATATATATATATATATATATATATATATATATATATATATATATATATATATATATATTATATATATATAAGGGAAAGAAGTGTATACCTAAGGGCTCGTTTTTCCGTGTTTTAACACAATATTAATGAGATCTAACAGACAGTAATGCCAAGGAATGTACAGTGGAAGTATTAGAACCAATGGAATGTAAATAAGAAGAAAAGTGGATGAAAAAATAACCAGCCGTGAGCAGGAATCGAACCTACGACCTTCGAATAACGCGTTCGATGCTCTAACCACTGAGCTACCACAGCGGCTTTCCCCCCATCCACGTTTTTTTTCTTTTTTTTGGGGGGTTTATATGTGAATTTAGAAGTAGGAAGTGACAGTCAGCGCCATCTATAAGCCAAGCGACGAGTGTGAAAACACTCTTATTGGCATGTTTGGCGTCACGTATCACGTGAACTTATTATGAGCGGGCAGCTGATTAATCGTCCCTCTTATACATATATATCAGGACTTTCTTTTGCGGGTCCAGTGCTTTGTATGCTTTGAAAAACGACGGACTAACTTGCGAAAATGTTTATTACTTCCTAAGTTTCGGCAGGAAGGCTTGCCTTAGTCAGTATTCCGGGACATCGGTATTTCCTGACGGAGGCAGGCCCTCCTGCCGAAACGTAGGAAGTAATAAACATTTTGGCACGTTCGTCTGTTGTTTTTCGAAGTATATATATATATATATATATATATATATATATCTATATATATATATATATATATATAGAGAGAGAGAGAGAGAGAGAGAGAGCATTATGCTCGGGCTGGTAGAGCATAACGCTAGGGGGTTTGGCCTCGAAGTTTACTAACTAACGCGCATAACCTACCCCTGGGAACAAGAGAATCGTCCTAAAGAATTCATCGTTGCAACCAGTTGAGAGGATTGTGAATAAGGGTACGTACGCTTGTAATTTTAACATTATAAAACTGTATGAGGTTGCGAAAAAAAAAATGCGGCGAATCCCACGTACCTGGGAATCGGTGTTATGCGAAACATGTGGAGGTAAGGTCACTGTGTAGCAATGTTTTTATTGAGTGACACGTCATGAATTCACGCTAAATATATGTACAAACGTCGCACACATAGACATATTTTGAACAGCTGCAGATGTTTCTTAACCAGCTTGCACTTGCGCAACGATGCCAACAGGCACATGCAAATTAGCAACACCAGAAGCTGATGTGAAGCGCTGATGCTGGCGAGGATGCTGGCCCTGGACACTGCTACATAAATACTTCGGCGCATGGCAACTAACCACAAATGACTCTAACCCGGTGTGACGGCTGTACCGAAGGAGTGGATAGGTATTGTTTATAAAATTGTGTAGGCACCACTGCAGCCACTATTGACGTTTCACAAAGGTCAAAGTCTATTTGAAAAGTAGTTCCGAGACCTGGGGTAGCTCTGTGGCGAAATGCTTCATTGCCTGGCAGAATGCTTGGGTTCAATTCCAGCTGAGACCCTGACGATTATTCTTTGCATTCGTCGGGTCGACGCTACAGATGTCAGGTATTTCTTGACGCACGCGCGTTAAATCCATGTGTTCGCATCGGTCCTGGGTAGATACTAAGTGTGAATCACCTGTGGCACATACCCGCATACTAGCGGCACATACCCGCCCGTGTGTGTGCCAGTGTCTGGCGCGAAGTGTTGGACGACGTACGTGATGGTGTTGTGGCAGTATTCATGTCTTGACCAGCGCGTCATATTCGTCAAACCATCTTACCCTCCCATGCTAATTTTGGTTTGCGCCAAGTTAAGGGGGTGACCACGAGAGCACCCAAACGTAAGCGGCTAGATAGATAAACAGATATGCTCAAAGTCGCCCAAGTTCGCCAAGAATTGCTTCGCATTTTAAAATGTGAGAACACGCGCTTACTTGTCCTTAGCCGGCAATGACCCTTGTTGCGTTTGGCGGGCCACCCTTTTGCCACGACCGCAAAAACGGGAGAAAGGCAGCCGCCTCATTTTGTGCAGATGGAGAGCGGCGCCAAGACGTCCTGCTGTTTCCATGTGCTGGGCACTGCATGGCTGAAATTATTCTACGGAGCACCGCTGTCCTTCGGGTTCCGCAGAGATGCGACATGTGGCGTCTTCGTGCCCCGGTGAAAGCCACAATGCCGAGCTTCCGCCGATTGCGGACGTCAGACCACCACGTTGTGCGTCTGTGACTGATGAGCCGCCGTCGCTCAAATCAGTACACGATGTGCAGGCATGGCCCCTCGGAGGCGCCTAGACCACGATCAGTCGTTCGACAAAGCTTGGGTGATCGGCGCGAGCGGCGAGATGACAAGCACGTTTCACCGCGCTCGCTGCAGGGAAGATTCGTCGGAGGACGCAGCATCGCCGGGAGTATACACGTGTTTGGGTAGTGTATGTGTGTTTGTTGGGGTGGGGCCGGTACATTGACACTCGTGTGTGCTGCGGGACATGTTAGTAGAGAGTGTCGTATGAGCCTGTTTCCCGATCTAAGGATCTGTGGTGATGAGACTGTATTTAATCAGCTCTCGCGGGCTGCTTAGTATGGTGCACGGAGCTTGTTCAAGAGAGCCTTTTTAAATGTAAGTATTATAAATATTGTAAATGCTAATATTTTTAAATGCAAATATTGTAAATAAATTTTCTCTACGAAGTTCAACCTCCTCCTGCCTCGACATCTTGATCCCGAATCTCCAGTGCCGCAAACCTCGGTCGCAACACCCTGCACACCAGACAGCTCGATGACTCACAGAACGAGCCTCTGTATGGCCCAGGTCGAGCTGGGAGGAAAATGAGCGATTTTAAGGAATCAATGAGTGAAATAATGAATGCTTATTGAATGAATGAATGTTTATGTCATAATATATTTACAGGTAACAAACACTTGTCAGACCTATAGGCGAAGGCTACTTGAAGGTCCGATAAAAGAATACCTATAGTGATATCCTAAAACAGCACAGAAAACTAAAAAAATAATGTAATATTTTAAATACACAAAAAATCAAGAATATTTGATCATATCAATAGTAAGTAGTCATATAAACCAACAAACATCGTATAATAGAGTACCTATAACAGCAGAGTACGCAAGCTACATACAAATACAACGAAAAATACGATGCCATAGATAAAGAAGCTATGCAATTGAAAAACGTATTATACTTGAATTAGTAGGCAAAAAAAAGTGACTGTAGGTGACCTGAAAACTACGTACTTTATGAGAACAACGAGATAAATATGATCATGTGTTACCTAATTACACAACACTATTGCATATAAATAATTGCACAGAAAGAGCAGTAACCATATATGTATATAATTCAGAACCTTGCACAATACTAACAAAGCTTCTATAATTAACTCGGTTTGTAACAAAGGAAGAAAATATTGGTTCAGGGCTTAAGGGAAGTTCGCCAAATTAATCACTATTGTTGGGAGTGTGCTCCAGGTCTTTATTGTTGTGAACTGTAGCGTACGTTCTCCGCATACAATGTTACATAGCGCGAGATTATAATTACCTACAGTTACACTTCTAATACAGCGTGAGCACGAAAAAAGTATGGATGAACTGAATGGATGATTAAATCTCCCGATTTATAAATGCACATTGATATACTCAGCTGTCACAAGATTTCAAACGGTAATACGCCATATTGGCTAAACAATGGGGCCGTATTATTGCAATACCTTGAATGAGACATAATTATAATTGCACATTTTTCGAGTTTGATAACCGGAAATAATCATGTTTTATATGCCCATCCCCACAAATTGAAACAACATCTCAAGTGACTTTCAATAAAAGCGATAATTGGTATATCAATGTTGGTATATCAATGGTATTGGTACGATATTGGTATATCAACGATATTGGTATATCAATGATATTGGTATAGCAATGTTGGTATATCAAAGTACTCACGGGCCAATAATAAACCATAACAACCAGACACTAATCTAGAACATACGCCGTTGATGTATTTTTCCCATTGAAGGTGTTTGTCAAAAATCACTCCAAGGTATTTGTAAAAGTCAGCCTGTTTGAGCGGATGACAACCTGAAGAGATATCACGCAGTCATCATCATCATCATCATCATCATCATCATCATCATCAGCCTGACTACGTCCACTGCAGGACAAAGGCCTCTCCCATGTTCCGCCAGTTAACCCGGTCCTGTGCTTGCTGCTGCCAATTTATACCCGCAAACTTCTTAATCTCATCTGCCCACCTAACCTTCTGTCTCCCCCTTACCCGCTTCCCTTCTCTGGGAATCCAGTTAGTTACCCTTAATGACCAGCGGTTATCCTCTCTACGCGCTACATGCCCGGCCCATGTCCATTTCCTCGTCCATTTCCTCTTCTTTATTTAAAGCAACTTCCTCACCTGGCACGTAGTCTGAGTCTGCAGGAGTGGAACACCCCAAGCATAAGACATACGAGACTATACCAAATAAACCCTCGACTGGAACTTCGACCTCCATCCGGACTTCGTCGACGTGAAGCTTCACTTCTTTGTCGCCTTTGGTTGGGGGTTGCCTTCACAAAAGCATATAGAACCCTCATCGGATTGACCGATAATGCGGAATGCGACGTCTGCTGCACCAAAGAAGACATCGACCATCTGATATGCCATTGCCCTCGATTTGCCACTGAAAGACAGAAGCTTTCGGACGCATTGCGACAATTGGACGATCGGTCACTTACTGTGCAGATGATACTGGAACACCGTCATCGCCTTTCGTCGGCTCAAAAAGCAGTTAAAGCTGTCTTGTGCTTTTTGAGGACTACAGGCCTATGTGACCACCTTTAGCTTTTGTGTAGTGCCACCGCTGCATACGCGCCAGCCGAGTGACTGACGATCCTCCTTTTCTCTCTCTCTCTCTCTCTCTCTCTCTCTCTCTCTCTCTCTCTCTCTCTCTCTCTCTCTCTCTCTCTCTCTCTCTCTCTCTCTCTCTCTTTCTTCTCTTTCCCCTCTTCTCATCTTTATGCCCCCTTCCTATTCCCCCAGCGTAGGGTAGCAAACCGGGCATGTGCCTGGTTAACCTCCCTGCCTTCCCTCTTGTTGTTTATCCCCCCCCCCTTCTTTATTTCAACTATGATATCCTTCACCCCCGTTTGTCCCCTAATCCACTCTGCTCTATTCTTGTCTCTTAAGGTTACACCTACCATTTTTCGTTCCATTGCTCGCTGCGTCGTCCTCAATTTAAGCTGAACCCTCTTTGTAAGTCTCCAGGTTTCTGCTCCGTAGCTAAGTACCGGCAAGATACAGCTGTTATATACCTTTCTCTTGAGGGATAGTGGCAATCTACCTGTCATAATTTGAGAGTGCTTGCCGAATGGGCTCCACCCCATTCTTATTCTTCTAGTTACTTCAATCTCGTGGTTCGGCTTCGCGGTTATTACCTGCCCTAAGTAGACATAGTCTTTTACAACTTCAAGTGTACTATTACCTATCTCGAAGCGCTGCTCCTTTCCGACGGTTGTTGTACATTACTTTCGTTTTCTGCAGATTAGCTTTAAGACCCACCTTTCTGCTCTTCTTGTCTAACTCCGTAATCATGAGTTGCAATTCGTCCCCTGAGTTAGTCAGCAATGCAATGTCATCGGTGAAGCGCAGGTTACTAAGGTATTCTCCATTAACTCTTATCCCTAACTGTTCCCATTCTGGGCTTCTGAAAACCTCCTTTAAGCACGCGGTAAATAGCATTGGGGATATTGTGTCCCCATGCCTTACACCCTTCTTGATTGGTATTCTGTTGCTTTCTTTATGAAGCACTATGGTAGCAGTTGATCCCCTGTAGATTTCTTCCAGAATGTTTATATATACTTCATCTACGCCCTGATTCCGCAATGTCTGCATGACGGCTGATATTTCTACTGAATCAGACGCCTTCTCGTAATCTATGACGCAGTATTGCAGGCTAAACAAGAATATTTATGCTCCCGCACGCTCGTCATTGAACAGAGGACGGTTGGGGGCGTGGCGCCTACATCAGACCCATCCGTTACCTATATTATGGTAACGATTAACCACTGCGCGCCGGAACTTCATTCGGAGAAGTGTAAATTTTGTAATAACAGGGCGCCCTTGAGCCGCATTCTATGGGCCTGCCTGGAAGCCCCGATGAAAGGCGAATTCCCAAACGGGAGTAGATGGAAGACTGCGCTGCGCAGCTTCGAGGAATTACGAGCCTGCCTAATACGGCAGGCCGAATATACGCCACCAAGGCCCACCCACGGGATGACGGCTCTCGTCTGGGTCTGGTACCCCCACTCTCCTCTTCCTAAAAGGGAGGGGGATATTTCTGCAAATAAAATAAAGTTTGTTAATTATTATCATCAACTTTGATTTCTCCTAAATAGTCCAGAGAGAGAATTCCTTAATTTTAAGGCGATAGCGTTAAATATGAATTCCGTGTCCCGTGAACAAAAAATTGTGATGAATGGAAAGAATGAAAAAAATCGGCCGTTCGAGTCCCAAGCAAGCTGAGGCATTCTGTGTCGCATTCAGGCGTTGTAACACAAGGCCACAATATTGCTTGAGAGCGCTTCCGCAAAATAATTTATCTAAGAGTCATGTAGGGGAAGTAGTCGCTATATAAGAAATAATGTTGTGTCACAAAAGCGTAGAATCGCAGCAGGCGTCACACCGTGTGGATTGCGCAGAGTAGGTATTTCGAACAGCCATTTACCGCACAGCGCTCAGACATAATTACTCACCATCATTAGCCACACCACTAACAAATAGTGCGGCTGCGTATAGGTGTACGTATCATTGCCTAATGGGCACGTAGTGTGTGCCTCGCTATCTCGCAAAAAGATGAATTATGGTGTAATTGGTACTTCGGAACTGTACTTGCAGTAGGAATTCTCGGACACTTTGGAAAGACCTATGTTACACGCACAAAAATCTGACCCTTTGTCGAGGTTATTATCGAGACTTTTTATCGAAATTATTCCTGTTGCCACATTGTTGCCGCGATATGAAGTCGCCACCTTTGCCGTTGCCCGTAACATTAGTAGTGTCGCGCTGCTGAGCACGTCGTTGAACATCGTTCCTAGCTTCGAGGAATCCATTTGGGAAGGAACACTGCGCGATTCGGAAGAAAGAAAGAAAGGAATAAATAAAGATAGAAAGAAAGAAGGAAGGAAAGAAAGAAAGAAAGAAAGAAAGAAGGAAAGAAAGAAAGAAAGAAAGAAAGAAAGAAAGAAAGAAGTAAAAGAAAAATGCCAGGTCTGCATGGAAGGCACCGCACAGTCACAACGAAAGCGTGAAAAGCCTTTCAGAGCCTTTTCAGTCTGTGGGTAAATGCCAGAAACACACTTGCTGGGTACCCAATAAGTCATAAAGAATCATAATTACTGTGTGGTAGGCGGGCATTCAATCTGCCATCCTTTGTCATTCTTTTGACAAGTGTGGTGTCCGCTAAACACTGGCAACGAATTTTGTGGGAATTTCGTATTGCATTCAGTAGCTGACGACAAAGAAGAATGGCACCTGAAGTGGGTATGTCCCACAAGTAATAGGTAACGGGAACAAACTTCTGTAATGTGTTGAAGCATTGCATGACCCACTCATTACGCGATTTATTGTGTGACGCTTGGTTGTTCCTTTGGTGTTCTACAAAGCTTTATCACTCATATTGACGCGATTAATTTACCGACATCAAGCCTGTCTTAGACAAGTTTACGAACGAGTCCCAAGCACCGGCGTGTCTCAGCGGTAGAATACTGGGCTTGCGCGCAGTGGACCAAATTTCAAGGCTCACTATGTCACCACATGTCCATGGTGTTTTTTATGTGAGTTTTTTCTTATAGCGTGCGATATTGGTTACGGACACCGGTCGTGGTGGTGGCGATAGACAATCAAGCGCCGCGCGGTACCTGTGTTGTGATCTAATAACAGCTTTAGCTGTAAAAAAAATAGAATCAAGAAATAATAAAAAAGAAAGACGGGAAGTATATAGAAAAAAAAACGAATTAACTAATGAATAAATGATTGGAGTACATCAGACATGCACGTGCCATAATTCGCTGGTCTTCATTCTGCCGATGAATAGGGCTCCTGTTTTTTTTTTCTTCCTATTTTCTGTGTGCATGCATGCAGCCACTGAAGGAAATGAAGAGGCTCGGCCATTGTCACGTTTAGTTCCACACTGGAACAGCATTTGCTGTATGTGCTCCTGCGCGCCCTGGATAAGTCTCCCGCAGTATTTATTTATTTGTTCAATACAATACCCTCACGGCACAAACGCCTTACAGAAGCGCAACAATTACTGCTAAAAACGTGTCCCATACTGTCCTTGGCCTCATTATCTGTTCTCGTTAATATTGTGTCTAACAAAGAAAATGAGCTTTTAAATTTGACTTGTTTCCTGCCCCGCCGTGGTGGTCTAGTGGCTAAGGTACTCCGTTACTGACCCGCAGGTCGCTGAATCGAGATCCGGCGGCGGCATATGCATTTTTGATGGAGGGGAAAAGGCTGTAGGCCCATGTGCTCAGATTTGGGTGCATGTTAAAGAACTCCAGGTGGTCGAAATTTGTGGAGCCCTCCACGACGGCGTCTCTCATAATCATATGGTGGTTTCGCACTTCACTGCGAAATCCACATCTCTGTCTTGACATAGAGTAATATTTTGCGGAATTTAGCCACCGCATTAGTTCCCATCTATTCCAGCTTAGTGAGTACCAAGTCAACCTGCTCCAAGATGACGCTTATGTGATTATATGGGATATGCAGATATTCAGACAGGCGATGTGTGAGGTTCAGGAATGTTTCACAAACAGCGAGGTATATAAGGAACTTAGGCGAACAGATTATCTGGTTTAGCCAATAACTGGTGGACGTTGTTGCTTTGTCATGGAAGGTGTCGATGAAAATTTCAAGGGAGTGCTTGAAATCACTTGTACAAACAATGCTAGTCAATCATGACGTTTTACCCACCTTGTTTCGTAATATCGACGTAGCCGGCTTAATGACATTCTTGGTGCTTATGGATGTTTTTTTTTTTCAGGAGGGATGTGCTTTTGGGTGACACTCGAAAGAGAGTGCACACTTAACCAATTGTTTCAAAGGCCTGTCGAGTGTTTTGTACAGCTGAGACGTCGCTCAAATGTTCAGTTAGTGTGACGAGTAATGTGTGTTCAAAGCCACGGGGAAGTCGTTCCGAGTGAGCACCTGCACCCCTGGAGGTCAACTACACTCTTTCCTCACCTATCGCCTTGTCAGACTCCCATTCTCGTCATTGGGTCGTCGAGCCATATGATTGACGGGAGCTGAGGACACCGGGTGCCTCAGGGTTGTCCGACGGCTGATTATATAACCAGAAGACTGTTGTACACTACGCTCTTCTTCTTTCCTATCCTCATGAGATGTAAATACACCTCCGTCTGCCCTTCTGCAAGAGTACATTTCCTCACTATACAAATATTGCGTCAAGTGACGAAGGCCAGCTACCAGTCGAGACCAGCCGGACCTGGTTCCAACAAACTCTAGGCAGCCGGTGTATCCTCCTATTTCCCGAGCTCGAACCCCACGCAACATCGGGAGAACTCAAGAAATCGAAGTAGCACTTTCTGGTTCCGCAGACGAACCTACGAAAAGGATGCGGCCCTTTATCCTACAGATTTCGCTGTGCTACGCTAACACGTATCATGCAGAAGCTTCCATGGATTCCCGGCCATGGGCACAAGCATGTGGCGATGGAGGCATGGAGGACCAGTTAGTGACGCGTCAATTAGGGAAGTCTGTAGCTGTAGGGATAGCGTGGTTCGCCCGACCATAGGAGACATGTTTGGTGATGTAGTACGATCAGTCGGACTGTTGAAAAGTATCAGTAGATGACGTCGTGGGAACAGTGACAATAATCACCTCCTACTGCGAAGGAGAACGAACCGTCAGTGCTGTTGTCTAGGTGTAGTGAATCGCCAAGTCAATGATTATGATAGGAGCTTCGCGAAGACCAGCGTAACCAGGCTCTAATGTGGCTCGTGGTGAACATCCTATTTTTTTCTTTTGGTTATAAATGCCACCTCTAAAATCATGGCTTATTCTTTCTGAAGTCAACGATTGCCACATTGCTGCTTCTGTAAGTAATGAATACAGTACGTTCAGGCGAAGTGCCCTTGCTCGGCTGTCGAGCCGAAGAGAAACATACGTAGGCTACGATAACTTTCGTCGTTAACCAGTGTCAGCATGATTTAGTGCATTCAACGAGCGCCGATACGACAGAACGAAAGCTTCAGTACAAGAACAAGTGACGCATTGACTCGCACAATGCTGGAGCGGCTCATTTGTGCCAACGCACGTCGGTGATCCATTGCTTCCGTCACTCTTTCTCAGATAAGGCTCCGTCGTAAAGGAGTAAAACTGTGTTGTGAGCGAGGTTTCTGTAGTTGTTGAGCACCCCACCCAAGAACAGCAATTAGACACCCCTAGAAGTTTCTAGCACCACATATACGAAGAACGTTGCTATTTTTAACGGCAACGTAAACGCGAACAACGCGGTACGACACATACAACGACGTAAATAACAATGGTAATCGTCAACGTACTCTCCCGAGAGTGGTGAGTGAGTTCGCCAACTATGGCACTTCCGTCGGCGCGCAGTAGTCTGATAACTGGACAGCCACATAAACACCCATTCGACAGGCGGGTGTGCCAACCGTACACATATAGTTCGCGCTGGGTGCTCTTTCTACAACGCGGGCGCCTGCTTGAACAAATGCAGCGGTCGTTGGCTTCGCATAGTCGCGAGTGAGCCCATAAGGGTTAATGGGTCATCGAAGCCATTGCACACCGTAGTAAAGTTCCTTTTTCCAATCTCTCTGTGTATAAGTGTCTTTTGCTGGTTCCCACAGTAGATGGTCTTTGGCAAGTTGTAGAGAGCATGTGATTGTATAGGCTTGTGAGCCACTCGGATGTCTTCTTTTCTGTGCGGGTTATGTTTTCGCTGATGCCTGAGACATATGAGCGAGTGGTGTTTCTGTTAAAGTGTTGATTTACGGACGGGACGCAGAACTTCTCGGCGAGAGTTGCCATGCTTTCACAATAAACGCTCATGATTATATGTTCTTGGTTAGTTCTCTGAAAAACGTTTGCCCTTCATTTGTTTCAATGCGTATGCCGCTACTTGCACTTGTGTCTCTATACTCTAGCATTATTGGCCTACTGGACGAATTTCGGGGAAGGTAGGGTTGCCTCCTCCCCCCCCCCCCGTTGTCTACGTGCCTGCATGCATGGTACTGGCTAGAGCATGGTGGGTTCTCATTGCCATCTGTGTTACTGCCACTGCATCACAATACAAGTGTAATTTTCTTTAGTGAACTTCGATGTCAGTGAGATGTAAAAAAAAGCTAGTGAAATTTAGTTGCTAGATAAGAAACCCGAGGAGCTCAGAACCTCAGCCGAAGTCCACCACTACGAAGTGTCACAATTACACATCGTGGTCTTGGCATGTCCCCCGGATTACTTTACGCAATACTTTGAGTTCTTGATTCTTTAAAACATGGCAGAATTTTTTTCCTAAACTTTGCTAAAGATTTCATAACCCTTACGGTCTCGCATCTGCTATTTATATACGGGATAAGTACGTGGGAGCGTGTTATAGAAATACGACATTTTAATTAAAACCTTCGAGGGTCATGGAAAGTTTACAACTAAAAATTTTAGATGACCGAGCGGAACGCGGCTGTTTGCTATTTGCAAAATATAGCACGTTGTTTAATTAAAAGCGATCTATGGCAAGAATAATCGTTATTGCGCAAGGTCTAATAATACGTTTTTAGTGGAGACGCCTGTTGGTATGCGTTAAAGCGCCCGAGCAAAACGTTATTTCTGTCTGTTTCTTTTTTCGCTCATTCGTTATTGACCAGCAAATTGAAATTCCTTTGTCGCCAGTGCCGACCAGACGGCGTGACGCGCGCTAGAGGAAACGTGCACAATACTCTAAACATACTCGGTATATTACACGAACAACCAGCTGACAAGACCCCTTCGCGGACACTGCACGCTTGACAGCCCACAGTGTAAATCAGGCGCCGCTGCGACGGCGGTTATTCGCTCCAGCGAAGCGACAGCTGCTTTCTCTACGACATCCGTGTCCGTTTATTTACGGCTGGGACTTGAGACTGGCGCCTTGCGCAAGCACCCAAACAGTAAGAAATATAAATTCTACCGACGCACGGCTTTTTATCTGCCGTGCAGGCGCTTTGACATCCGTCTCTTCGATTCAAGGTCACGCGTGATTGCCACAAACGAGCCGTCGTGTACTTTTGAGCTGAAGTAAACCATAAAAAAAAGCGGTAACGTTGATGCGGCTGGTGGGAAAAGGAGTGTGTTCACTTGTGATCGAACTTGCATTGTTTTCTTTTCTTGTAATCTAAGCAGCACAGAGTCATTTAATTGCTTGTGTGTCCCGTACGCGCTTCGCTCTGTTGCCTTTTGCGCGAAGGTTTGTTTTCATATCGTAACAAACGTATCAAACTGAGCTGTTGTTATTTCGGGCCAAGACAAGTCCTAGTCAGAGATCGCGTGTTGGAATGTAAGAAAACGTTTGCAAAAGCCAGAAACAAAAAGTTGAAATGCTGCGCACACGGTGGTATACGCCGGAGAAAATGCCCTAGATATCTTCGCTGGCCCACTTTCTGCTGGGCTCGGCTTTTTTTCACCCGCTTTTGTGTTTGATAGCTGCGGCTTGGTCGACCTAATGTCCCTCGGCGCAAGATAACATTTGGAATTCGCCCCCCCCCCACCTTCCCTTCACACACAGGCACAGTATAGTCTGCAAATTTAGCATTCCACAGACAGACTCTCGCGCTGTCATTTGTTGCTGTTCTTAGGCGCAGGAACATCGTGAGACAGTTTTCGTTTCCATCTGAAGTTACTGCGGAACGTTTCGCCTTCAGCGGAAGCGGGTTCATAATTATGCGCGCACTAATAGAAACGCAATATTAAAGAGAAAAAAGTATTAGCAAAGAGCGCTATACGCAACAGGGCCTTGCTGTAGCGTGGATGTAAGGATATCGGAACTCTGTCACTCGGCTAATTTAAAGAATGTCCCAGATTTTGTGCGCAGGTGAACAGCCAGCGTTGCACGGTTGCTGGCGTCTGTCTTTCTGGCTTGTCGTAGTGAAATGCGCGACTCTTGTTTAGAGCTTCCAGAACACAGCGATTTTTCATAAGGCATCCCCCATGTTGTATATATATATATATATATATATATATATATATATATATATATATATATATATATATATATATATATATATATATATATACATAAGGCTTATGTGCATAAGAATAACTTACTTGGGTGGCCGCAAAGTTATAAGTATAAAAGTAGATGCGATTTCACATAACTTGTTTTTTTCAGCTGACGTTTCGACGGGAGCAGGCCTTGAAAAAGACGAGGCTCCCATATATATATATATATATATATATATATATATATATATATATATATATATATATATATATATATATCCTGATGAAGGCCACACTCTAGGCCGAAACGACGAAATAAACCACGTTGTGACCACTCACGGAGGATCTACTGGACTATATATATATATATATATATATATATATATATATATATATATATATATATATATATATATATATATATATATATATATATATATGCCTACAAACTTCAGCCTAGTAAATTTGGTTCTCTGGCATTTCCGCCAATAATGAACCAAAAAATTGCATCACCTATTGGAAGGTAACCCTGAAGGAATGCGACACAGCAGCGGTGTGCACGGCGATGAAACGGGCGTCGACACGGGTGCTGGAAGAACGGTTTGAAGAGAAACTCGAGTGAAAGTTTGTTTGAAACGTAAAGACACGAGAAGCGGCTTGAGTTTCGTGTAAGTTTTATTAAAGTGTTTGGCAAAACGTCGTACTCGTCGTTTCTTCAAAGTAGACGCGGATGCTAGACCGGAGATGGCGCGTGTTTCGCCTTGACTACGGCGGCCTTGTGATCGGTGAAGTGCGCGCTGAGAGGCTCCTGCAAACATTTGACGTCGAAGATGGTAAAGTATAGATGGATGCATGTTCCCCTTATCGTGGTGGGTAGTTTAGCGGCGGTAGTGGTAGGTGTTGTGGGCGAACGGACGTGGCGAGAGCTGCGGGCGCTGCTGCGAGCGCGTGGCCGGAGAGGAGAGAGATACGTCAGCGCGCACTGCGAGGTTATCGTGACATCAATGCGCAGCTGCGGCGTGACCTACTTGGCACCGCTCACACACCTGCGGTGAAGGTAACTCGTTGCAGTGCGTTTGGACTGACGAACGTACGTACGGTGTTACACACGTGTGTCAAAGAGCTACTTTGAATCTAAATATGATCAAAATATTAATTGATAAATGGGGTATGTGGTCTTCTCTTTGCGTTACCGAGGTACTGGCATCTGATCTGGCAGACGTGCCTGTGGCTGAAATGCAATGCAGCAGCACTGAATCAACTAACATTCAAGTTTTATAAGAACAACAAGCTATAGTAAAAAAGGTGCCAAATACATCCCACCGGGGTCCGTATGGCAATCAATCGTCCGCAGAAAATTTGGTTTCTTTTCAGGTTCTGGCAGCCGTGACTTCAATAGTATGACGCAGAGCATGTTTCTGCGTACATGAGCATCTCGCAGGGGTATACCAAAAACAGTTCTTTGCCTGAGTGAGGGGTATAGCACAGGAATTGGATGGCAAACGTTTTAGACAAACGTATACAGCGCCCTAGATTAAAGCGACAATATAGACTTTACATCTGTAGTATACTTCTAACGTTTACATGTATTCGCGTTCTGATATTTGAGCTAACTTATGAAATCATCGGTTACCGTAACCTCATAGTGTAAAGTAAGTGCGAACGTTATGAAAAGCAAGACAAATGGTCTGACTAAGGCACATCTCAAAGTTGCATTGTCTTGGAAGTTCTTCCGTGCAACAAATGGTGCAGTCACAATTATTTAGCCCCATACTTGATGAAACTGCACTGTTTCAGCCTTCTCGATATTGGCCCTGTCTATTTTCCTCAATTTTATTCTTGCATTTACAAAGTTAAGCAAATTTGTCATGCCAGAATGTTAATCATGTAGGATGCACCCCTGCGATTTAAAAACGACAGACGACGATGTCTTGACATGTAGTTTATTTTTTTTTGAAGTTTATTTTTTATTTCACCGAAACAGATACAATGGCGAAAAGTGGGGAGACGGCAAAAAAGCTGCAGTTATTGCAGCTTGACTAAGCACCGTCCACCCTGCGTCAGCAATGACAGGGTAAAAACGAAATACAATAAAGCAAAAAAAAAACAAATAATATAAAGCAAGAAACAATACAAGCAGAAGGCAGAGTAAATGACAGGCCAAGGTATACAAACAAAAAAGAATATTTCATAAACACATGAGCACAGTAATTCGCAGAGTATGTATCATCGCTTTCGTATAAGAAGGGTACACAATGAGGTTACACAAAAGAAGTAATAGAGAGTGTTAATGCATACTGGCAGCACTGTCATCGGCTAACGTTTTCTTCGCGTTGGCTAAATTACGGATAATATGCTGGCCCACGCTTAGTATATATGTCTTTCTGATTGCTAACGTTAGCTGTTGGTAGATGGCTGCCATCGTCGAACCCGTAATCGTGTGCAGGGTTCCCCTTTGGAGGGAATCAAAGCATCTATGTAGCGTCGCTCTCTCCTCGCCCCCATTGGTTTAGTCTGCAGGAAAGCATGACAATGGACGCAGAAATGAAAATGAGGCGATGACGTGCTACCCATAGTTGCTTGCCTTTTGTCTTTAGTTCTCAGGGGACATTATTATTGAAGTAAACAGTCCTTCGCTTGCAACGTCAGAATCTAGCACGTATGCTGGTAACCCGCATCAAACTGTGATTGGACTGGTGCGGCTGAGTAAAAGTGTGAGGCAGACTTGGAATCAACTTTAGAAGATAAGAAGGATACTGCCCATCTCATGTCAAGAAAGCGTTGATTATTATCGAAGCTCAACGCATGCAGCAGCTGTACTAGCTTCATCATACATAAAATCACGTTCGGCACATACACAGACAGCTTATATCAGATCTGCCTGCTAGCACCGAGGTTCTTTTACCTCCATGTTTTTGTACAAGTCCTTGGAGGCATGAGCGAACGTCAGTGTAGTCCCCACGATGCTATAAAGACAGTTCAAGTGAAAGTTCAAGCCGAGCGTTTTCGCGAGGAACTTACTTCACCGGGGCTGGCGATTCCGCGATAGCGCGGAAATATGCGGGTGACGTCGTTACGCCACTGCCTTCTTTACTGATTCTCAGTGCACACGAACGGATTACAGATAACTGACTGCGGCGTAGCCGGTCTTGCCCAAAAAGTGCTATCTTTGTTTTTATCACGTTCCCTCACGTGTGCTTCAAGACATGTTTGCTTTCTTGTAGATGGCTGAGGCCAGATATATTTCTTTCTCATTTCTGGCTGCGCTTGCGTGGCATTATTTGATGGGTTGTCTATAGCTGTGCAGTTCTCAATACGTGTTGTAACTTTATTGGTCAAAAATTATTTTCAAAACAAGTCTATCACGTTCAGCCACCCGAACACAAAGTGAATCGACACCCTTAAACGATCTGTGGTCTTTAAAGGGCTAAATGGAAGTTTTACACCGACGATGTCGGTTCTACATGTTGCGTGGATTGCCTACATTTCCTTGAGAGACCGGGTTCATGGCGCGTAGGTGCATACCAGTCCCCATAGTCTAAAAGTTTGCGTGTCGTGCTTAAATCTGTGAACGCTGTACCTGGTCCTCTGCATTTTTATTTTTTAGGAAGGGTGGGGGGGGGGGCGGCGTAATTTTTGTTTCCACGCTTTCCATAACGCACAACTGGCTCTGAGAACATGTATATAAAAACCAAGCATTATACATAAGGGGTTCCGCTATTGGTCTTCATTGATGTCTTGTGGAGCTTCTTTTCAAGAACAGGTGTCCTAACCTTCTGCTTGCGTAAAAAATAAACCCCTAGCATAATGAAAATGCTTAACACACTAAGAAACTACGTTCCGGCTGTCAGGCCGAAATTTGCATATTTGGGGTTCTGAAGCTTAAACTTTTGGTTGGCGTTCGATCTTTTCGTTTGTTCATCATGCTTCTTTCCGACCGGACGATTCATTGTCAGAAAATGAACGTGACCTTCACTTTCAGTGTGTCTCGTTTCAGAAAAAAACACTTACGTCACAGACACGCGTTCACTATACAGCTGGCAGCGCTGACTTGGCACGCAAAAATTTGCTACCTCGATCACAGCGGCTTTTTATGACTACTGCCGTGGCCTTATAATTGTGTTTATCTCTATATAAACATGGACACTGTTTCAATATTTGATATCACGCGCTTGTGGCTTCCTGTAGCTGTATTTCATATCAGTGGATTGACAAGCGGAATTGTTGCATGGTGCCAGTTTGCCGACGCACTTCGTTTTTCACGTTGCGCGACTGGCACACCCTAAAAAAAAGGCTAATATATATGAAAAACACGTTTCTGATTGATAGATATGTTGGGTTCATTGTCCCAAAACCACCATATGATTATGAGAGACGCCGTAGGGGAGCGCTCCAGAAATTTTGACTGCCTGGGGTTGTTTAACGTGCACCCAAGTCTGAGCACACGGGCCTACCACATTTACGCCTCCATCGGAAATGCAGCCGCCGCCGCCGGGATTCGATCCCGTGACCTGAGGGTTAGCAGCCGAGTAAAAGCCTTAGGCAGCATTATGCATACCCAATCAACACAAAACGAGCTTAAAAAAGAAAAAAAAGATAAAAGAGAGAAAAGAAAACAAGGATTATAAGCGATATATTGCCAAACAGTGACACTGGCAAATATGGCAAAAAAGCAAAACAAAATGAAACAAAGTCTGTGGCAGTAAGCTAAGCTCGCCAGAGCCCAAAACACCCATATTTCATATACCCACGCAGCATAACGCTCATACAAGCCCTGATCCCGTACTCACATAGCACAAAAAAAACAGTTTCAGCATTCGTTCTAACACCGCACAGAAAAGAAATACAAATAAATTTGGTGGTCTGCAATAGTACCAGCGTCATTACGGGGATGCTATGAGCGTAACTTCCATATGAATCAGGCATTTTATCGACGCAATGTATTTGTAGCGCAGCACTTGAGAAATTCTTAGGAGCCACAGTCTGCCTTGTAAGCACGAATAGAAGCGGGAGGAAAATCAGCAGTCCAGAGTCGCTCGCTGCCTCCTTTCACTCTTGGCACGAGTCACACTGTAGGTGACCTCGGTTTTCACTTGAACGTCGAGGCCCTACTGCTTGCCCGCTTGACGTCGATAATTCGAGGAAGACGCGATGAATGTCAAGGACATCTGGTTGTTACTGCTTTTTTCTTTTTTGGCGCCTTGCAGACATTGCGAAAGGATATTTCGTCCGCGCTTGTTTTGACCCTACTAATGTAATGCTCAAGGTGGTTAGCCAATTGAAATACAGGGAATTAGACAATGTTGTTTGATTATTGTTTTTCGTGTCGCTGTTTTATATTCGTTTGATGACCCACCCCGTTTGGGTCATGAGTCAGCATTGTGAGGTGAATAGATAAATTATCGAAAATTGGGAAATCTGACCAAATACGCAAAGAGCGAAGCATTGAGCGTGGCAGCAACAAATGTCGATGTATAACGACGTTGACGTTGGTAGCAGGTGTGCAACGGAAGTGTCCACGCATGTTTGATCACAATAGTGAATGAACGAACATTCAAATAATTATTTCACGCGGTGTTGCGAGTCCACTTTTGAATATGACAATGTGGAGCATCAGGATTGAGGTTGAACACTTCTTGTTTGAAGTGCACACAGCTCGATGTTAACGGAGTCTTTTTCTTTGTATTTTTGCCCTGCCATTAGGGCACGCACTGACAGGGAATAGAACCCACTTCTTCAAAATTAACAGCATGACGTTTCACTTGTAAACGCGGAGTGACTGATAGGGTTAGATTGCTTTGCAAATGATACATGAGTGAGTCATTATTCAGAACCAGCTTGCCCATTTGTAAATACAGTTATGTAAATGCGTAAGTACGCAGACAATTCGACGTATTGAAAGAAACAAATAAAATGACATAATTTCAGTTCCTTGCCATTTTGATTTACGCATTTTCGTTTATGCAATTGCTGCGTCAGTTTCCTGATTGGGCGTATTGAAGCAGCAGTAGCTTGATGAGCTTAACATTTCTAGTTAAGGGGCTGTGAGAATGAACTTGGACATACGGAACACGCAAAGTAACTGACAGCATGTGTCAGTTGCTTTCAAGATATTGTGGCATGAATACCACCTCATTTGAACTCTATGAAGGACTATTATTACTTACGAAGGGTTAAGTAGCACATAAGATAGACCCGTATGTGAAAAAAAAAATTGCAGCGTCAGTCAAAGCAAAGACTTCTACACCTCTTGCAACAAATGCCTGTCAATATCTGCAACGCCATACACTTGGAGCTGCTTACGAAGAAAATATTTTGCCACCTCAGAAGCCGCTTTAGCACTGCAGATAGTGCAAAATGCTCACTCGCAAACAGCTGATTTCCTTCAAACAGGTAGGATACCTTAATGAAAAAAAAGACGAATTGATTGAACACTAACCAAAATTATAAAGATACAACACAATAAAAAATGATGCTTCAGCTATCATATGGTAACTTCGTTCACAGTAAAGCGGCCTAGCGAAGCGGGCTTGGGTCCATTTTTAAAACGCTGCTGAGATACCTGATGTAGCAGGTAGTAGATTGCCACCATTTTTGCTCAGCATTTTTTTCGCAACCTGCCTAAGAAGAGATTCCAGATATTGAAGCAACAAACACCAGTTTCTTCAATTTGCGATTATGGTTGCCATAGCCAGTCAATGTTGTGATTCCATGAGGCACGTGTTTCGTGGGTGCGTTAGATGCCCCCTTGATCTTGCTGGCGTCATTCACGAGGTCTTCTAGGTATCTTTTAAACTTGCCCCTTTCCTCAATATAAGCGTAGTCGCAGTATCAAACAGAAACTTTTAAGCTATGCCCGAGAACGTTTTTTTTTTCGTGAGCGGGAACCTTGATATCGTGGATACCTAATATAGCGGCTCCCTTAATATGGTTCCAAAGCGGAGGAAATCGTTTACGTGGTAAACTACACCAGTAAGGAAACAGTTTTTTTTTCAAAAATTCTAAAGATTTTAGGTATTGTTTCGTGGTAAAACGAAGATTTGATTTTCAGGCTGGTCATAATAGCGGGATCAGGATTAATTTCTACTTAATGGTGTTCAATTAGCACATATATTTAAATAGACTGGTGCTTTTCGCATTTCCCCTCAATAAGTATTCTTTCTTTGCTAAAAAGTGTTAGATTAAAGTAAATGATACGAAATAAAGTCGACGGGCTGCGCCCACGGGATGTTTAAAAAAAGCACAATCTCCATCATACGATAAAAAAAAAAGAGAAAACACGCGTCCAACGAAATCATGTCCACTTACGAGAGTTTAGAAAAAAAAGGGCGTATTAGCTCGCGCACGTGTTATTTTACTGCCTCATGTACAATTGCCAGCAATCTTCAGCCTCGCTACAAACCGTGAGGCACTGTCGCCGAGATGAGAAGATAAGAACGAGTTTAAGAATAGCGTGCGCAAAGCTTTGCATTAGCGTTTAGGTCACTGCATGTGCCTTATACGCTTATCTATTTGGGGCTCCCGTCAAATGACGGAAATAGCGGGCAACCGCAATGAACGGAAACTTATCGTACGCCGTTTTTTTCGACAAGTACACTTGTCTAGTTCAAGGCAACAGCATGTCTTTTCCAACTTCATCTTAACATAATTGCGCAAAGCCACCATGTGGTGCTTGTGCTCCTTCATGTGTACTGTGGTGGTCAAAATATTGCGGACCATGGGAGCGCTTGTCAAACAGCATCGAGGCGCTTTCTGACAGCTGCCTGCGAAGCTCAAAAGCACGCACTGTGCATGCTCGCCCTTCTTTACCTACCAGCATGCTCGTTCGCTCCCTTCAACTGCGCGCTCACCGGAACGCCAGAAGAAGCTCAAGGTGTCCCTCCTGCTATCGTTGCAGAAACACCGAGCGACTATAGACAGTTATAAGATAGTTATAGTTTAGCGTTAGAGAGAGAGAGAGAGATAAATAGAGAGGAAAGGCAGGGAGGTTAACCAAGCTTGGCTCGGTTGGCTACCCTACACTTGGGGTGGGGGAAAAGGGGAATAATAGAACGAAAAGAGACAGAAAAGAAGAGGAGTAAGAAAGAGAAGCATAAATAGTCAGCTCGAAACTACACAGCACGGCCTCGCACAGTTCTTTCACAAGCGGTCGTGAAGTTTGGTGTTCCTTAAAAAGTACAAGAGGGCTTTCGTGGCTTTGCGCGTATGGGAAGCCGTCGGCCAAGGTCCCAGGATCTTCTCTTCTGTAAGCGGCCGTGAATCCAGCTGACAGAGCTTGGCTTCCATAATACGTCGTTCGGTCTGGTATGCTGGGCAATGACATAGAATGTGCTCAAGCGTTTCCTCGCAGGCGCAGATGTTGCATGCCGAATTACTCGCCATTCCAAGGAGACGAGAGTACGAATTCGTAAACGCCACGCCCAACCTCATGCGACACAGTAAAGTTTCAGCGCATCGTGGGAACCCGGATGGCAAACGAAGTTGCAAGTTTGGGTCGATCGAATACAGGTGCGTGTTGGAGAAACCCTGCGTATTCCATTGTAGGAGAGATATACGGCGAGCAAGTGATTGTAGCAGCCTCGCAGCGTCCGTTCTCAAGAGTGGTATGGGCGTGCGCTGGTCTTGGTCATGAGCCGATCGAGCAGCTTCATCTGCGTGATAGAGTAGGTGAACGGGATGGTGTTACCGTGCAGCAAACGTTCGTTGTGGGCAGCGTCTTATAGTTTAGCGGAATAGCGTTTACGTGATTTACGTGCCCCAGCTGAGATGGTGGCGCCACCTATTAGATGGTTAATAAGTTAATCAGTGAAATTGAAAAGAAAACGAGAATGTTTGCCTATGCCACCGCGCGAAGCCTTAGTAGAAGTTTATTTTAGGGATAATAAAAGTAAATAAATATGAACCACGCACCAAACGCGAAAACATCTACGTTGCCGATTTGTTTACATTGATGTTGTAATTAGGCCTAAGCATGTTTGAAATGGGAAGCTATCTCAAAAACTACGCCAACTTATCCATAATACTCGGTCAACGAAGCTAACTGAAAGCTAGCGAAGCCACTTTAAACAGTCGTGTGCTGCGAACAAGGTGAATCTTTCAACAACTACGCCAAAATCATTTCGAAGCGGGCGTCCGAGAGCGCCACCATGTTTACGTACACTGCGTACACTTACGCTACCACGGTAACCTTAAATCTGAAAAATTCCGTGCGTACGGTAAGTGGTACGGGTGCCGCACGTGTCTGCGCATGCGCACTTCTATTCCGATATCACGGTACGCCCGGTAAGCCCGGTATACCATAACTGTCTAATATCGTGATGAAAACACATATAATTTGTACTGGAAGTCCTCGGTGCGCGCCGCATTCGGCGGCTTGGTCCCAGACGCATGATAGTTGGAGAAAAAGGACGCGCACGCGCAGTGCGCACTTCTGAGCTTCGCAGGCAGCCGTCAGAAGGCGCAGTGATGCTGTTTCACACGCTCTCCGGAAATCCGCAAAATTTTGACCGTTACTGTACGTATTCTTTGTTGCATCCGTGTGCGGGTGTGAACCAGTTAATGTGAGTATGTTCCATCTATGGGCCGAATCGCAGCATTTTGTCTGTGCGAATCATGCTGCTTTGTGATTCATTTCTTTTGTGTTTCTTTCACACTGCATAGTAAGATATATGCTAATGTTTGTTGTATTTTTGTGCAATAACATATTCAAAATATTTGTTGGATATGCAGATGCTCTGTGGCCTGCGTGCCAAACTGTATTTAGGAGCAGAGGCCCTTTGTCTGGCTGCATAGCCTTTAGTCTCTGCTCCTGTAAGTGTTTTTTTTTTCAGGGCAAAAAAACAATAAAATTTCAAACTTTTTTTATCTTGACGAAGATAGGTTAACTTTTTTATGCCATGACTCAAGTTGCATGCCCTGTCCCACGATTTCACACCGCTTTGGCTTTCTTAATTGACGTTCCCTTGAGCGACGTAATGCGTTTGTGTTGCTTCCTCCACGCAGGCTGCGACAGCGGCTTTGGCTTGGAATTGGCTATGCGTTTGCACGCCCGCGGAATGCGCGTGTTCGCCGGCTGCCTCCTGCCGGACAGTCTCGGTGCCACCAAGCTCCAAGCACTGTCCGTTACACCAGCGGAAGAAGGGAAAGGAAGCATGCACGTGATAGCACCCATGGATGTCACCAGTGACAGCCAGGTGCAAGACGCCGTGCAGCAGGTCAAGAAGATTTTAGCCAGTGAAGGTGAGCTACGCATGATTCCAGCTAAGCCGTTGTGGGATCAATCATTATGTATATTAGCTGAACGAGACGAGCGGTGGCCACATATGCACACAATATTTGCACACAAGCAGCATCTTTATACAAAATTTTCAGCACAATATTTAGACGGGGTCTACGAGTAAAACACTAATGTATCGCACAAGAAAGGAAAGCTAAAAAACGCGAGGTGGCCCAAATATAACTAGATCTTTACTATTGCGTGTGCCTTGATGCGCTTGTTATTTCTGTCTGCTATTTTTTATGCGGACATTTCTTTAGAATAAGCTACAGTCAACGCGAACAGTAGAGTTCTGTAACTAACTTTGCCACAATGATAAGGCTGGAGTTTTTCATCTATGACACAACGTGTGAATGCCCAGCCTCCTTACCACTGATCAGATTACCGACAATCGAAGTTTGTGCTTGCCGCTTTCGCTGCACTTTGAGTGTTGCTGCTTTTACGGAGTACATATCTTTTCATCTTCATTAGCTGCGTCTACCTTCCTTCACTATCATAGCCACGTGGTAATATATGCAGGACGGGCGCAGAAAGAAGGTGATCAGAACGGAGATGTTCTCAACGGTGACCAGGACGGCAGTGTCGCCGAGGTCCCCCAGCTGTGGGCCTTGGTGGCTAACGCGGGTGTCATCTGGGCCACGGAGCTGGAGTGGGGCTCCCTAGAACCGATGCGTCGCATGCTAGAGGTGAACGCGGTGGGCGTGGCACGAACTGTGCGCGCCTTCCTTCCCATGGTGCGCAGGGCCAAGGGAGGACGCGTTGTCATCACCACCAGTCTTTGGGGTGAGTATATATGGCCAGCGTACCCGCTTGTAGTTGCTGTTTGTGAAATCCCTACAAACACACGACGGGATTTCACATCGTTTAGAACTTCACTGATAACTTTATTGTTTTCGTCTGATCATTGCCACAGTTATTGTAACTTAATTTTGACCTCATACGTGTCAAAATAATAAGGGGTATCGCAACGTCGCAATGATTGAATAATTCTTAGGAAGTCTTTCTGGCAGTTTGCTGCTTCCTCATGCTCGACCTCAGTGCATGATGAAGGTGTGGAGATGGGGCCAAGACATGATGTCTTGGCGACACTCATACACTTTTCTTGGTGTATAAGACATCACTTGTGAGCAACCACTTCACGTATCTGCACTGTCATCTTATCGGTATATTTATTTTGTCTGTCGCTGAGTGGCTGGAACTGCTTGTTTCGTTATGGTGCCAAAACGTATGTTTATAAGAACTTGCTCAATGTCGAATACTGATAGTATTTATTGAATGCACGGGGCCTGTAAAGAGAACAGCTCAAATTTATAAAGTATGGCTTTTTTCGCAATACTCTCCAACATGGTATCATTGAGAAAGTAATTGATAACTGAAGTAAAGCAAATCTAATCGTATTTCATACAGCGGCTGAATACAGTACTCATGTTGGCTGATTTGTTCATGTACGTTTTATGGTGCAATAGCACGCAAATGTCGCCCTCTCATGGTGGTTCACATTCAGAATTAACCTGCATTACAGAGCAACAAGTGATCTAACAATATGAGTTTATTAAAGCCGACGTTTTGGCAAAGGCACTTCGTGCCGTCTGAAAAGACTCTGCAAAAAGCAGCTGAAAAAATTATGGGCGATCTACCCGAAGGGAACCATGATGGAATGAGATGCTGCAGCGGTGCGCACGCCTTTGACCCGGCTGAAACGGGAGTTGACGCGGTTGCTGGAAGGATGGTTTGAAGCGAAACTTCGTGTAGCCTTTGCTCGAGTAAACGTTTCTTGAAAACGCAAAGACACTGGAGGAGAAATAGGTTTGATGTAAATTTCAAAGTAGATAAACTAGCCGCCAGTGTGTTTGCACTCGGCGTGCGGTTGAGCATTGTGGGCTGTGGAGAGGGTGAAGCGAAAAAGAAGTGCGTCGTGAGCGCGCGGAGGAGCAACACCCCCTAGGTGTGTTGGGAGGAGCCGGCAGCTGCTGCGGGTGAATTAGAGACTGTTGTCAACGAGCAGGTGCTACTTGACCAACTTGGCATCGTTCCAACTACTGCGACGCGGGGAATGTGGCGCGGCGCGTTGGCATGGAGACACGGACGGACAGCGTTACACAGGCTGGTCAAAGAGCTGCCTCTCATCTAAAAAAAACGGGTGTTTCTGAAGAATTATTAGTTTATATTTGTCCGAAACTTTTTTGTGGCACGAACATCGAGTGCAATTCTTAGCTGTCTTTGAAACCACGTTGTCTTGCGTTAGTGCGAGTTGTTCAAAAACTCCGATGAAAAATAAAACGTGCAGAAAATGGGTCGATTGGGTTCAGCTAGGCGTTGTATATAAGAAAACGGTCAAAACGGTATGTTAGAAGTGAAAAGTGAAGTCATACACTTCGTAAAATTGGTGTGAATAGCAATTGCCTCTTTGAGATCCAATATATTGGGTTCGTTGCAGTATCTGATGGGGGAAATCTCCCCCATACGTCGGGCTCTACGTGACTTGGGCAACGCGCGGAATGCAAAGTTAACCAAAGTTACACATCAAGCCACACGAGCCTGGAAAATGTATACAAAACGAGTGTTAGGCTAAGGGCCGTAAGAGATAGCGCAGATTTACAAACAAAATTTTTTACGTCTGTTTTTTTAATGCGAATGCATTTCCTAGTCGGGCTATGTCAGGCATCGGGTGTTCGCGGAGTCCTCGGCGGTGTCCGCGCGCCTTCATGCGTCATCTCTCCCCTCTCATTCTCTCTTCGATAGCCACAGCTGCGGGCGCGCGCGCGCGCGTTTCATCGCCTCTAGCAACCGAAGCATGCGGCGGTAGAGAGTGTAGGTGAAGTGTTTCACTGTTCTCTCGCCTTCCGCTCTCTCTCTTCCCTGCGCACCACATTCCCGTCCACTGGCACCTCACTCTCGACCGTTCGCTGCACGGAGGAAGGAAAGTGGTTCGCTGGCTGGGCGTCTCCCAAGAACATCCGGCAATGTGTGCTCGAGACGCCGCTGTGAAGTGCCAACGCCGAGCCGAGAACGCTGTTTGTTTCGTTCACTTCATAGTGTTTTAACCGTGCACGCTAGCTACTAGAGCTGGAAACGCATACCGCATTTTGAGTGTGAATACACTTTATAAGCGACCCCAAACCATCCACCGCCGTCGGCGGCGTCCGCAGTCTTCTCTCTATAAAAGAAAGAGGACCTGGCGGGCCGCAGCGCGACGCTCTACCGAATAAGCCACGGACGCGGCGCTGATATCGGTGTCAGTAACGCGCCTTATACCCCCTCCCCCTTCGCTCGCTCCTCCGATCTCCTCGCTCGCTGCAGCTGCGCGCGCACCCCTCTCTCTCGCGCGCCCGCCTTTTCTCTCAGTCTCCCGTCGAGAGCGGGTCGTGCGATGGATGTCCCGGAGGCAACGCGACCATAACTTACTCCCCCTCATAGCATCACCCCGTGCATTCGCACTTAACCATGTTCACCCTCAGGGAAATGCTTGGGAGTTTTTTTGCGACTGAAGAACGCAACGTGCTGCGAAGGGTGCCATCGGCTGCACGGTGTAAGAAAAAAAAACATGGTTTTTTAACGCTGGTTTTCACGCGTGGAACGCCATTATGGATCACTATGCAATGCATTTGCATTAGCTCACGATTCCCTCCAGTGAGGTGGGGTCATTTTTTGTTTACACCCCCCCCGCCCCAAAAAGCACCAAAACAAAAACGAGCTGGTGAAGAAGGAAGGAATGTATAGACCTTTTCACTCAAAGCGTTCTGGGTGCCGCCATAGCTCTCTCTTGGCTGTTGTTAGCGCGCGTGGCTCCCCGAGAAATGCACTGCTGAGGCTGTGACGTTGGCTTTCGTACTCTCATGCAACAACCCAGAAAAGAAGAACTCGTACTCTTCATAAAAAAACAAAAGTCTTATGGACGTTGTCTTTTCGCTCTCTCTACTTTCTTCACATCTATGCAACAATTGTTCCGGTACATCTTGAACATCTACAACTACCTTGGTTTCAGAAGACACTGATTCTCATTATGGTTGTGTGGAACGAAAGCAACAAGTTGTATTCCCTTCCTTCATTCATTCATAGTGAGGTTCTCATTCCGGTAGAGTTGGTGCATTCAAGTGGCGTTCGAGCGCTTATTGAACCGCTCGGTAAAAGTTCACTGGCTACGTGACGCCATCTGACAAAATAAGTGTCTGATACTCGCCGCCATAGCTCACTTTATCGCAATTTGTACAGTACACGTTAGAGAGTACAATTAACGTCCTCGACTGCTTTCCTGGCTTCATGACCTGCTGGTTTTCATTGCGGTGGATAATAATATACCGTAAGCTAGAATTCGAGCCATAGCATTCGTAACAGTTTGCACAAGAAACACACTTAAGAAACCCATTAGGTGGGCTCGCTACGCTAGAGGGCCACGAACAATTAGCATAGTCACGTCACAAGATTGCCCAACTTTAATAACAGGTTCGAGAACCACTCTCACCTCTTTCATTGGGGTCATGGAATGTTTCCGAATGCTCTATTTTAAAAACGACTTAAGGGGCCCACGCTGACATGTTTTAACTAGCATTCATAACTTTCGGGCACCTTGATAGATTATTCATTATTTTTTTGCGTGCGCAGGATACTTCTCTATTCCCTTCTCGGTGGCCTACTCCATGTCCAAGTGTGCAGCACGGTTCTTTGCTGATGGCCTTCGAAGGGAGATGAAGAAGTTTGGCGTCCGCGTTGTGTCTATCGAGCCCAATATGTATGCGTAAGTATGAATGCGATTTTCATGTTCCTTCTATAGACAATGAGTAGAAATATCAAGCACTGAAATGCAGATAGTAAATTTTGAGGGGGTGGGGATTAAGAAATACGACATCGTCGAACTGCATATTCGTTTGCTGAAAAAGATCTCCTAGACAATGAAAAACTTAAAAAAGTTGCACATCGACATGTCCATTGTCACTCCTGTCTTGTACATTTCCTGTAGTGAATTCTGGAGAAGACTGTTAGTTTTGCGCCATGTTTGTGACAAACCACCATGAACCTGGACGCTACCTGAACCACTACAAAAGTTTCGGACTGCATAAACACAGACATGACAGGATCGCGATTGAAATGCTGCATTAGAACTGCGCCAAAATATGTCTGACGTCAGGACTATTTAGGCTCTCAATATACAAAGCACTTTTTCTTAAGGCGCAATAATAACAGAAGAATATTTATAATAATTTAATTGACACTCTGACGATCTCCTTGCACAGACTTAATGCAAACAACGAGTTCCAATGCTAGACATAACCAAGTCGTGCACTTTATGAGGACGTACTGAAAGTGATAACTGTGAAGATGTAGGAGTTACTTATCTGGAACTCTTCGTAATATGCAGAACACTGACATCTTAAACACAGTTTACCATATATACGGCGTTTCCGACTTGCCACTCACTTCTGGCCATGCTCATATGCACTAATATTGCGATCTCGTGTCTGTTCTGCTTGTGCATCGCGTATTCAAGCAATGTCGCAGGGCAATCAGGTTTTACATTTAGAGTTTTGCCAACATACCACACTGGCACTTTCTGAAGGCAAGGGAATTAAAACGTTAGCAACAGCCAATTTCGGGTCACTATGATTGTGGTGAGTACGTTACCATCAGGACGAGAATTTGACATGAACTGATAAAAAGGCCCTGAAATGCCGCTGTTCTAGCTTTCACTGTGACAGTGCTGGGCGTTCCATGCAGGCCTGTCGGCATTTTTATATTTTTTATGAGACTCATGGTTTTCCTCTTCCTGGGTTGTTTTTAGAGCACACTTTCATGTGATAAAAATCTATTTTTATCTTCCCTTGAACCCAGGACAAACCTGACAGCTGATGGTATACTTCTGCCGGCCATGGACAAGCTGTGGCAGGAGACGAGCGAAGAAGTCCGGCGGGACTACGGCCAGCGTTACTACGAGCTGAGCCGCCAGTATCTACGGCGAGAACTGCTCAAATCGCGCACCGAAATCCACGAAGTGGTGGACGCCATGGAGACTGCTGTATTGGCACAGAGGCCACGCTTCGCGTACCGCCCTGACGGCCTGCTGAGGGCATTTCAGTTCCGCCTGCTGGAGATCGCGCCGCCTGTCGTACAGGACGCCTTCCTCATACGGGACACGCAGCCGCCAGCGTCCACACTGCCAGGCAACAGAGGCATCGCTAGAGGCTGATTTGGACCATATTATGCGTGCAACTGTCTCTATAGTTTTTTGTGCAAGCTCAGAATGTTATGTAATGAGACAAGGGAATATGGGTGGTAGATTCGCGAAAACCACCTTTTAACAAGCGGTCTTTTCATCAACAGAGAAGCGCAAAAGGTGTCTCTATTTTTTAATTGCCTCAAGTGGCAATAAGTTCCTGAAATTCAGCATAAGTGAACTATTATCTTAACGAAGCTTGTGCTGCTACTGAATCCTTGCCATCAGCCTTTGAGGCATCTGGCATTTCAATCTCTTGGACCCCTTCCGCCAATGATTGCGAACCTTCTGGTAACAACTGCGGTCAACAAAAAAAGAAAAGAAATCCCTAGGTAGTTTTTTAGTAGGTAAGTTACAAACTATGGGTATCCTTGCAATCCATTAAATATCCATTCGAGAACTGTTATTGCCGGTCTTGTGCATGGAATGGGCAAGTGCATCAGCGTCGTAAGACGATTTAGAGCCTCACGCTTAACAAGTTATCCTGTTGCATATTTTGCATTATAAAACAGCCTTTGACAAATTGTGTTGATGCATCTTGTGGAATAGAGGTACTTCGTATGTGAAGGAAAAAGTGTTATATGATTAGATCCTCGCCTCACGCAGCATTGTAAGTGTTATGTTGAAGTCACCTGGAGTGTACAATAAAGTAATGCCTTTCACAACAGCGAATAATAAGGGTCGTTTAAGAATGAACCTTGTGTATAACTTCTGTATTCTACACATCCAATAGTAGCTCAATGTCAGCTTACGCGTGCCGTGAATTTGCAGGCGACATTGCGAATGGCTGGTTATGCCGAGGCGGACAAGGTAATCTATTGAGGTTTATACCGGATATGGTGTTTTAGGTGTGCACAACGTGATAATGCAGAGAGTAATGATACTAAGCATGGGGTGCTCTTGGTTGTTTGTACTATAGGATGCACAGTGCAACCTCACAGGTCTTTCATCTAACATTGTTGAATACATCTCATCAATTTAACACTACATATCCCATTGAACTGCAACTAATGTAAAGAGAACCACATGGTAGCACTGACATTCATAACTACATTTTACCTCATAAAGTTCAACTGTGAAGATCTTTTTCAGTAAGCTCTATTCAATGAGTGGGGAATGTCACTGTTCTTCACCAGTATTATTTGTACAGTTTTGTGCCACTGTTACTTATTATATAAATTGCTCTGTTTTTTTCAGTCAATATTTGGCGTCTGAATGAAGCAGGCATAACTATTTCTAGCTAGAATTTCAGTGCTTTGAATTTGGTGCTTCTTTATGACGCATTGAACTACAGCTGGGGAGATAACGAGTGATTACAACACTATTGACTGATTGCTTTTCTCCATACCTCGAATAACATGTATCGACAAAGTATAAGTATACTACGTTGAAAAACACATGCCGATTTAATGAATAATATAAAGAACGTTTCTCAGAAAAAACAGCTGGAGAAGACTCTACAGAGTTGGTTCTATGTTTGTAGGCTGATTTCTTCAAGTGACCCGCTGTGTCTTTTGTACTACTCGATGATCGGTACTGTGCAATGCTTCGCTGAAGAGCAGCAGTGCAATAAGTGTCCTTTAATTGCTGTAATATGTGCCTTATATTTTTCCCGATCAGACCAAGGAATTGGGAATACGATAATAAACACTTTCATCAATATTCCTGTGTTATGTGGTTTTGTGGTGCCTTTTCAAAAAGTTCCAAAGAGAGCAACTTCAAGCCAAGAAGCAAGTGTGTCTAACATAGTGTTATAACACCTAACATCTTCAGTGAACCAGCTCATAAGAGTAGACAGGCCTAATATGCGAGTCCTGCATGCCTAAGTTTCATATTTTATCTTCATTCAGTGATTGGTATTACGCACTTGTTGGTCACACTCAACGAAAATGCACAACGAAAATAAAAGGCGGCGAAATCCACGAGTTTGACCTGAATGACATTGCATGACGACTTCCAAATCACCAATTGATATCTGGATGATCATGTAGCTCTGCCCTAACAATGGACAAGGATACACAAGGTGAATACTTAGATGTGTGGTTATAACGCCACATGGGAGAAGTGTTGCATCTCTTTAGAATGATTCGCCAAATTTTGATGGGCGCAGTTAAGCTTGTGTGGGGTATGCACGTGGTACACAACATTTCTTTGCCCATTTTCGCTGCTTACCGTAGCGCAGTGAAGAAACAAATTTTTATCGCACGTAGCGGACAGGTTGTAAAGGAAAGCATCCCCAAAATTACTTCAGTACATACTTTGCCTTAAAAAGGGGGAAGGAGGCCTGTTTAGTGTGGTAAACACATTATCACCTTCATTGCAAGTTACACACTTTTTCGTAGAACTTGAGGTGGTTTTGAACAATAAATGTATTTGCGGCCATAAACTGAGAAGTTAGTAACAAATATATTTTTTTGCGGAGCCTGCATACAAGCCTGACAACTAGGCAGCGCATGCTTCTGATACACTACTTCGGAGCCTGAAAGTGCTTCAAGTTTTCGCGCGGCAGTGTGAAAACCGCCTGCTCGCGTGCTCTATACACAGACGTGGCCGTGGCTGTACATTTTATAAACTTGACTTGTGCAACCTATCAGCAATTTTCAACCTTCTTTGCTCATCACGTAGGGATGAGCAACATTTAGCGAACCAGTCGGTGGTAATTAGGGGTACGATCAGTGATAGTATGACGCGAACCTTGTCGACTGGCTGTCCTTTCCCGAAAAAAGAAAGTTAACGATAGCCATATGGGTTAAGCAACAGCGAAGCTGATCAATCTTCAGCTCTTAACATCGCCTTCTTGGCTGGTGCTACCTCTTTCACTGGCGTAGATGAAGAAGTGTCGAACACCACAGCATGCCACACACCATGCAAGAATCCCCCAACTCTAGAGTCAAAACTAACGTGCAAATCTCGCCCCTTGGCAGAAGCGCGGGCTTTTCGTCCCTCTTACTCGGCTCGCTGCACACTGGGCAAGCTCGGGGTGGTGACTGCCCGGATTGTCTCAATTCACCTAAATTTTTCTCTTTCACTTAAGTACCGAGAACTGCCTCCTCCCCGGCCTTCTTTCACACGCAGCCGGCGTCTGCCGCAAGTTTTTTCCTAACATGGAAGATTTACGAAGCCACGCACGTCTAAGTACATTAGCCACGCATCTTTCAGAGAACAGTGTGCTAACGCGATGCACCTTTCTCCTCCGATCAGTAGTCAGTTCCCGGTCGTTATTGAGAGGGGAACTTGTTTCAGCATGTGGTGGAAAGCGGTAAAAAGAACGTGGCCACCGAAAAATTGAACATAATTTAACTCGGCGCATGACGGCGCGGACAGAAGAGAAGAAGGGACAAACCACAGTGCTGATGCGCAACCTATTTCTATCGGAAAAAATCAACAAAAAAGGAACATTTCAATCTTCACCCGAATGTGAGCAGACTGAAGCAAGAAAATGGCGGGTCAGCTGACATCTTGAACAACGAAAAAAAAAACCCTGAAACACCCCTCGTGTACACTCCAACAACATAAAAGTTAAGATTTCGCGCTATCTAAGAATCTAACCTCGATATGATGTACGGCTATTGGCCTCGAGATCAAGGAGTGGCGGCTTCTCGCGTGTGACGTCCATTTGAGAATTCCACTTGACCGCGCTGCAGCCGCCGCAGCTCCTTTAAGCAGATCGTCTGCTTCCAGGCGGAAACTTGTCGAACTAGCAGCCTTCTGAGGGTCAACGAACGCCTTCAACGACTGTTTTCTAATGCGAATGTAATCTGGTTTTAGTTGCGGCCCGATGGACATGGCCAGGAAATCCCCCGGATGGCTGACGAGTGCGCCGAAGCCACCGACCGCATTGCGGGTAAAAGAGTTAAAACTACGTGTGCGTGCGTGCGTGTGTGTACGTGTGTTGGTGTGTGTGTTCTCGCTCGTTATCATACTTTCTGCCGTAGGATAGTATTTGTTTGAGTGTTTTTTCTGATGATTCAGTAATCCTTTGTTTTTCCAGCAAATACAAGTATGTAGATAAAGCTTGCGAGATGTAGTGGTGCCTCATCGAGGGTGAGGCGGTGTACGATGCAGGCGACGTTGTTGAATTCCCGGTCACGGCCGTCGACGGAGACCCCATCACTATCCCGGCTCTTGTGCTGTAAACAAAATGACCTACGAACCCGCCACACAACGTCTCCGTCATGATCGACTGCGGCGAAGTGGCGTATACTCGCTATCTGTGCAAATCATGATGGGGCAACGTCTGCGCGTGTAAGTTAAAGGGCCACTCACCAGGCTCTCAAAATACATAAAAGAGCGCAATATTTTTTCCTGATATTTCTTGTCCCTCTTGGCGCACTACTGTGACGTAGGCAGTAGTTTCCGAGACGTATGCAGCGTACATTCTCTCAATTTATTGATATACGTGAAATATCACATGTAATTTGTCTCCTGCACTGCTTTGCAATGCAGCCACTCGTCTGTTCTTTTCTGTCTCGCAAGAATGTCGGGCACAATCATCCGATCAAACTTCCTTTTTTTGGGTTTAAAACTGCGCAAGTGGCGATAACAGCGTGCAGCCGAGAAGTGCGAAATCCTGCTAGGCTCTAGCGCTTAGTGCTTATGTTGTTAACGTGAATTCAAGAACAAAGAGGCGAGGAGGATACATCGTGCGTATGAAGGAGAGGAGGAAATCACCCCTTCGTCTTTAAACGTGGGGTGGTGAGTGTCCCTTTACCATGTGTGAAGCAGCATGAGTAGCAGGTTGCGAGCAGGTTGAATATTCGTGTAATGTAACACTGAAGTTATGTTCACTGCTGGTCTGCCATTGCTGTCGAGCTCGTATCACAATTTGCATTGTGTAAATGTTTCTAAATTAGGACGTAGTTAGAACTCTGACCTAATTTGAATATTTAATGTTACCACCATTCTTAACTTCATAATAAATATTTAGGAGTGGCACTAGAAATTTTTATATTTCTGTTAATAAAAATACACTATAAATATTTTACAGTCTTAAAATTTTTATTGCCTATTGCAACATACGACCGCAGCTTGGAGATCTGGAGTATAAAGTCATATGCTATGCATGAGCCTGGGAAGGCCAATAAAATTAACACGCAAAGAGATACGAGGCAGAGTGCTGCATCGTGCTACCCGAAAAAGAACTCACAAGCACTATAAATTATTGATTTCTTTGTTGTACGTAACTCTGATGAACTTGTTGAATTTCCAGATAAGTCTAATCCTGACTCCTGTACAGTTTTTATTATGGACCTCTGTGACCTATACTACAATATTTCGCATGATCAGTTAAGGAAAAGCCTGAGACTGTGTATTTCAGAAGATAATTACGAAGTGAGTTTTGTAACAATGCAGGTATTTCTGTGAAAAGTTCTCTGAGGGTTAATTTCTTCTACTTGAGTTCTGCATTTATTGAATGGAAAAGTATATCCTTTACTTACAACACCCTGGTATTTGCCTAGGCTTGCAAGTTGCTCCTGTGCTGAGCAACATTTTCTAAGAAGTGTAGACGGGTCGGTTAAGGAGTGTCTTAAGGGCCTCGCGTCTAACATAATTAGTTATGCAGATGATTTTGTTGTTTTTGTTCAGATATCCAGTTTTGAAGAAACAGTAACTTGCAATACCCATGTTAAAAAAAACTGCTCTGGGCTTGGAATTCACTCTTGATACTACTAAACAATCACCTACTCTTTTTAAACATACAATTAGAAGTACAAAATGACCATGTGTGTTGGTAGTAAAGCCCTCGTTCAGCAGAACCGCTCCTGAATTTATATTCAGGTCATTCGAAAGTTAATATGCAGTGCTATGCAATGGCAGTGCTTTTTCGTGTTCACGTTCTGCACTGCTTAGGTCGGGCTCTAATCACACGGCTACCAGCTTCTCGGAACAAAAGACGGGGCTAACAGACGCAGGTTTTCCGGAAGCTAGCTTCCGTCAAACTTTTCGCAAGTTACTAAGCGAGTTAAGATAAACGCAAACATTATCTATACTCACCCAGGTCCAAAACATAGGAATTCTTTAGCAGTATTTCCGTACGTACACACAGTATCCCACAATTTGAAGATTGTTGCTAGCCGGTTTGGAGTAAATGTAGAGTTTTCGTCGCCTAATAAGTTCATTAGGTTTGTGAGAGGGATGAATGGTAACTTACGAAGTGCATGTCAGGAGGAGGAGGAAGCAACAAAAAGGGAGAAGGCAGGGAGGTTAACCAGGAAGACATCCGGTTGGCTACCCTACACTGGGGGATAAAGGAAGGGGACAGTCAGGACTATCTAAAGAAGGCTGCGGGGTCAGAACGTAACTTTTTTTTTGTACAGTCTAAGAAGAGTACCATGTGTTTCTTGACGTTTTCCTGCGGTCGTGTATACAAAGGTCAAATAAGTAGGTGCATTAACATTAGGTTCTTGAAACAATGGCGTTCTTCGTAAGGGAATTCATAATCACATGCGCCCCAACATGTTGTCCAGTGCCATTGCGCACCTATCTTTCATGAAGCTAAAGTTCTACCGACACAGCCATCAAACCACACAAGAAATAACTGAAACATATATTATCAAAAAAAAAATGCCAGGCCTGCGTGCTAGGCGCAGCACAGCCACAGCGAAAGCTATAGAAGAGCGGCCTTTCAGAGCCTTTTCAAAACACTCATTGGGTAACTACTGCAAGCACACTTGCTTGGTACCCACTATAGGGCATTAATAATAAACCTTCGGGTAGTATGCTATTTTTCGTCATTCTTCGGAGAATCGTGGTATCCGCTAAACACTTGCAACAAAATTAGCGCCAATTGTCCATGCAATGGCTGACGACGATGAGGAATTATGTCTGAAGTGAGTATGCACCACAGTTAATAGGGGAACAAGAACTATAGCTTTTGTAATGGGTTGGAGCATTGGACGGCCCACTCGTTACGCTTCTCATATTGTGCGACGACTGGTTGCTCTTTCGCTGTTGTAAAACGCTTTATAAGACGTATTGACGCGATTGCTTTAGCGACATCAAGCCTGCCTAAGACAAGCTTGACAACAAGTCGTAAGCACCGGTGTCGCTCAGTGACAGAATACTGGGCTGGCACCCAGTGCACCCGGGTTCGATCCCCACTGTGCCATTGGTGCAAGGCCGTTTTTTTTCTAATTTCGCGCGATTTTGTTACGGACACCAGTGGCGAAGGCGGCGGACAACAACTGCGCGTGACCCGAAAAGTGATCTCATAACAGCTTTCGCCATAAAAAAAAAAGGCGGGGGAGCAAACAATGCCTTAGCGTACCGTCGATAGCTTTAAATGATTGCGATGTTAGGTTCTTAGATAGCACAATACATTTGCTTTTAGGCGGTTGTAGAGTACACGCATTATGTTTCAGGGTTTTCTCATTGGTAACGATGTCAGCTGACCTGCCATATGCCTGCTTTATAGTGTGGTCATATGGGAGTGAACGGTGGAGTGTTCGTTTTCATTCATGTTTTTCAATGCAAAATCAGTTGCAAGCCAGCGCTGCATTTTGTACCTTCTTCTCTTGTGTCCGCATAGTCACGTGAAGAGTTACAGTACTTTAAAGTACTGTCACCGACTGGGCCAGCTTTCAGTCCTTCTACCGGAAACGAGCGTTAATATACCCGATGAGATTCCTCGATGGTGCTTCAATGGTTGTCGGTACTTAAGAAAGAACAGTGAAAAATCTAGGGACTTTCGACTCAGTCGGTGGACGTGACTTTTCAGGGGCTGCTGCTTGGCGCATGCGTGGCTAGCCGAATTTAAGCGGAGATAGTGCGTTGCTTTGGCTTTGTTGTTGCTGGGTAACAGCACGGAGAGTTTGTGGCGGATGGATGATGTCAACCCCTGCTTCAAGAACTTTGCTGTTACGTTGTTAATAAAGCTTTCCTGGCGGTTAGCGGCATGTTACGCAAAAAAAGAAAGAATGGCAGATCCCACGTACCTTGGGAATAAACGTTATGCGAAGCATGCGGATGCAAGGAGACTGGGAAGTGGTGCTGAAGATATATGTACAAATCCACGCACACACATACGTTAAACAGCTGGTTATGCTTTACATTAGCAGTTGTATTCAGTAGCATAACGACGCCAACACCTACATGAATATTAGCCACACCAGAAGCGGTTAGATGATATGAAGCGTTGGTGTTTCCGCTGGCGCTCACGAGGATGAAAGCCCTCACCACTGCTACATAAGTGAACCAAAGTGGATGGCGCGTAAAATTACTTGACGTTAAGCATGATGATATGTGGGGTTGAACGTCCAAAAACCATTATATGATTATGAGAGACGCCGTAGTGCAGGGCTCTGGAAATTTCGACCACCTGGGGTTCTTTACCATGCACCCAAATGTAAGCACACGGGCTTAAAGCACTTCCAAGTCCAACAAAAATGCAGCCGCCACAGCCAGGATTCGATCCCACTATCTATCTATCTATCTATCTATCTATCTATCTATCTATCTATCTATCTATCTATCTATCTATCTATCTATCTATCTATCTATCTATCTATCTATCTATCTATCTATCTATCTATCTATCTATCTATCTATCTATCTATCTATCTATCTATCTATCTATCTATCTATCTATCTATCTATCTATCTATCTATCTATCTATCTATCTATCTATCTATCTATCTATCTATCTATCTATCTATCTATCTATCTATCTATCCACCGTCTGGATGCTCTCGTGATTACACCTTTAATTTGGTGTAAACCAGAATTAGTATAGGAGAATAATATGGTTTGAAAATACGACTCGCTGGACATATCACATTAATATTGTCACAATCTCGTAGCGTACGTCATCAAACACTTTCCGCCAGACAGTGGCACATCGCGGGCACACATCCATACCACATTCCTTACAAGTAGCTTAGCCGTATCGCCGAGAAGGCAGCCAAAAATTAGCTCTACTTTTCACTTTAAACCAAGAACCACTTAATACTGCTACTCCATAGTACGGATACATATATCTTATGGGATATCTACAATCTTATATATGTCGGTGTGCCTAAATGTCTGCATACGCATATAGATTTCCTCGTTTCAGTAGTAAAAATGGTTATCTATGGATGTCACTGTTGTCTACATTTATCAGGATAATCACATGAGAATATGGCATAGGGTTTTACCCTTTCAATTCAGCTTGTCAGGGTTGTACAGTTTCTAACTTAGTATTGCTGCTTTCCCGTAGGAGGTAGCTGTCTCTGTAGCAAAACAACTAATTCAGAAGATACTGCACTCAATTATCAGAAATAAGTTAAATGTTGTGACAAGTGACTACTCGTGCTTGGTACGCTCCACTAGATATTTTTTTCAACAGTGTACAAGCGCAATATCTCGACGAAGACTTTGTGCACGGCATCGATATGATGTTGAAAACTATGTCTGCTAACTTAGGCGGCTCTGGAAAACGCCGCGCGACAGGAAAAGAATTCTGGAAAGCGAGCAGGAGTAGTGTTTTTTGTCTTAGCGCCAGATGACGCTAGTTGTCCGTGAGCACTTTGAAGCGGCAAAATTTTGAATTTCATATCGCCAATGGTGGTGCTATTGAAGGGTGTAGTAAGTAGCGCACAGCAAAATGTATTCTAAGCCAATACTCAAGGCTAAGAGATGTAGCTTTAGGAAGTTGTGCGAATACTCCTGATGTATATTTAGTGGGCTTAAAAACCTGGGAATCTCAGTCGTCAGGTCTGCCGGAAAGCAAGCCTGGTGCGTAGTTCGCATACTACCTCGAGGTAAGAAGTCTTCAACTAGTATGCGAAGCCTTGTTATTAAGCTAAAGGATTGTTAAAGGTTCATGTGTTACGTGACATCATTTGTAAAAGAAGAGAGTTCCACAACCGCCTCACAAACGAAGAAAGGTAAACCAATGAGTAAAACAAACCAAACAAAAAGTAAACCTAACATTAACGAACCGAAGTAAATAAACAGCCTTGAAGTTGATGTAAGAACTCGTTTGAAGGAAGGCAATAAGCAGCATCAGCAGTGAGCTTGAAATACAGTTGTGAAAGCAATAAAAATGTATTCACCTCATTCACCAGTTGGGGACAGTTGGGGTACAATAATAAGATAACGAAACCTCGTAGGTGAGGAAGGTTGTATGAAATGTATGCGGTAACTAAGGCAAGAAAATTTCAACAAGTTAATTATAAAGTGCGTGAGCTTCATGCATTCTGTGTTTCGGTGGTTTCTCAGAGTGCTCAGTGTCAAGTCTGAATGTCTTGATTACATAGAAACAGGGCTCTCATAACAAGAATCAATAAACGTGGTGTTTTCTTCAGTAGAGTTTTCGACTTCCCTCTGTTCGACTTCTCATGTGAATTTTGTGCGCATAAGGTATAATCAAGAATCGGATGAGAACCCATTTATAAGTGATAAGTATTTAAAAGAGCTGGGCGCGACGTACGTGCTAGGAATTCAATATTTTTAGATGTTTTTTTTTCAAATATAATAGGTATTATGTGAAAATAAGATGGTTTGACTAAAACGACGACGCCTGTATTAGTATGCGGGTTACTAGCACGAGGGAACACTTTTTACTAATACCATTGTGCGCAGTTATGCAATGCATAGGAAAATGCATAAGAAAATAAGAAAGCGCATATAAAAGCTACGTTCAATGTTTCTACCATAATATTTACATTTACTCCCAGTCATGGCGGTTAGTTTGCTCTCACACGGGGATATGCAATGTCAATGAACGAAAATGACACGTCCAAGTATATGGGTTGAACTGATGTGAATGCCCTCCCGTCGAAAGTGCAGCTTTATCTTCATTCCCCATATAAAAAAAAACAATACCCCTTCCTTTCGCACCGAAAGCGGCCGCCTACAAATATGAATGAAAGGTGAATTATTATATTCCCTATGTTTTATATTTGAGTTAAAACTTTGTTATTTCGTTTCTAAAACAATGCAACCTATTTGTTGTGAAACCTATCAGTATTCCCGTTCGCAGCGACAATGTATCGATCATTGCTGGTCTTGTCAGTCCATGTGCCCCGAAGTATCTGTCAAAACACAGCGGCACCAAAGGGTAGCCTGCGTATGACCGATGGCGCCAACGCAGTCTGACAAACATCTGCTTTGAATAATTTATTTCAAAAGATGATATACATATGCAGATATTTTCTTGAATATACTATGACTTCCTTGTTTATTACGGTCTTTACTGCGTCCCGGTTTCCCCATTCAACAATATAAATACACAGTGTTGTGTACAGGTGAATGGCACCTGATGTCATACAATGTGTCGATTCATATTAGACAGATATGACATTACACCTTCTCGTAGGGAAGTGTTATTAATTCTGAAGTGCAATTCGACACAGCTTATAAGTTTCCAGTTCTTCAGGGGATGATTAGTTTCCATTCTTATTTTCTAGGGAAAGAATGCTTGTAATACATGAGATGAGGAAACGAGGAAATACTTCCAAATCAGGTAACTAACACATAAGTACCACAAGACACGTTAAGTAGCTTGGTCTGCAGAAAATAATTACATACCCCCCCCCCCCCCCCCCCGATCGAGCCGTCTTCAGCTCGGCTGAAATCATGAAAACAGGGAAAAAGCTGGAAGTACACTAAAATAAAAATGATAGTTGATTAGCTTTTTAATCCACAAGGCCATCTATCACTTCACATTTCCACTCAGGAAATCACGCCTCCCAGGAACGTAAGTTCCAAAGTCATCCCTTGCTGTGCTTGGTGAGTAATACCCCTGTCACACGGGGCTCCCGCGAAGACCGTTTAACTCCCTCGTCCTTACGACAACGAAGATGCGGTCCGTGTCACACGGCCACCCTTACCCAAACGAAGGTAAACGGAGCGTTTCGCAAAGGACGTTCAACGATCTCCCTTCGCAGAGAAACGAGGTACTCTCGTCCCCAGCAGTCTAGAGGTCAGAGAAACATTTCGAGCACTAAGTGGCCGCAGTAAAAGAATAATACATTTTGGCAATCTTAAACGTTCTTCGTTGTAGTACTCATTCACAACGCGTGTATGTTTACATATATTTACGCCCGCCAGAGTTCACTTACTCTCAACACCGATGCTCTACACTCAGTGCCTCGCACGTGGTGCCTATCGAGTCTGGCCGTCCGGCGCTATTGAAAAATATTTCGTCCATGTGTGTGGTTGTGGTCGTCGCTGTGTCACTCATGGCTGAAGAACACAAACTCTGCGCTCACGAGGCAAGGAAGCACAAGAACTTTCGTACACAAACATGAACACAGGCAACAAAACAACTAAAAGTACAACGTGGCCAGCGTCACTAGCAGCATTGCTACATTTAGCAAATTCGTTTTTATTTGAAAATATTTTTATGGTTTGTTAGCCTCTTACCTCCTTAATAGTGTTTTTTGTAAAAACCCAGAACGAGGATTCACAAAAAAATTAATAGAGATGAAATTGGAATACTTTTACGAAAATCAAACAGCGCCAGCTGAGCCCCCTCACGCCAACTGTTACAACCTTTTCATTGCCGTGTGACACTGCCACAACTCCTTCTCCGTCGAACCACCTAGGGGAGATTTACGTTGACGGTGTTCAACGGAGTTTAGCGGTGGCCGTGTGACAGGGGTATAATACCTCTAGCTTCCCAGTGTGGGATTGGTCGCTAGGGGGCCATGGTGTGCGGACGCACGTCGCATCGGCTCCGCAGATTTTCTATGGTTTTCGGCAATTTCTTTCCAGCCATTCAGTTCAGAGTATTCCCAAGTGACTGCGAAAGTCCTGCGGTCTCTCCCGATACCATTTGTGCAGGTGAGCCCGTGTTTCGGTCACTTTTCGAAGATTGCCCGTACCGCCACGCTGGCACGACAGTCAAGCCAGTAGACAAGGCACGGTAGGCCTGACAAGTCGTCGGAGCAAGCGGGTGCCCCATCCGCTGCGCCGGCGCCCGAAATGGAATTCGTGCAAGTCGAAGGGGAGGAGATATCGCCGACGGAGTTCGGAAAAGAGCAGGGATGGTGCGAGATCAAACGAAACACCAAGAAGGCGGGGGGAGACGCCGACCCGGTGAAGAACCAGCAAGCAATGCCAGCGTCTACCGAGAAGGCGGCGTTTATACAGAAAGCGACGCAGTACGTGCGGAAGATCACCATGACGAGCCGAATGCCCAACCTGCCGAAGAATGACTACAAGATCATCGTGCGACCCCGGGATGGCTTCAACGTATCCCACTACCAGAAGGACCGCGTCCACTGCTGCATACGCAACGCTGCAGAGGTGGGGCGCGAGGTAGCCGAGGAGGACAGCGTCTGTCTGAATGAGCGACAAAACGTTATTGTGGTAAGCACGCCGTCAGAAGATCGCGCTAGACAATAAAGAGGCATTTGCAAGCTGCGAATTGGCGACCGCGAGTTCGAAATGAGTGCCTACAGAGCGGCTCCGGAGAACACGTCCAAAGGCCTCATCAGGGGCATATCGCTAGACGAAAAGCCGGCGGACGTCGTGAGAAGTCTGGTTAACCACCGGAACCCGAACGTCCTGCTTGCCAAGCGCATGAGAAACACGACCAACGTGACAATCCTTTTCGACGGCTACTATGTGCCTCGTTACTTGAACTACGGCGGGATGGTGATAAGGTGCACTCTTTACAAGAAACATATCGATATATGCTACGAGTGTGGTCGTCTGGGACACAGGGCCGACGTGTGCCCCAACCCGAACGACAAGAAGTGCCGTGGGTGCGGATGCGGCAACCCGCCCGACGATCATCGGTGCGAGCCGGTTTGCCAACTGTGCGGAAAGGGTCACCTCACCGGAGACCGCAAGTGCAAAGCTAAGTACAACACACCCTACCTAGTCAAGCGCCGACAGTGGGAACGCAGAATGCGCGAGGAGGCTGAGGCCGCCTACAGCAGTAGCAGCCCCGTCAACGACGGGGAGGAGGGCTACGGACGACGCCACGCACCGAGACGACGTAGCGGCAACAGTCGATCGGCCTCGAGGGAGAACCGCGCGCGGAGCCGCACTCGCTCCCGTACTCGTTCTCGAGCCCGCTCTCGCAGCGTCTCCCGACCCCTTTCAGCGAAGCCTCGCAGCACGTCGACGGCCCGAGCCAACCACACAGCTGCAGCCAAAGGCGAAGGATAGGTTGACCCCCATAAATTGAGGTGGGTGGACGTCGCCTCCGGACGCGCGTCCAGCGCACCGCTAACGCGAACCGAGACTGCCATTGATAGAAACCCAGATGTAGACAGACGCGGCAGCTCAGCTTACAAACGAACAGCGACCCAGAAAGTCTAATGCAGAAACGATTGGATCAATTCGAATCAATAATCCAAAAACTACAGCAGGAAAATGCAAGGTTAAGAAACGAAATTGCCACGTTGAAGGGGGAGGCCCCGACAGTTCCCTTTCCTCCTCCTTCTCCAATTAAACCCGTCGCAGCCGACGCGGCTGCTAGTACAGCCGAGAGTCTGGAGGAAGTCATGGAGGCTCAAGACGCGCACCCCGCACCCACTAAACGTAAGGCACTTGACCCGGAACAATTCGACGTCAAATCGCAGAAACGCGAGGAGAAACTCCGCGAACGAGTCGATAGACTCGACGACAAGGTAGACGCGATGATGACCCAACACGCGCAGCAAACCACGCAACTTAACAACGCAATTGCTCAGCAAACCGCACAAACCGAACAGTTGAGCATTGCAATATCTCAGCTCACAAAATTGGTCGCGACGCTGCAAACGCGCATAGACAATATCGAAATGCGACTTCCGCGCGCAGTGGGTCGCCCAGTACGAACGACTGGGAAACCGTACTTTAGGCCGTTACCCGACGAAGAGGCGCAGGATCAGCCGGACGGCAAATCAAAACACGTACAGTCACCATGGCTCGACACGAAACCACACAAACACAACGCCCACAACAGCTTAACACACGAAACACGTTCACTATCTGGCAATGGAACTGCAGGGGGTACAGGAGGAAACGGGCGCTTCTCCAACAATTCTTACGTAGCCGGCAACGACCGGACGTAATACTATTGCAGGAAACCAATGACCCGGTCAAGCTGGCGGGGTACAAATCTATAGACGAAGCTGTGACCGCGGGAGCCCCACCGGCCGCTGCAACGCTAGTGCGACGCAACCTCACCGTGGCGCAACGCGAACTTATGAACGTTAGCATACCGCATGTACTCATAGAGCTCATCCTGACGAAAGGGCACGGCCCCGGCCTGTTTGTGCTGAACGTGTATAGCAGACCCAAAGCCAGACACCGCTTTAGCACGTTACTGCGAGAGGCGCGCGAGGCAGATGCCGACGGGCCCTTGCTCATCGCGGGCGACTTCAACGCGCCCCACGTGGCGTGGGGGTACGGCTACGAAACGCCAAAAGGTAAGCGCCTTTGAGAAGATGCGCAGAATGAGGGCCTCGAGCTCATCACAGACCCTTCCGCGCCTACGCGCAGGGGCAACAGCGTATGTGCAGACACCTCACCCGACCTCACAGTTACCAAGAACGTTGCTAGCGCGCGATGGCACAACACACAGGAGGACCTGGGTAGCGATCACTCAGTGATCGAGATCCAGGTCGACGCTGAACCTCACCACCGCGTTCATCGGGAAGGTACCAAGGGCAAGAACCACCGGCTGGTGGATTGGGACGAGTTTCGCAAAGTCCGGAAAGAGCAGAATCGTGGCAGTGCGGCTATTGAGGATATAGATAGCTGGACTGCGACGCTCAAGGGGGATTTAGAAAACGGCGACGCGGGAGGTTCCGCCAGAAGCACAGCTCGAATTGGTAGACGGCAAACTCCTACACATGTGGGAAGCCAAGCGCAGCCTGCAAGACAGATGGAAGCGTCAACGCCACAATCGAACGCTGCGCAGACGCATAGCACGGCTAAGCAGGGACATGGAAGAGCACGCGTTACAGGTATGCAAAACGCAATGGGAAGAGATCTGCAATGGGATGGAGAACCAGCTGAAACGGGCTAAGACGTGGCATCTCTTCCGGCACCTCTTGGATCCGGAGGAGACGAAAACATCGCACGCACAAAAGCTTAACAAGTTGCTGCACTACTACAAAGGCACCCACGCGGACTTTCTAGATGACGTGCGAAGCCGTTACTTTCAGTCACGTAGCCCCCTCGCGCACTCGGCATACGCCTGGGAGGGTGAGGGTAACGCGGAGCTAGACGAGGACTTCAGCGTTGCAGAGGTGAGGGCGGTGCTGCACAGGCTCAACACAAAGTCGGCGCCAGGCCCGGACGGGATAACCAACAAAGCGCTACGTAACTTGGACGATGAGTCGATAGAACAACTGACGGCTTAAATGAACAAGTGCTGGAGTGCGGGCGCTATACCGAACTCGTGGAAAACGGCGCGCATAATTATGATCCCCAAACCGGGCAAACGAGTACAGATTGACAACCTTCGACCGATATCCCTGACGTCCTGCGTTGGTAAGGCCGTGGAACATGTGGTTCTCGCTCGCCTTACCAACTACGTCGAGGACCGAAACATGCTCCCACACACGATGCTGGGGTTCCGTCGTAACCTTTCCACGCAGGACGTTATGCTTCAACTCAAGCACGATATCGTAGGCAATCCCACACGATCCACCAAAGCGATACTCAGGCTCGACCTCAAAAAGGCGTTCGACAACGTTAGCCATGCTGCGATACTTGAAAGTATACGAGCGTTGGGACTGGGCGAGAGAACATACCACTACGTACGGGATTTTCTTACGGGCCGCCGGGCCCAATTAGAATCGCAAGACATATACATGGGTTGTACGGGCACGCCGCAGAGCTCCGTAATCTCGCCCATGCTCTTTAACCTCGTGCTTGTCGGATTACCACTAAAACTCGCTGAGATAGAAGGCCTCCACCATAGCTTGTACGCCGATGATGTCACCCTCTGGGTTGCCGAGGGAAATGACGGCCACGTAGAGCAAACGCTGCAGGAAGCCGTCGACGTGGTGCAGGACTACCTTCGTGACACTGGCCTCGAATGTTCCGCCGCTAAATCGGAGCTCCTGCTCTATAGACCCTCGCGCAGGGGCCGTAAACCCAAGAACGCCGATTCCGCATTCGAGTGCGCATATAGAGAAATTAATGTACGCACATCAGACGGCGCTGTCATCCCACAAGTTAACAACATTAGGGTACTGGGCTTGCGCCTGTCCGCCAACGGCCACAACGGCGAAACCGTTCGCAGACTAGAGGGCGCGGTCAATGAAACAATCCGGTAGCAGAAACGAATAACAAATCGGCATAGCGGAATGAAGGAAAGCAATACCGTTCGCCTGGTACATGCTTTCGTTATGAACCATATAACGTACGTCACCTCCTACCTCAAGTGACAGGCGACTGAACGCACCAAACTAGATTGTCTCATCCGCAAGGCGTACAAACGCGCAATCGGATTACCGGCCAATACCAGCACGGAAAAATTTCTCGAGCTGGGGTTGCACAATACTCTAGATGAGATGATCGAAGCTCACAACATCGCCCAGTACGAACGTGTGGCGAAGACCAGAACTGGTCGACACATCCTCGAGACACTGGGTATCAACTACCATACGCAGCGCGGCGAAAAGGTCGGGATACCCAGACGTATTCGCGAGCGCATCGTCGTTCTGCCGTTGCCTAAGAACATGCACCCGACACATCACATCGGTCGGCGCAACAGGCGCGCCCAAGACCTTGAAAAGAAATTCGGCAATAGCAAAGACACAGTTTACGTGGACGCGGCCCGTTACGACTGCCACCGCGGCTTCGCGGTCGCGATCACGGATCATGTAGGAACTTGCGTCACGAGTGCGACGATAGGCACGGAAGAGACGGAGGCGGCCGAAGAAGCTGCCATAGCCCTCGCGATAGCTACCACGGACGCCGAGGTGATAATAGGCGACTCGCAGACGGGGATACGCAAATACGCCAGCGGCCGGATCTCCCGCGAAGCGGCCCGCATTCTCCAAATTCACGAACGCAACATCTGCCGCAAAAACGACAGTTTCTTCGTATGGACCCCCGCCCACACGGACCCTCCGCTTGAGGGCAACGCGACTGCCCACGCCGCGGCTCGAGGACATACACGCCGAGCTGCGACGCCTGCCGACAGTCCCGATTTCTCGCACACTTCGACAGCGATGCGGGAATGGACGTGGGGGGATCGCATGACCACTTTCAGAGACATGACGCAACACTACAGACTGAACAGATGCAAATATCTACCACCCCACGCCAAACTAAACAAGAAACAGCAGGCTGCCTGGAGACAACTAGACACACACGTACCCGAATCCGGTGATCCTCCGCTTCTGCTACCCAGGCATTTATACGTCCGACGCGTGTAAGGCGTGCGGAGCCAGAGCGACGCTGCAGCACATGCTGTGGAAGTGTACCGGTAACGCGCAGCAGTCCCCTACGAACCTGGTAGACATGGCAGTCTCGAACCGCGAGGCGCGATGGGAGGCGGCTCTGCTCAGCCACGACCTTGCCGATCAACTGTGGGCCATCCGGCAAGCCCAGGATGCCGCCCTGGTCCAAGGACTCGAGGCCGTCACCTAGGCCGGGGTGCGTGTAGCCCCACCCCGCTCAATGACACCGGACATGTTCAATAAAGTTTTTACTCACTCACTCCCAGTGCGCTACCTCGCGGAAGTTGATTGCGTGAATGCCTGGAGCTGCATGCTCTGGGAACCAGAGCAGTTCTTCCTATCCACATTGCAGAATGTTGCTGCAACAAAACACTGATGATGTGCCGCGCCTCAGGGGAGATTCTTTGCCTTTAGTATGATTTCGAATGGGTGGCTGAGAATCCCTTATGATGTATGGAGCTTTGGCTCAATACATCATCTGCTACATCAATGGCTACATCATCTGCTGTATCGAAAAGCTTCGTATAACCGGACATTCTGGTAATTAAAGAGCTTTGGGCGTGAGCTACTACTGCTACGTAGTTATATCTGTTTAGGCATTTGGGCACGCCTGCGTAGGCAGCCCTCTCAACTCAACCATAGCTTTGGATCATTTCTTCTTCTGTTCTTGTGCGTCTACTATTTTTGTAACCTGGATGCATGTTCCTTGGTACTAGAAGTTTGCCGCGAATTCCAGTGGATATCGTGCTCTGTTCTTTGTATTAGTTCTGGTATATATTTTTCAGCTAGTGTGGTATATTCTGTGCAACCTTGGTTTTCGTTAGGCTTTCTGTCCAAATATTTGTAGGGGTTTTATGACTTAGTAGAACGTGTTGTGGGGCCTAAATTTTAGAAAAATCTGTGCTCGTGCTGATGGGTGGTGGTTTGTACACCTTTTTTGTCAGGTTGTTAATTTCGGCCTCTTCCGCTGGAGACCAATTGTGAAAGGTTTGTGATCTGTAGACGCCGGATTATAGGCAAATGCCTTTGTTTCTCGTGAGCCTATAATGACACTTTGATATAGAATCATGCATTAGATGTTAAAAAGGCTTCTTAAGGTTTCTTTATAGTGCCAATAAATGCCTATTGTTAGCGTTGGCGCTTTAAAGATAGTAAGTGCTCATAAATGCCAATCTTGAAACTCGGCACTAAGTGAAACACTCTTCAAGTTACAATTTCGCTTTCGAGTGCATTTTGAGACCGTCATTGAGTCCAAACCAAAGTCAATTGCATCAAAGACAACCAGCGTCAAATGCTGTTATAAAAGAACCAAGCGGCGTGATGACAAGCAGCAGACGATAGCGTAAGAGCAACCGAGAGCGTCCGAAGACATCCCGGCTCTTCGTCGCACTTGAGTGCGAGCTCCTCAAGCTGTCTACCCGAGTGCCGAATATGTAACGCCTCTGTTTATGCTGTACATAGATGTTGCCTTCACTCACCATCGACTTGTCTGCTCCGTCTATCAGCTCTGCGCAGAAGCAGCCATGAGCTGAGGCACGCGTTACCCAACAGTGACACTGACATGATTTCCAACACCGGTTTATACTGACCTTTAAAAAATCCGTAGACTTCGAAAACGTCCCGACAGCAACTGCTGGTAGCCATGAAATGGGATGTGTCAGCCCCCATGCAACACCGCGCAGATATGACACGAGAAGTTAAAAAAGGAGAGGCTGTGGATAGGAAGTTACAATTTTTCTGCAACCCTAATGAGGATCACGTCTAAGCATATGCGGTGAATTGGGTTGAAATAACTAAGGATGGGAAGGAGAAAGAAAAAGAGGAGAGTGGTGTGCATGTCCAAGAACGCGGCCGGTGGCTTCCAGCATGCTCGTTCATTTCAGTGTCCCCGAGGAATCGAAGAACTGTGCGAGGCACCTGGGTCTGACCGCGGGAAAGGAACAAAGGTCGCCAACGACGTGGGGACCATCAGAACGTGGAGAAATGCTTGGAAATACGCCACGCTCACTGGAGGCGGACGCTGTTCGCTCGGCAGCCGCAGTAGTTGAAGGACGAGATGAGAACGTGAAGCTGCCGGGGGGGTATCCCTTCCACGCTCATCACATCGACGGCGCAACGCCGCGTTGTTGCAAGCGTCTGACATCGCGAGCCAACTCGGTGGGGAGGTTCCAGAAGAGACTGTTGCATGCGGGATTGGTGCCATGGACGCAACAACATCACTCACAAAGCAGCCAATGGTGCGCGTTCTTTGGAATGACGTAACTGATAATACAGCCAATGCAGAGCGCAAATGGGGATTTTCGAATGAGGGCCGAGAAATTTTGTAGCCCCAAAGGCTTTTGCGTATGTAGTCTTTGGGTCAAGCTGGACAGACAGACAGACAGACAGACAGACAGACAGACAGACAGACAGACAGACAGACAGACAGACAGACAGACAGACATTATTTTTCTGTTTTTGAGGAACTAGTGTTTGAGACTTTCCACTGCTGGTTAGAGGGACCGGACACTGTGAAGGACACGTATGAATTGAATTCTGCAGATTGTTGTGGGGTTGCTCTACGTTCTCCAGGGCCTCTATCATCTACGGCACTATGCAACATCAACTTCGGCAGTAGGCAGCAAAGAGCGACGGCACGAGCTCTATGACTGGCAGCGCGTTCTAATACCCTTGTAACACGTGGAAACTTAAGTGCACTTCAAGCGAGTGAACTTGCGCTCACGAAGTGTCATTTTGGCGGTTCGTCACTACACGAGGAAACGAAGTGTACTTTGCAAATGATGGCAGTGGTGATTGACTGATTTGTAGCACAACGTATATTTGTTACTTTTGCGCCTGTGTATCATCGTCAGACAACGTTGTCTTTGTGAAAGTAGCACCTGTGGCAGACGTCATCCTAAATGACCAGAGAACAACTCACCTGCACATGTGCTAGTGTACCTGTAAGTAAACAACGCGATGGATGCAGCCATTGATGTGGAAGTGCGGCCGCATACCCCTAGCGGACGTGGCCGCAAACAGCCGGACGGTGAAAGTAGCGAGGTTATTGTTGTATTTTATGGCTTGTTTTAAATATAACCGTATCCACCATAGCAAAAACAAAGGCTTAAATATAGTATGAGCGCCGCTTTGAGCAACAGCGTCTTTCTGTGCAAGCCACTGGTACCGAGGCTACACACTTCATTGCAGCCGTCGCAGTGAAGTGAGGTTGGGTAACGCACTTGTCGGCAAGTGTACTTTGCAGCGGGTGACATTATACTTGCTCGTATGACAGCGCGCAAATGACACTAGTGGCTAAGTGTACTCGCTCAAAGTGCACTAAAGTTGCTACGTGTGACATGGGTATAAGGCACGTGAGTGCCACAGAACCAGTCCAGCATTCAAGAATGTCGCAACATGCGAAGAGCGTTATCAAACTGGCAACGCTAGTACTAAACTCTGGAGCTCAGGCCAGCGTTCCTTCAGAGATCATGACTGACGCAGGCGAAAACGAGGCGAAGAAAGCTCGCGTCGATGATGATATGACATCGAGCTATGACTAAAGTGATGAGGAAATAGGCTGTGATGACACGCTGTTCACCTTCGTGACAAACAAGAACAAATGACAAGAAAGAATTTCAGTGGTCTTTCAACCATCAGAGAAAAGCGACAACTTCTGGCACGTGAATTCAAACCGCGCTGCGTCATAAATTGTCTCAGCGGCCAAGGAAAAAGTTCAGTCATTCCGAGTGAACAGAGATGGAAGCCTTTCTGTCAGCGTTTCTTCTGTTTCGACCGCAAAGCATCTCCAATCAATGAGTGAAGTGGCTGGATTGGGACTCAAGCCTTATATTCCAGTATCTTATACGCGAAATGTAGGCAAGATGCGTCATGTTCCTCTTCAATACACCGAGCGAGGAGCAACTGGTTGATTTCCTGAAAGATTTCGGTGTGACATCTGCCCGCCGTCAGACATGCTTCAAACGACAAGAAGATGGTGCAGTTGAATCTCACCTTCTGAGAACTTATTCTGACCTTCAGACAAGACAGGCCAATGCCGGAAAGGGTACATTTGGGCTTCACAAGTCATCCTGTTGAAGAATACCTAGGTCCTGCCCTTTGGTGCTACATTTGCCAGAGATTTGGTCATTTAGCAAAGAACTGTGACAGTTCACGTCGCTGCAAGATTTGCTCAGAGAACCATCACCACTCAGTGCAAGTCTGTGCGGCAGCCAAAGTGCGCCAACTGTGGAGGAAATTATACGGTTGCCTTCTCTGGATGCCCTCAAAACTGAGCTGCCTCAATAGTACGTCGGCACGAGTGGATACACGGAAGGTAACCTCCACGTACTGCACCCTCTCCTAACCCTGACACTGTAAGACATGTGACTCCAATTGGCCACAAAGAGCAGGACCAGGCGGATAAATTGAGTTATTGTGCAGCTCTAAAGAAACCGAGCGGAGAACCTCCTGTCAGCGAACGACAAGATTCGCCCTTAGAGAATCGGGCTCATCTCTCGCAGACATCACGGCAGACACCTAATCAAAAATCATTTCGGCGACCACCTCAGCACCCACTTCTGACGCAGAAACCATCTCAGTGGTCATCTGATACTCCTCCTCGACGTTCAGCTCCGACCAAGGATGGACCTTCAGCGCCGGTTAGTGATTACGCGTCTGCACGAAGTGGCTTTGAAAAGAGGAAAAAAAGGAAGAAAAAAGCGCAGTTCTGTTACTGCCTCTCTCAATGGAGGGCACCTCCACAGTTATGTCCAGGTAATGGGGGATTGGGAATTAAAAAGACAGAAGAAAAGAGGTAAGAGAAGGTTAGAAATAGCATTCGCGCCACATCACATAGCGTGAAGTCCGAAACCGCTGCGATGATCCGCAACCATAAGGAAAAGCCGCTGGGAAGGCCGGGGAAATAAATCACCGAAAAAGAAGAGAATGAGCCGAAGAGGCGCATGGAATGACGGGGAAAACACTCGCGTGAGCACGTAGCGCAAGCAATAGAGTAGGGAAAAACCAGAATTGAATTGTTCCAGTTCAACGAGAAGAAAAAAAAACAGTTGAACTCAGATATTAGTGTCCTGTTGGAAAACACTCGCGTGAGCACGTAGCGCAAACACGAGAAAAAAACAGAATTGTTTCAGTTCAACAAGAAGAAAAAAAAATTCAGTTGAACTCACAGATTCGTGTCCAGTTGGAAAAGACTCCCGTGAGGACATAGTGCAAGCACGAGAAAAGAAAAACAGAATTGTTTCAGTTCAACGAAAAGAGAAAAAAAATTCAGTTGAACTCAGAGATTAGTGTCTTGTTAAAAAACACTCGCGTGAGGACATAGTGCAAGCACGAGAAAAAACTTAACAAAAACAGAATTGTTTCAGTTCAACGAGAAGAAGAGAAAAAAAAATTCAGGTGAACTCACAGATTAGTGTCCTGTTGGAAAACACCCGCGTGAGTGCGTAGCGCAAGCACGAGAGAAAAAAAAGTTTATTTCAATGAGAAGAGCAAAAAAAGAGAAAAAATTCAGTTGAACTCACAGATTAGTGTCCTGTTGGCCTCGATGAATTAATCCAGCGGTGCACAGAACACTGGCCAGGGCACATAGCCCAAACACGAGAAATAAAAGAAGAAAGAAAATAGAAAAAAAGTTAAGCTCAGCCAAAAAAACAAAAAAGAAAGGAAGAAGAAAAAAGAAGATAAGGGGAAATAAGAAAGAAAGTTTAGCTGAACACACAGATGAGAGACAAGATGAACTCGATGTGGTAATTCAGTCGCCTTAATTCGCCGGAACGATCGCCTCATGGGCAGCGATAGCCGCAACACACAGACCACGAACCGGAAAATCAGGCGGCAGGAACACAACACACAGGGCAGATAGCAGCAACAAGCGTAGTGATCCCCGCGTTCCTTGGGTATGCCTCGGAGGTGGGGCTATCCAGAGGAGGGGGCGATTGGGCGCTCGTGCTTGCTGTGGGCACACTGGTAGGGGGCGAGGAGCAGACGCCAATGCTGAGGGATTACCGGAGGCGACAGCATCCCGAAAGGCGCGGCCTCGGACGAGTGCCCCGCTGTCTCGCTTGTCGATGTTCTTGACAGCGGTCCTGGCTTTCTCCAGCGCTTGGCGGCGTGCAGCGGGGCCATCCGAGGGGGCGATGATGATGGCGGCCTTGCGCTGAATCTGCCAGAAAGGACAGCGCGGCTCGTTAGCCGGATGAATGCCGCTGCAGTTAATGCAGCGAGGGCGCTCCGCAGGGCGCGGTGCTTTCGGGTGGCTGCCACCGCAGCGGAGGCAGCGTTGGCCCCGCGAACAGGTCGCGGTGGCCTGGCCAAAACGACCACAGCGGGCGCACTGAAGCGGCTGCGGGAGGCGTGGACGAACCAGCCGGCGGAGCTTGAAAAGAAACACCTCCGGTGGTAAGGTGGTCCCCTCAAACGGCACGGTGACGCAACCGCCACGACGTGTACACGAGATGACCGGAACGGCCGAGTTGATGTTAGCCGCGAAGTCAGTGGGATCCAGGTCCTGGTCAATGCCATAGATAAGTCCAACACAAGTGTTGTCCGTAAGGAACGTGGACTTAACGTTTAAGGAGCAGATCCGCCGAACATCGAGGAGCTCCGCTTGATCTGCCGTCGGTGGAATGTCGACGACAACGAGGTTGCGCCGGAAGTTGACGCGGACGCGCCGGGTGGCAGCGAAACCGGAAAGGAACGCCACGATCGAGTCACGAGTTATGGCGAGGAAGTTGGCTTGCTTCCCCACGGGTCTGCAAATGGTGCTGCCGCGATTCTCCACACATGTGGAAGAGGCAGGGGCGACAAGTTCGGGCGCTACCATCGTATTGACTTCGGCGGCCGGCATGAGGGAGGAGGTTGGAGGAGGGGCGGAGAAGCGCGGAGTAGAGACTTCACTTTGTGCACCTGTCGTGTCTGTAGTTGCAGACGACGAGGAAGGCGTGGTAGGCTTCCAGGAGGAGCTGGAAACGGACGAGGTGTTGGTCTCGGCAGAGTGCGCTCGAAAAGTGGCGCCCTGAGTAGAGCGCTATTCTTGCGCGCGAGATGGGGGTCAGGTTACACGAAGGTGTAGAACTTGAGATGAGGTGGTCTGGGGCGACCGCAGCCGCCAAGTCAGGAGGCTCGAAGAGGGCTTGAAGTGGACTTTCCCCTGATGTGGGTGTTGTCTGCTGCCTCTCTTTCTCTCTGCCTTCTTATAGCAGCAGCAACTTCGAGCTGCTGCCTGTGCAGGGCAGTAAGTAGCCTTATCTCTCTGCTGCGACGTGTCCCGAGCGAAGAACCTGTGGAGCTGGGAGCGGGTGCGGCAGGCTGCCACAGAGTGTGGGTCATCTTCCTTGAGGATATCCTTTAGTGTCAGTCCGGTCACGGTGGTGAGCCTTGAAAAGGGCTGCAAGCACGGTGTTGGATTGAAAGGAAGGTCGCTGGAGGATACGATGGCATCCCACCGCTGCCACCAGTTGTTGCGAATGGGGTTCTACCCGGTCTCCTGTGGTAGCGTGGTGTAACCGGGTGGAGGAACTGAACGCTGACAAGAAGAGGATACGAAAACAGAACAGCTTTATGGCACTATTTACACATATTTACAGCAAAGAAAGGTTAGTGGTTTCACAAACCACGAGCGTGATGGTTGAACCATTACATGGTTCAGAGCGACGTCTAGCACTCTGCGGCGTCGTTTTATGCCCTGTCGGGCTCCTCCTCTCCGAGTGAAACACCAATCACACACACACAATAGGTGAGGGGGACGAGCATGCACGGTCCACGTGAACGTCCAATATTGAGTTGTGAACACTGCACTTCAAGGTGGCGCCAGCAGGGCTCTTCTTCGTCGTGTGTGTGCCGCTAGTCGAGAGTTCCCACGATCCCGACAGCGTACCTCAAAGGGTCTGCCGCACAGCTCGCCTGATTGGCGGGGTGATTTGCGGTGGCCGCCGCGGTCTCTTCCAGGAAGATGCTGTCTTTGTTGTCCCCTCTCGTCGTGGCGTCGTGGCGACACGACGTCACATCCTCCGGCTAACAGGGACAATGCCTGGCGGACATAGGCAGTCGGCCGGTCGGCTACTTGGTCGAGGATTAAAAGAGCGCCGCTCCCCCGTCAGCTCTGACACCAGTCACGACAGCTTCCCCGTCGCCCGATGAGTCGCCGAGGGCATCAGTCACCGCTTCTGCTCGAAGAGACGACAGAAAGGTCCGTAGTTGAAAGTCAGGAACTTGCCTTCGCTTGTCACATGGTCTGGGTAATTACTCAAATCTTCGACAGCCTCTGGAAGTCTGGGTGCCGAAGGGATTGAGAGCCTCTCCAGTGGACCGGCTTACGCACAATGGCGTCTGCCCAGATGAATTTCCAGGCCAAACTTAACAACGGAGACGCGCGACGGCGGCGCAAACAGTAGCAAGGCCAATAACCCTATCGGAAAAAAACGAATGGTCGGCATGGTGTAAACCACCACCCACCATTATAGTGGATTAATGTAGTGGGTGAATGGTGGGAAACGCCCACCATGCCGCATGGTGGGTATGGTGGGTGCTGCAGTGCCGGCAACACTTGAGCGCGAAATGACGTCAGAATCACCGTGACGAGCTGCCACAAAAAATAAAAAAGAATTATCTAAAAACAGCATAAAAAACACCCGTCCCGTAAAAAAAAAATCAAGGCGCCACGGAGGATCGAACGTGCAACCTGGGGATCTCATTCGAAGACGCTAACCACTGCGCCACACCAATTTTTTTTTCTTTATTGCTTTGCATATCATGACTGTTCACATTTTACATATTTACATATTGGTTCAAATTCAAATGCGACACAAAATACACCCACAGAATTCATTGAGGTACCGTCAGCTCTTGGCTGACTGTTAATCAATACTTCGGCATTCGTAACAATCGCTCAATGCAACCAATCCAGTCTGGCACATCCTCTTGGCTTTTCAGCATTTCAAGAAAATGGCACACAGATTTACAAAAATATTCGCGCACAGCTAGCACTTCGACATCCGCGTTTTCAAAGGCACATCGGGTTTTCCATATACTGTGCAGGCCCAGAAGCATGATGAGATCATAAGGTACACCTGCCTCATTTTTAACCGAAAGAAAACGGATGCCATGTGGACTTAACGGTAATTCTTTTTTCAAGGTTCTTTGCAGTATGTCCCAGAAAAAGACCCCGCTCCAGCAATCTATAAACACGTGTTCAATTGTTTCCGGTTTTTTACACAAGTGGCAGTTTGTGCTCCTTGGAACGAATATTCCCTTATCCTGCAACCACGTTTTAACTGGTAAGGTACCAGTATGTAATTTAAAGAAAAAAGTTTTGACCCCTGGCACTACAAGCATTCTTTTAACACGTTTCAGAACATCCTGTCCTGGGCCTGCACAATATAGCTGACGGTACAATGGAACAGGCAGTAAAACATCGACAAGGTCTCTATACAATTTTTTACGTGGTACTTCAGCCAGATACTCTAACGAAAATCTCACTGACAAAAAGCGGAAAGACAAAACAACTTCTTTTAAGTACCCTTGTATTGGTCCTTGCATATTTGATGATGATACGAGAAATCCCTGCAGCACTCTAGATAACCTTAGTTGTATAACAGTTCTCAAAAAGGGGTCATCCACATCACGCAGAAAAAGGAAACGATTGACCAGTTGTCTTATGTACAAATGAACTAACCCGAGCCCGCCATCTATAACTTTTCTGAACAGGTTTGTGCGGCTTGATCTTTCCCATACAGAGCTCCATATGAAAATTGCAAATACTCTGTGTATTTTCTGCACACTTATTCTACTGCAGTGCAAAACTTGCATTACGTACCACAGCTTGCTCACCAGAAACAAGTTGCACGTTGTGGCCCGTGCGAATATCGAAATACCCCAACCTTTCCATTTTTCTACATCCTTGCGCAATGCCTCTGTTTCTTTTTTCCAATACGGTTCACTGTCCTGATAGAACTCAAGCGGCACTCCTAAATACTTCACTGGTGTTTCCTGCCATTTAATGTTTAGAAATACTCTTGGCTTGACGTCCCATTCCCCATGCCAAAAGCCAAGGCACTTATCCCAGTTCACGGCACTACCACTCGCCTGGCAAAAGGTTTTCACGGCATTTACAGCATGCATTATACTCTCATAATTTGTACAGAAAACTGCAATGTCGTCTGCGTATGCAAGGAGGCTAACCTCAGCTTCATGCAATTTAAATCCGCTTATTGCAGGGTTATTAATTACACTTAAACAGAAAGGTTCAATAAAAATAGCAAAAAGCAGGGGCGATAGTGGACACCCCTGTCTCACTGACCGCAGCACAGGTATACGCTCACCCGCAGTTTTATTTATTACCGATCTCGTCGTGCATCCAGTGTAAGCCATGCGCACTCCTTCGCTAATCAAACTCCCTACGTTAATGTGCTCAAGTAATGAAAGGAGCACGTCGTGCGGCACGCGATCAAATGCCTTTTTGAGGTCGATTTGAAGCATGGCAACATTGAGATGCATAGCGTCACAACTTTCTAGGATTGATCGTGCTATGTTTATGTTGGTCATTATTTTCCTTCCCTTTATGCCACAAGTTTGGTGGGGCCCAATCAGTTTTGTCATAACTGTCTGGAGTCTTCTGGCCAATATTTTCATCAATATTTTATAGTCAACATTAGTTAGGCTAATTGGTCTATACGCAGTAACACTTCTTAACTTCGCGGGATCTTCTGTTTTTGGTATTAAGACTGTGTGGGCTGACAAAAACGATGGTGGAAGTTGTTTGCACTTAAAAGCCTCGTTAAATACCTCCCTCAAAATAGGTGAAACTACGTGTTTGAATTCCTTGTACACTGCAGCACTAAGGCCATCTGGTCCTGGAGACTTACCATTGTTTAACTTATCAATTGCTTTTTCAACTTCTCGCTCTGTTATAGGCAATTCTAAAATTTCCTTTCTTTCATCATCAAGTCTTGGCATTAATGAAATGAAATCGCTATTAAAACGTTCTGCGTGTACACTGGTTGGTGTGAATAACTCTTCGTAATATTCGAAAAAAGCACCGGATATTGCTTCTTTCGTATGGCACCTTGTTCCTTTATATTCTATTTCTCTTATTTCATTTTTACAGGCATGTCTCTTCTCAGCTCCAAGAGCTCGTTTTGTTGGCATTTCTCCCGCTACCAAGTTTTCTGCTCGAGCTCGAATCAATGCTCCACGATAACGTTCTTGGTCTATCAACTCTAGCTTCTGTTTAGTTATGTTTATCTCCTCTGAAAATGTTCCGGCCTGAGTACACTCATCCGCTACTAACTGTTGCAAGTTTTCACGCAAGCGCACTTCAAGTTCTTTTTCAGCATGTCTCAGGATACTGGCTCTCTCAAGTGCTTTCAGTTTAATGGTCTGTTTAAATGTTTCCCACTTATGTCCCCAGGATTCAAGTGTTCTATTTAGTAAGTCTTCTATGCCCTCTAGAAAAATGCGATTAAACTCTTCATCCTTTAGTAGCTTTACATTAAATTTCCAGAGGTCCCAAGAGAAATGTTTGTTATTCCTTTTATGTTTACCCATTGAGAATGAAACCAAACAATGATCACTAAAGGTAACAGGTGTAACTCTGTAATCATGGCACGAAGGAATGATTTCGGAAGACACGTATACTCTGTCAAGTCTAGCATGGCTTGAACGCTGAAAGTGGGTAAACATAACCGCTTTTCCACTGCAAAGACATTCACCCACGTCCTCTAGCTGAGCTTTCGCCACCATATCGGTTAGAACGGCAGTGCTTAAATCTTTGTATGGCCTGGAACTTGATTTATCTATACTCGAACAAACACAGTTGAAATCCCCGGCCAAAATTAGTTTACGTTCACATTCCAAATACACCTCAAGTTTTTCAAAAAACTCCTTTCGCTCTTGAATCACAGTGGGTGCGTACACACAGATTACTCTCCATTTTTCTTTTGGTAGGGATAAATCACATATAATAAAACGACCCGCCTCGCAGGTAGTTACAGACTCCACTTTCGCATTAAGGCTCTGCCGAATTAACAAGAGGCAACCTGCAGATGTACCCACCGCCTGACAAACGCACACATCAAACAGTCTCGTGAAAGGCTGCACCATTCGCTCAGCGTGCTCTTCACTCTCTACTTTAGTTTCCTGTACAGCGACGATGTCTAGATCTTGTTCTATAATCAGGCGGTAAAGCTGGTTTTGCCGCCGTTTGGCAGAAAGCCCACGTACATTTAGCGTCGCCAATCTAATCGTCGCCATCGTGATGAGAGAAAGCCGAGCGAAAGACGCTTACCTTACCAACACCTAAACCTCTGTGCGGCCGACGCTCAAGGCGTCATCCCGTCGCCGCCGCGTGAAAGCGACGACGAACGCAGGCGGCCAGCACCCCGAGACTTTTTGGAGCCAGCCACTCGCCACTGCCCTTGATCTTCCTGGGCCAGACGTTGCTGGGACGCCGCGTCTCCCTCATTCAGGCGTCGCTTTACTGGCGTAGCTTCAACTGTATCCATGTCCGAAGTAGCGTCGGACCCGATGACTGGTTCAGCCTTGTGCTGGGTCTCGCTTTGAGTCGAACGCCGTTGCGTTGGAGTGCCCGTAACCGTATTTTCATCTGCGTCTTCCTTAGGTGTCTCCATCTTTCTCTCGCTGGTCGCCACTGCATGAGACGCCTCCGCTCCTGCCTTCGACGCCGCGGCCCTCTCTGCTTCCTCTTCATCCATGAGCAATTCACTGTGGTCGGCATTTGTTGCTCGACTTGCTGCACTGGCATAGGAACAGGTACAGTCCGCCTGCTCATGCCCAAAAGCGCGACAACCAGCGCACCTGGGCACCCTGCAGTCGCGACGAATGTGTCCCGTGTTCCGGCAACGCAGGCAAAGCGGCGCTCTTCCTGGCACGACCACCAGTGCCATGCCGCTCCCGAGACGCATCTGGTGGGGTATGCGATCCGTAGTAACGCCTTCTTTAAGTAATATTCGAACGAATCTTGTGGTTGACTCAACTCCTTCGAAGTCTTCGTCTCTCCACTTGTCGCTGATGACTTCTTTTACTTCACCGTACTCCCGGAAAGCACGCCGTACAGTCTCTGCGTTGACGTCAAAGGCTACCCAATGCAACTTGAGACGCACCTCTTGCCTTTCTGGGTCGACGACGACGCAAGGCTAGTCTTTCACGGAGAGTAGGCCAGCGTCCAGAAGTTTCTTCTTGGCTTCATCTGTCTTCATTTCAAGAAGCCAGACGTGCGACATCTGATACGCTCCTATGCCGCTTACCTCTGCGCCACACCAACATAACGTTGATTGGGTGTTAAATACTTAGTTGGCATACAAACTTACGGTTCAACTTAAGTTATGTTTGTCGTGTACACAACATAGACAAGATCTACACCTGCTACTGAAAATTGCACATTGATTAAACACAAGCAACTGCGGCCTGTAACGATTGCCACTATGTTAACGGCACTAGTGCTATTTCTTTTACAATTCACAACTTCAAGAAAAAAACCAAGTGGACTGGGGAGCAGCAACTGTTTACCGGCGGGGTCGGCCAAGTTTAATATCCGTTTCGCGCTCGTTCTAAAGGGTGACATCTGCTCACGCTTTATGACGCCTCTAGGCACATTCCATAGATACGCCCGCCTAATTTATTTGATTGAGTATTGGGATGCTTTTCGCGCAAGGTAGAGGGCGGTCGCGCCAGCGCAATGCTGTAGCTTTTTCGCTAAAGCAACTTCATAACGGCTTGGCCAAAACGAATGCAGTGTGCCGGAAACAATACGCTATCATGGTGGTTCACCAAGCATACGAATTGTCACGTCTGAGTTCTCGTACAAAAGCTAGAGAACTGCCGGCGAGTGCGACCGGTGGCTGTCGGTGAGAAGACACATTAATTACGTTCTCTGGGAGTGCTTTAATCGCGTCGCATCGATGTTTGTTGCTTCTTGAGTGGACACAATACACAATGAAAAATGCTTCATTTAGGTTAATTGATGCCATGGCTGCGCGGTATTGTCATACTTAATCGTCGTAATCGTGTATTCTGATACCCGGAAGCACGGATAACACAATCGTACGGGCTCGGTCAATAGGCCTAACCTTTGGTGGAAATCATGGTGGTAGAGCATGTAGTGTACAGATCCCAGCTAGGTACACTATATAAATTGCCCACCATTATAAGCCCACCCATCATCTCCTTACTGCTTCCCAGTATTATCGCGATGGTGGGCAGAGCTTCTCAGCTTGGTACACCATGTGGCCCACCATAACAAGCAGCACCCATCGTCTGCTTAGTGTTTCCCAGCATTATCGCAATGGTGGGAAGAGTTTCTCAACTTGGTACACCATGTAGCCCACCATAATAAGCACCACCCACCATATGCTTAGGGCTACCCAGCATTATCGCAATGGTGGGCAGAGTGTCCCATTATTGCCCACTATCTAGCCTCTGCTTTCCACCATCATTTCCACTTTACCCATCATCTGTACACCATACCACCCCGTATGTCCCGGCATAACCACCATATTTTCCACTACGTCCCACCATAGCCATCATAATTTCCACCATGCCCACTATTATTTCCACCATGCCCACTAATATTTCCACTACGCCCACCATGTTTTCCAGTATCCACCATGGCAATTTTTCCGATAGGGAAGAGTGGAAAGAGACGTCCTTTCACGCTGAAATTTCCAACCGAACCATGTACGCGTCTGAACCTTTGGCTGATATGATTCTACCGATGGTATTCACAACTCTTTGTGCTATTCTCAATGCTCTTCCACAAGCAAACAACGTACCGGTGGTAAAAACATTACTCTCAATGGAGCCGCTAGTGCTCCCACAATCTCAGTCAGCTTCACGGCTGGATTACTATGAATAGTCGCTATAGCAATGTCTGAATATATCGGTGGAATTATAACAGCTTTTGTAATAAGTCATATGATCTTCGTAAAGTCATTGCTCAACATAGCTTCCCTGTATTATGCATACAGGAAGCACGTGTGCGAGATGACTTCCGACTGTCCAACTACGTGATATATAGGTCGTCGCACAGAGCTGGAAAGAGCAGAACGATGCTTTGTGTTAGAAAAGACCTGCCATCCTATTTATTACTCTCAAGTGACTCAGATATACCAGAGTTTGTAGCCTGCAAAATATCCTTTAGAAGCAGAAGTGTCACTGTGATAAGCCTTTATCTACAATCTTCTAGCAAAATATTTTTAGAAAGCTTAGTTAATGTGTTTATTATTGCGGACTCATGTGTGCTGGTTTGTAGAGACTTCAACGCTCATAATGTAATCTGGGGCATTAAACACACTGACACTCGCGGAAATGTTATCGAATGTGTTGCTGAGAATGAAATTTGACAATGCTAAATGATACCTCTCCAACGTTTATACGAGGAAATCATTACTCCAGTTGTATAGATGTCGCGCTATGCTCACATGACCTTTTTGAGGGTTCTGAAGGGTCAACGGATATCGAAACGCATGGCAATGATAACTTCCCGATTCTGGTAGGACGTAGACTTGTGAGGAGCACAAGGACTCAACGCTACTCAAAATATACCTACCGGCAACGCATAACGGGTGCTTTAGGCAGGAAACCAAGCTTAGAAACCTTTACAACTATACTGAGTGACTGTTACAACATTAGCACCAACCAAGTCATAGTGCGAAATGTGTATACTGCAGTTGACGGGGAATACGAACACTTAAGAGCAATCAGAAGACGAGCAGAACGGGCTTACCGCCGCAGCGGGAAACTCGAGGACCACAAGATGGCACAAAAAGCTCACGCAAAATCCCACCGTCGATTCCAAAAATTGGCAGGCGATGGCGAAAATACTGCTCGTCGTTGAGTCCTTTCACTCCTGTGCCTAAATTATGGGCGATTGTCCTATCCTTCAGTGGTCCTGTTACCCAGAGCCACCCTTTTCGAGATCTTGCCATAGCCCTGAACACTCCACCAAAAAATGTTGCTGACGAATTCCGTCGGTGAATAACCATGCCGGGAATCGCAACTACACGCCCACAATTTGCAAGTTCCAGAGCACTTGCCACTCAGAAGGTGCAAGCGTGTTTCATGTCGGAACACCCTCAAGTTCATGGCGAGTTTAGTCTAGATGAACTTAACTGTGCCCTTGAGTTCTGTCGTACAAAAATAGCTACGGGACCAGATGGCGTTACGTATCATGATGCTGAAGAACCTTGGACTAGCAGGTAGAATGACACTGCTAGAGGTATTTATTGATATCTGGATATTAGAAACTCTTCCTGATTCACGGAAAATAGGACGAATAATTCCAGTCCTGAAACCAGAAAAGACCTCTTTATGTCTTGAATCACTCCGCCCAGTCAGTCTCACAAGCTGTATTTTTAAGTCGATGGAGAGAATGGTGTACAGAAGTATTCAGTGTTGGTGTGAACATACAAAAGTGTTATCAGTATATATGACAGGTTTCCGTCAAAGGCATTGCATAATGGATGCAACATTAGTCATTGTCACACGTGTTGAGCATGAATGCATCAGTGAAAACATCACAATAGTGGTATTTCTCGACATTCAGAAAGCATTTGACTCAGGTAGTCACATTCACGCGCTGGCAGGGATGTTAGAACTTGGACTATGTGGTCGATCACTGCGACATATTTCAAGTTTTTTTGAGCGATAGAAAAATATACACAGAAACAACTGAAGCACAAAGCAATTATCATTCCCTCACATAGGGCGCTCTAAGCCCCCTCCTCTTCAACAGTGTTATGGCGGCATTACCAAGAAAGTTACCAAGTGGACTGAAGTATTCACTCTACGCAGATGACATCTGCATATGGGTCTCAGGACCAGATATATGCGAGGTTTAGGCTCTGCTGCAACGCAATCTTGAGGTTGTCAACAAGTTTTTGAAGGACAGAGACTTGAGTCTCTCGTACGCGAAAACAGCGGTATTACCTTTCACTATAGACGACATAAGAACATCTTCAAACTCACACAGCTGGTTGGACAGTCGTTAACGTTGGTGAAAGAACATAAATTTCTTGGTGTTACCCTTGATAGACAGCTGTCGTGGGTGTCGCACATCTGCACTTTCGAAAGAGGGGCCAACATATAGTTTTAAACCTATTACGTCGAATAGCTGGCACAACGTGAGGGGATCAGTCTCTTGACTACTGCAAGTGCATAACGCACTAATAAAACAAAAGAATGCATATTCAGCGCCGATTCTCCAGGATGTATCGAAAACTACAAGAGAGCGCCTTCAGAGATAGCTGGCGAAGGGGTTAAGGGTATGCATGGGAGTCCCACAGGCAACATCGAGTTCTCTCGTAATCGCCGAAGCTCGTCATCCGACATTCTCCGTAATACGTACTGTCGAAACGTGTCGCCATATTTTACGTATAACAACTCAGAACGAGTCGCATCCATTGAACCTCGCACCTACAGAAAGAAATATATGTAAGCTACACAAAATTGCACAGGAACATAAAGCATTACTACCGAGGTATGAGATAAACAGAGAAGATATTAATTTTCTTCCTTGGACGCTGCCAAGACCAAAAATACAGTTGTTGTTCGAGCTAATATTATCAAAAAAGTACATGTTCGTGACAGTTGCACAACAGCTGGCACTATTCCAGACTTATTCCCTATATCCGCAGTATATTCACGTGTACGCAGATAGTTCTTGCAATGCTAGCTCCTCCTCTTCAGCGTTTGTCATCCCATACTTGGCAATGGAGCCGTTATTTCAACTATGTCGAGGGATATCTTCTTCTGCTGTGGAGATGTTAGCAATTCTATCTCCGCTACGCTTCATAACATCCAAAAAGAGGAATCGAATTGGGTCATCTTTAGCGATTCGAAGGTCGCACTATAGCGTCGCTCCAATGTGATAAAGACCTCTTTCAGAGTGTCTCTCTTATATGAGACCTTAAAAACACGCAAAAGCAAGAAAAATGAACCACGTGATCAAGTTTTAATGAATTCCATGTCACTGCAGCATTCCAGGAAACACTTCAGTGGACGCCGCGGCCAATAGGGCCCACAATAACGAAAGGAGATATGTTCTGCCAACTTCACACACTGAAAAGCGTTCAATTCTGAGACACCTAACCTGTAGCTTCGCCAAAGACAGATAATTCGACAAAAAATTTTAAAGTTCAGAATTATATAATAAACCCTTGCATAAAACTTAGTATCTCACCAGAGTTAAGAGAAAATGAAAGATTTCAAACATTGGTCCACCACCTATGGCTTGGTACAGCATTTACGCGGCGCTTCTTACATAGGATAGAGCATGCGCCAAGTGACAGAGTGCTCCTGTGGCTACCCTGACGAAGATGTACTTTACCTGCTTCTGGAGTGCCTGAAATATGAAACACAAGGACAAGTATTAGAAGGAAGTTGGCAACATTTAGGTGGGAGGCCCTTCACAGTGACGAATATACTAGGTCCATGTAACCTCCCTGCCTTCCTTTTTTCTCACTTCTCTCTCTCTAGATCCATGGTCAACTGCAGGGCTTCAGAAAAGAGCACTTGTTGCCTTCAAGACGTTTCTTGAAGAATCAAAGATTTTTTGGAAATATTGACCATATGGGCCGTCGTCTCCACGCTAAAGGAAGTTTGTTATATTTATATAGTGTGTTTAATATGTGCAATCATCTGTCTGAGTGCGAACTGACCTTGTGTGTAAAACATATGAACTTATTAATCTCTATGTGAACTGACCTGTAAGGTTTTGTTAATGTGTATTTTAACATCATATGTTGGCCCCGCCATGGTGGTCTAGTGGCTAAGGTACTCGGCTGCTGACCTGCAGGTCGCGGGTTCGAATCCCGGCTGCGGCGGCTGCATTTCCGATGGACGCGGAAATGTTGTAGGCCCGTGTGCTCAGATTTGAGTGCACGTTAAAGAACCACAGGTGGTCGAAATTTGCGGAACCCTCCACTACGGCGTCTCTCATAATCATATAGTGGTTTTGGGACGTTAAATTCCACAAATTAATCAACATGATATGTTGTACAGACTAGCATTTTGTGCTTTATTGTGGATATTACGGCATATCTTGCCTACTAAGAGAAAAGTAGTAGCCGGTGTCACCATAATGGCACTAACCTCTCCTATTTTATCATTTTCATAAAAAAACTTTATTGGGTCCTGAGAAACGCTGCTCAGCAGGAGCGATCAGTTTTCGAGGAGGGTCAGCGGCGCTTTGGACACTCTCCATAATCTATGTCACTCTAGTCTTGGCCGATAGCATTCACTTCAGTGGGTGCCAACACGTTTGTCTGACCCCGTTTCGGGCAGACTTTGGGGCTCCTGGTTATTCGAAAAATAGCGTCCCCAACCCAAAACACTAACGCGGTTGGGGCTGTGCACATGCGCAGTGATGTCGACGCTATTTCTATGGGGCCCCTAATTGAAAAGTCCCTGAACAAACCACCGCCGGACGGTTTTAAATGCGAAGCACTTCTTTGACTATCCTGTGTAACGCTGTTTCTCCATCCGCACCGTTTTCCTCGCTGCAGGTGTTGAAACAGTGCCAAGTAGCTCACGCCATTCTGGCAGTGAACGGTGACGTCTCTCTTCCTCGCCCTCGCGCGCTCACCGCTTGTCAGCTCTCTCTAGCTTCACCCTCTCCACCACTCGGAACGCTCGAGCCCACTTCCTTCGTAAGCATCATTTCACCCGTGGCACCTCTCTCCATCTGTCGGCGAGAAAAAAAAAACTCCCAAGCATTTCCCCGAGGGTGAACATGGTTAAGTGCGAATGCACGGGGTGATGCTATGAGGGGTATTTATTAATTCGCACTATTATATTTATTAATCACACTATGGTGTCTTTATGGTGTAATGGTTCCTGGGAATCGCAATTTGATCACACGGGTCTCACGAGCCCTTCGCAGCGCCGCCTTGTCTTCCAACGTCGGCGAAACCACCGCGGTACCGTCACCTCCAACGACAGGTGCAGTGCTGGCATTCGGTTGTACTGCATTCGTTGTTGATGGTAGCGTTGCCTCCGGGACATCCATCGAACGACCCGCTCTCGACGGGAGACTGAGAGAGAAGGCGGGCGCGCGAGAGAGAGGGGTGCGCGCGCAGCTGCAGCGAGCGAGGAGAGCGGAGGAGCGAGCGAAGGGGGAGGGGGACGCGCGCAGTGGCGTTAAAGATATAAGGCACGTTACTGCCACCGATATCAGCGTCGCGTCCGTGGCTTATTCGGTAGAGCGTCGCGCTGCGGCCCGCCAAGTCCTCTTTCTTTTAAAGATAGAGAGAAGACTGCGGACGCCGCCGACGGCGGTGGATGGTTTGGGGTCGCTTATAAAGTGTATTCACACTTAAAAGCCTTCAGCCGACGGGTTCACACTCCGCGCGCGTCTCGAGAATCTCGCGGCACCGACAATATGGAGAGCACGCCGCTGCTTGCCACGCGATCGCATCGACGAGCGGGACGCCTTCGCGGCATCCTTCCCACTATTGTGCCTGTACCTTTTCGGCTGTCGGCGGCGTTGCGAGGGTTTGCTAAGCCTATCACATTCGTGAATGTGACGTCTTCACCAACGAGGTGCGAGCCAGGGAAGCCGAACGCAAGCGTCGGCACAGAAATACCAGCGACACCGATGAGGTGCGAGTCAAGAAAACCAATCGTGTTTGAGAATACAGACGGCGCGCGGGTGACAGCGACGAGACGCAAGCTAAGGAAGCCGAGCACAAGCGTCTTCAACGCGTCCCGTCTCCCATGTTTTTGCGTTTCAAACAAACGTATACTCCAGTAAATGATACACCGAGTTTCGCTTCAAACCCTCCTTCCACAACCTGCGTCGACGTCCATTTTAACCGAGGAAAAGCCGTGCGCACCACTGCTGCTTCGCATTCCACCAGGGTTCCCATCGGGGAGATGGTCCATAATTTTTTTCGTTTTTCCTAGCCATATATTTTATTTCTGTAGCCATATATGTAGCCATATATGTTTACCCTTATATGTAGCCATATAGCCATAAATGTAGCCATATATAAAGATTTATGGTGTTCTGAACAAAATTGTTGGTAGTTTTCTCAAATCATGCTGAGAAATCCACGTCACAAATTACACAGATATTATGTATTTGAATGTCGTCTTTCAAATGGCACCGTTAGCTGACATTTTCTTCAAAGCTACCGCCTCAATATTTCCCAACCTTCATCATCAGTGTTCTGGCCTTTATGGAAATAATTTTTTTTGGCAGCCTCCAAGCTGGGGTGAACTTGAGACCTCTGGAATTGGACAAAGTTCGGAAGTCAAGAATGGTATAGGATTGTTCTTATAACCACCACTAGGCTACTTGAAATATGCGCCCCTTATTAGAGACAGCATCTGTAGGTAAAAAAAGAACAAAACAAAACTGATTGATATTTGTGAATCAAAAGATACCAATAAATATCAATAAATATACACACTGCAATAGCAGTGTGGTTTAGAAAGTTCCTTTGAGCTGCAGTCATCTCAATGAGGGTAGCTGCACCGTTGTAGTAACCACATATTATTGTAGCATAAAATAGAGTTAACGGGAACATCTCCATCGATTATTTCTTTCCATGGCTAGAATTGTAAATTTTCGGTATAACGCATTAACTGTGTCATTTTATACAAACGAAGAAACGCGTCTAATGGCAGGAGCTTGGCATAGTGATAATAGTAGAAGCGCATGCTTCAATCAAATTGCCAGGTGGAGGAATGAAAATTTTAAGCAGTTATGTCTATTGCAGTAGCGCACGTCCATTTGGCCGATTGATGGGTGGCATTTTGAGATGCGAAGCAGCTCTTTGACTAGCCTTTGTAATGCTGTCCGCCCGTGTATTTATTCTAACGCGCCGTACCGTGCACACCTCACTGCAGATGCTGGGGTGGTGCCAAGTAGGCCACGCCTTCACTAGCAGTGTGCGGTGATGTCACTCTCTTCCTCGCCTGCCGCACGCTCGCCGTATGACCCCTATCTCTAGCTTCACCCTCTCCGCCACTCACATCGTTCGAGTGCACGTAGATTAGACAATATAGGTTTTTAGTCTGTCCGGTCCACCGCTATACGCAAAATACTTCAGGTGTACCGGAACACCGGGCGTGAACTGCGCACGCGCGTGCCTGCAAAACATGGCCGCGCCACTGAACGTAATAGCCATCCACCTCGAATCTATCAAGTGGCCGTCGCGCGCTCTGTAGCTTGCTAGTTTGAAATAGATGCATTTATTTTCTTGAGATTCATCGCCTAAAACTTCTACAGCAAAGTATCTGTGTCGATTCGGCAAAGTTTTCGAGAGATTTACTCAAATAAAAAAATGGCAGCATGTCCACGGATTGAATGATGGAGAGTGGGGCGATGCATTCGTCCGTCCATGCGTCCGTCTGTGTGACCGTCCATGCGTCTGTTTGTGCGCCCGTCCCTGCGTTCTTTCATGCATCCGCCCCTGCGTCCGTTCATGCGTCCATCCATGCATCTGTTTGTGTGTCCGTTCGTTCATCTATTCAACACTCCAAGTCCCACCATCTCGCATCTTTTTATCATATATTCCCCATATAGAAGCACCGCCATCCAGCGGACACTCCAAGGACTAAACGAGAGGTGGCACACGCACACTTTCTTACGGCCTGCGCTTTGGGTCCACTTCTCACCTTTAACCACCTCGAGTTCATGGTATATTCTAGTTCACTGTATTCATGGCACTGCGACCAAACGCTCGCTATACCTTTCGAAAACCAAGGAGGTTACGCCCTGCGAGTATAACGTAGCAACCTTTCCCTGTCAGATAGGGCTCAATTTACATGCCAATGGCTGCTAATGAGAAATGAGAGACAGGAGAATTCGGCTTTTACTTTCTTACGGCTTGCGCTTCGTATCTACTTCTCATTTTTAACCACCTTGAGTTAATTCATGGTATATACAAGTTCATTGTATTCATGGCACTGCGGCTCAACGCTCGCTAAACCTTTCTAAAGCTAAGGAGGTTACACCTAGCGAGTATAATGTAGCATCCCTTTCTTGTCCGATAGTGCTCAATGTACATGCCAATGGCTGCTAATGGGGATCGCAGCGTGCGCGCTGACTAAAAGCCGAAAGCTCATGTCTCTCATTCCCCATTAACAGCCATTGGCATAAACATTGAGCAGTATTTTTTATTGTTAAACAACGCAAAGAAGAAATCTCTCACTGGCACCACCTTGGAGGTCAAGTGTTATACCTATTTCAGGTATGTGCCACTGGTGGTTACATACGAGGGACGCCCAAGCCACGCCATAAGGAGCTTCGCCCCTAATAATGCTGTAGACTTAGTCAGTTACGTTCCCATAATCTCAGAGATCGTAAAATACGTGTTTGTTAGTTGTCTCCTTTCTTGCATAGGTGGCACCTCATGACGTGGTGGCAGCTACGTGGCATGCTATCCGAGAATTGGGAGATTTAGAATAGCGCACCGTGAGCCCTTGCGGTGCGGTCGCTGCCACTGCGCGTGCGTCGTAACGCGAGTCGGCGTTCGCGTTCGTGGAGCGCACGCGAAAAATCCGAAATTGCGTGCGGTGATGGCGGCCCGCATGTGGGCCGCAAGCGCGGGTTTCGAGGCTACGGGCGGTGATGGCGGCCCGCATGTGGCCCGCAAGCACTGGTTTCGAAGCTACGGTGTCGCTGCGATCATGCGTTGCGGATTGCAGCAGGGCAAATGCTATTCTAAAGCTCATATGGCGCCCGCTATGCCCGCAACGCCCGCAGCGCTTGCAAACGTTATTCTAAATCTTCATAATACACCGACCCTTTGCGTTAGCGGAATACTGGACAGGCTAAAAACCTCGAATCTTTCAGCTTGTCCGAAAGCGGAGCTCCTTCGCCCACAGAAATATGTGGCGAAGCAATTTGGCCTAACTCGGCCGTCTCCAGCTTTGCGAGGGTTAGCAGAGCCGATCGCGTTTACGAATGGCAACGTCATGCTTGCAACACCAACGAGGCACGAGCCAAGGTAGCCGCAGACAAGCTTAAGCAGTGGGAGAACAACGCCACCCATGAGGTATTAGTCAAGCACGCCCGTTGCGTTCGTGTATGGAGACGGCGCCCGGGTAACACCGACGAGACGCGAGTCAAGGAAGCCGAACGGAAGCGCCGACAGTGGAAGGCCAATGTCGGTGAATCTTCGATGACGCCGTCGTTGGCAACGTCTCGAAAGCGTCGCGCGCCCTCCGCCGAAGCACCCCCCTGGAAGCACCGGGCGCCGCTCGGCAATCACAAGGCGTCCTTCCGCCAAAGTGCCGATCGCGTCCGTGCGTGGTGAGAGCCGCCCTCGACGCCGCCAGCCACGCCGCAGCCGACGCCTGCTTACGATAAGAGTTTCTCCAACGTAGCTTCTGTCACAGTTGCCACGCGTGCCACCGCCTGTGGTTCGACAGCCACCTGTCTAATGGCGGTTCTAAGTGCAACCGCATGCAACTGGAGAAGGCGACCGAAGCGATTCGACGCGAGTTTGTCGCTTAATTATCGGACTCTGCAGTCTGCGCCCCTTGCAAGGAGTCGTTGACGTCGGGCAAGGTTCCGACGATGATCGTCACGCACGGTTACCGTTATCTGCCTCGCCCACCGGAACTTCCCGAGCTCAACCGTTTTTGCAGCACCCTCGTCGACTCCCCTTTCAACCAGGTCAGCGCGTGCGCACCGCTGCTGCTTCGCATTCCATCAGAGTTCCCTTCGCGGCTTCGGGGAGATGGTCCATAAATTTAAGGACAAAGCTCCTCAAGCCGCGGGTTGTGCGTCTGCGATGTCTGTAATAGTAGCCAACTCTCATTTAGTCCTTGGCATGTCCGCTGGATGGTAGTACATCTCTTTTTTAAATATATGGTGAAAAGATGAGAAGTTACCCTACTTGGAGTGTTCACTATATGGACGGACGACAGGTGGACAAATACACGGACGGACGGAGAGACAGACAGACAAGCAGACAGATGCACGGATAGGTAGACAGACAAGAAGGCGTACGGATGAATGGATGGACAGACAGATGCACGAATGGACGGATGGATCGACGAGCGGACGAACGCAGGGACGGACACATGGACGGACGCACTAATGCAAGCATGGATGGAAGGACGAATGAATGGACGCACGGATAGACGGAAGCAGGAACGAACGGAGGGACGGAAGCATGGATGAACTGAGAAACGCTTCGCCCCACTCATCGTTCACTCCGTTGAAATGGTGTGAATTTTTTTAAATTCAGAAGCATGCGCAGATGAGTTGCAACGTCGTTTTATACCACTGTGCGAATGTTCACTAGATTTTAGACCTCTGTTTTCTTGTAAAGTCTGCCTGAGCGCTATCTTTCGTGGTGCTCATCTACTTTCGTGATTATCCAGTTTTTGCTGTTCTAATATTTAGACATTTTTTATATATATCCATTGTGCTTAAAGGATATGACGTAAGCAGAAAGAAACCTCTAATGGTTCTAGAGCTGTATGTTATTGCTCACCATCAGTCACATACGCCGATCCGACTTGCAGAAATTCCTGGAACAAAAGCAGTGGTTTTCATAGATCAGACATTAAACAAAGCAGCCATTCTTTCGATTCCATGGGAAGTATGCAATACCTTGTAGACTCACTTCGTACGCCACGGGACGGCTTTATGCTCTCCCACCTAGTGCTCTAAATTGTTAACCACTATTTGTAAACACATGACTGGGATCAAAGGAGAGTAAGTACCACGTACTCCAAGTCGTTAAACACTTATTATAAACACAGCACTGTAAACACTTCAGACTGGGACGACCTTGTGCTCTCCCATAGAGGAGTACCACGTACCCTGAATCGTTAAACACCTGTTCTAAAACACCGCTGTACACACTTCAGACTGGGACGGCCTCCTGCTCTCCCATGCTTGCGTACCACGTACTCTGGATCATTAAACACTCTTTAGGGGAGAAGATTCTAAAGGGACCCAGCAACACTTTTTGAGAATAGTCAGAAAACGCCACCGTTTGGTACCACAGGCTCCCGACAACACGCGAGCCAAATATTATAGCGCAGCATATGAACTGGAATTCACAATAAATTATCTATTCACCTAAAAATAACTCCCTTTTCTCTCAAAAAATCATGGAATAAGCTCAAAAATTATTCGTAGTAAGCCCATCTATCAGCCATTGGCTGATTTCCCACGTTTTTATTGAGGTTGTTATGACTACATTTCAAGAAATTCACAACACTGATTAGACCCATAGCCATAGGCTAGTAGAAGGTCTAACGGGAGAAAGTATACAAGCAGAATACACTTTGTGTATAAAAAAATCAGAACATCAGAAAAGTTGATTTTTCAAAGAACCAACAAAAATACAAGAAGATATCATTAGAATTTAAGGTGAAGTAAATGCTCAGAAATGTATATAGAACACATTGTTGCACTTTGTTCGTAAATAATGAAATATTCAAGAACAGACAAAACATCAAACTCTGTGTAAGACTTAGTGCATGGTCATTACTATTGATCTACATGTAGCCAAATATTTTTTGAGTGCGCTCGAGAAAGCCTTAGAATCTTTAATCTGAAGTGGTATGTTATTCCACACTTTAGCTCCTACGAACTGTAGTAGGCGTTACCATACACGTTTTTAGTAGGTGGAAGATTAAAATTCCGCAATGTCATGCATCTAGATACGCGGGAGGAGGAAGAAAAGATAGATACATCGAAAGGTACACTTTGTGCAATAAGGACGAGGAAAAAGAAGTGCGTTCGGGCATAATTCTGCCTTGAACAACTATCTCTTTTTTCTTAAACTGTCAGAATTCCCGACCTTCTCTGAACAAGCGGAACGGAAGACGTCACCCCCCGGGATGGGGGACCATCCATCCAACGAGACAGCGGGCCCTAGCCGTTTGCATAAGGATGGACCGAATGTGGGTGACCGCGTTGGCGCATCTGCTCCTTGTGATGATTCTACCGAGAGCTCATCAGTGGAAGAGATGGAATCGGAAGCCAACTTCGGGACATTCCATACCCGCCGGTTGAAAAGGAAGCTTCGCAAGACGTCATCAACGGCGGAGCCACAACCGGCGCTAGACAAAGGCAAGCGATGTTTCACCATCTCGTATGTGCCCATGTCTACATCAGACAACCTGAACGCACTAAACAGGCAGTCATTGACTAATTATTTCGAGCGAGTTGCACCTGCTCAAGTGAATGAAATTCGCATAAATAGCAGGAAAAACATATTGTCAGTTGATGTGACAAACAAAACCAATCTTGACAAACTGAAGGTCGTCACGCAGCTCGGAAGTATTTCAGTTCGCGCGTTTCTCGCTCACGGGAAAGGAACAACGACTGGCGTGATAAATGACGTCGACGCTGACATCACAGACGCTGACCTGCAGAATCTTGTGACGTCGACAGTCAAAATCGTGACCATACGCCGCTTCGGGCCGTCTCGCTGCATCAAACTAGTATTTGATTCTGAGACTCTGCCCCCTAGCGTGAAGGTTGGATACGTGAGACATCCCGTGCGCCCTTACGTGCCACGGCCTTTGCAGTGTCACAAGTGCTGCAAGTTGGGACACGTCAGCGCAGTGTGCAAAAGTGAGACAACTTGCCAGCGGTGCGGCGGGTCTCATAAGGTGGAAAACTGCGATACTGCTGTTCCATTGAAATGCCCAAACTGCTCTGGTGCACATGAAGCAACGTCGAAGGAGTGCCCAAAGATCAAAGAAGAAATTCGCGTCCTGCGGAAGGGTGGTCAGAGACAACTCGACACACAGAGAGGCAGTCACGTCCATCCGCCGACACAGACGTCGTCCAAAACGTAGGCACCAGCGAAAGCATAGTGGACATAGGAGTGATGCATCACCATCAGCAACAGATGAATATACGCGTACGCATTATCAGGCTGCTACACCCATGTTGTATGCACCACGTCCCAGGGATGCAGAAAGTGGACCAACGCCCGCGTTGCACGCCGATGCTTCCGATACTGAGTTGCCTTCACTACCGACCGGAGCAATAAAAAAGACCACACCATGGGTTGCAACTTCAAAGAGGGCAGAAAATGATAGGCAAGACACTGAGAAGAGCCAAACTATGCTGAAGCATCTATTAAAATCTATTCGTGCGATTCTCAACGAGCTACACACACCAGGAGCGAAAACAGCAGTGCAGATCCTCAACGTGCTGGAACCGCTACTGCTGACCGTTCCATAAACAATATGGCGAATTTCTTCGATGAACGTGTGCGCACCTCTGCCATAATGCAGTGGAACGCACGGGGTTTGCGAAGCCGATTGTCTGACTTTCGACAACGAATGTTTAAATACAAATTTCCGTTGGTTGTAATATGTGAGCCGAATATGATGTCGTCGTTTCGTATTTCCGGATACGTAACTTTGTTGTCACGTGATGATCGAAATGCGAGCAAAGTAATTATATGCGTACGTCAAGATTTAACGTACGTGAGACATGCCGTGGCTCCTCATGCTTCCAACGACTATATTTGCCTATCTATAAAGCACAAGCGACGTTCAATATCAATCATTGGTGGATACATTCCTCCTAGAAGCCACGTGGACTGTCCCCATCTCTTGTCTGTTCTCCAAGCTTGCCCTGGACCACATGTATTAGTTGGGGATTTTAATGCACATCATCCCATGTGGGGTTTCTGCCTCAATGAACACCCGCGGCAGGGACATTGCCGATTTTGTGCTCAATCAAGGCCTTATGTCCATTAACGATGGCTCACCTACTTACCTCCGTGGCGCATCGTACAGCAGCTGTCTAGACGTATGTTTTGTGAGCAGAAGTCTCTTGCCTACCACCTGTTGGTTTGTAGACGTTGAAACACATGGAAGTGACCATCTCCCTACATATATACAGCTAAAATGTTTCCATCGTTCGTCTCCCCGGCCTGTGAAAAGCGTAGACTGGCCAGGATTCCAAGCTTCTGTAATTGCTCAGTGCGGGAACATTCAATCTATATCTGAAATAGAAAGCCTAATTGCATCAGCCTTATCAACGCATACGAAACTTGTGAATGTGTCGCTACCAAGATCACAACTTGACGCACAATATGAATACCTTCGTGCAATTCGTCGCCGGGCAGAGAGAAAATACAGGAGGACGAAATCACCAGCTGACCTATCTAGAGCACGCCAAGCACAACGACATGTATTGCGACACCTCGATAAGCTCGATAGGCAACTGTGGAGGGTATTTTGTAGCTCTCTTGATCCCAGAAAACCCCTGTCTCGAATATGGCAAACTATCCGAAGCCTTCAGACGCCCACTCAACAGTTGTTCCCTTTCCGATCTTTGGCTCTAAAGCAAGGTCGACCTGAAGTAGAGGTTGCAGAAGATTACTGCCACTTACTCGTAGGTATGTCCTCCTCATCGATATCACCTTCGTATTTAGCCTCACCGCTATCCAGCGACGATCGCCTCGACTTGCCATTCACAATGCACGAACTCGACGCTGCGATTTCTAGGTCCAGACGGTCGTCCGCACCAGGGCCTGACGGAATTACTAATTCGGCTCTATATCACCTCAGCCAGGAAGCAAGGCAGGCTCTCTTGTCGTTCTACAACTCTACGTGGGAAACAGCGACAGTACCAGAGAGTTGGAAGTGCGGCCGCATAGTGGCCTTACTGAAACCAGGCAAGTGTTCACACGAGTTGTCTTCTTATAGACCCATTGCCCTAGCCAGTTGCATCGGTAAGGTGATGGAACGCATGGTGCTGGCAAGATTGGAATGGCTGCTGGAAAATAATGTCGGCTTACCACATTTTATAAATGGCTTCCGTAGAGGTCGATCATCTATAGATGGTGTTGTAGATCTAGTTTCTTCTGTTGAAAAGGAAAGACAACGTCGGAGATTGGTAGGGGCCATTTTCTTAGATATAAAGGGCACGTACGATAGCGTCTACCATGAGGCCATTGTTGACGCACTTGAAGACATCGGCGTAGGTGGCCGACTACACGCATGCATAGGGAGCTATCTCAGAGGACGTACCATTTTTATGTCGAACATCCGACGGTGACACGGCCAGGCACCTCGTAAGCCGCGGAGTTCCGCAAGGCGCCGTCCTGAGCCCCATGCTTTTTAACATAACACTCATTGGCCTTGAATCTGAGCTTCTCGACGTTGTCAGAATCAGTGCGTATGCGGACGACATATGCATATGGGCATCTGGAGCAACGCGACCTACAACTGCGAGCAAGGCTACAACAAGGCACATCAATAACATCTAAGTACTTACGTCGTCAGGGCCTGGAACTTTCAATAGCAAAATGTGCTGCATTGGCATTACGAAGAAATCAATGTCGCGGTACCCAATCTTCGCTCACGGAGCAGTGATTCCCGTGGTTAAGCACCACCGCTATTTAGGGGTCGTCATTGATCACAACCTATCCTGGTCAAAGCATGTGACTGTGCTGAGAAACAAACTAATCAGTTTTGTGTATGTTCTTCGTGTTATAGCAGGACTGAGATGGGGCCCTTCGGAGAAAAGTCTTCTGCAGTTATACAAGGCATTGTTTGTGGGCTATATAAGGTACAGCTCACCTGTGCTTTCCAGCATGTGGGCAACGTGCCTTCGTACTTTAGAGAGCCTTCAGGCACGAGCACTGAGAATATGCCTTGGCCTGCCACGGTGCACATCTACTTCTGGCACTATAGAGGAGTCACGCACCTACCCTATACAGGTTTACACGTCCTGTGAGTTCCTCTCGAGTGCACCTTCGTCTGCTGACCCGGCATGCACAGCACCCGTTATCTTCGCTACAAGTGGACCAACCAGGCTGTACCTATTCGCGATGCCTCGATACGCATAGGCACATGATCCCGTCAGGCTTTGCACCTGCCGTAATCCCTGCAGTGCCTCCATGGACATTGACTAAACCGCTGGTGTGCCTTCACATACGTGGAATTTCGTATAAGTCGCATGTTTCTTATATTGCCCTCAAGCAACTCACCTTGGCACATTTAGATGACCGATACAGCGACTCTGTGCACATTTACACCGATGGATCCGTAACTTCATCCGCCTCAGCTACAGCCTTCGTGATCCCTCAACTCGGTATTTCCCGACAGTACAAATTAGATCACAGGTTATCTTCGACAGCTGCAGAACTTGTTGCTATACAAGAAGCCATAAAATTTGTGAACGACCAAGCACCGCGTAAATGGACGATTCTGTCTGATTCGAAATCAGCGCTTCAAGCTATCCATTCTTGCTTATGAAGAGGCCAATTTTACGAGTTACCGTTAGGAATCGTCCAAGCATTTGACCTAACACACAGGGGCGGTCACTTGATTACACTACAATGGATTCCTGGACACTGCGGCCTGGTTGGCAACGAAACAGCCGATAGCGAAGCAAGAGCGGCAATATACAACGCTCCTATGTACGTCAAAGTACCCTACTCGCGAGGTGACGTCAACACATTGTTGAGATCACTCATGCGCGAATGCGCTGCCAATTACTGATTGCTACCAGATCACTGGAACAAGCGCCTGCGGGAAACAGACCCCAGTATGACTTTTCGTCTTCCAGATAAAATCAGCCGAAGACATGCTAATATACTACACCGGATTCGCCTGGGCGTCGCCTTCACTCGTCACTCCACCCACCTAATCGGCCGTGCGGACAGCCCAAATTGTGAACGCTGCCAAGTGCGCGAAACGATAGCTCACATATTTTGTGACTGTGCATTATACGTGGCACAAAGAGAAATGCTAACTGCAACGTTGGCAAGCATTGGACGAACACCATTAAGTGAAAGCCACATATTATCAGCAATGAGCGACCAAACAGTGTCAAAAACTGCTACAAAGGCTGTTCTAGACTTTATAAAAAGCACTGGACTAGAAACTAGACTGTAGGGTACTATACAAAGTGGCTACTGTACATACGCACCACCTCTTCTTGTCCCCATCATCACCCTTCATCCCTCTTTCTTTCCCCTTTCCCTTATCCCCTGAGTAGAGTAGCAGGCTAGAGCGAACTAGCTCAGGCCGACCTCTCTGCCTTCTAATAAATTCTCACTCACTCACACTTGTGCAATAATAATATTGATGGTGACTGCGGTTTTTTGCTGCCGTAAGTAATCAAAAGGTAGAATATTCAACTTTGGAGCGAAGACGCACTGGGTTTATTATATGCCGCATAATCTATTATTCTAAGTGCACGCTTTTGTAATATTCGAATAGGATCAAGGTAAGTTTTAAAGGTCCATCCCCATAAGTCTAAGCAGTATGATAGATGACTGTGAACAAACGAAAAATCAAGGACTCTGAAATTATTTCTGCTAAAATAATTTCCCGCAGCCAGTAACATATAGCAGCCGGATGCTTGCTTAGTACAAACAGAGTTAATTTGTTTTTTTCAGTGTAATTGGCTGTCGAACACTACACCGAAATATCCAATTTCTTTTACATGCTCAAGTTGGCAGTTGTTCATTGTAAGTCGAAATGACTAACAGTTTACATTTCGGTAACGGGAGTGCAAATTGGTTTATTTGGTTTTTTTTGCATTGAGTGTTAATTTGTTCACTAAGTAAACCAATTAAAAATATTTTCTAGCTCTTCATTAGCTCTACATTATAGATCGGCTATGCTATCGGCGGATTTGAACATGGCGCGCTCGTTTGTTACAGAGTCACCGTGAGAGGCCGTCACTTCTCCATGCACGCGCGCGCAATCGCACTGAGAAAGCCACGTATTCGAAGAAAAAAAAATAAAAAGTGCCCAAGGTCACGAGGCGCCAGCGACGTTTTTTGTTTGCCCCTCCCATTCGTCCCTCTTTAGCGTCCAGCGCTTTCGCCGGAACGAGAGAAGATAGAATGCGATTGCAGCGTGTGACACATCTTTGTAACTCCGCTCGTACTGGACGGATTCTTAACATTTTTGCGGTGTTCAATTTGTGACGCAATACGCTTTTCTAGTGAATTATTTCCATGGTTACTCAGAAAAGTGTTTCAGGTACCTTTAAGGCGTGGGTCGGCCGTCACCAGCATGTATGAATGTATTTAGTAACCACTCCAAAGCATATCCACAGAGTGAATGATGATGCTCCGCCGCGGTAGTTTAGTGGCTAAGGTACCCTGCTGCTGACCTGCAGGTTGCGGAATCGATTCCCGGCTGCAGGAGGCTGCATTTCCGATGGAGGCGGAAATGTAGGCCCGTGTGCTCAGATTTGTGTGCACGTTAAGTAACCCCAGGGGGTGGTAACTTCCGGAGCCCTCCACTATGGCGTTTCTCATAATCCTATGGCGGTTTTGGGACGGTAAACTCCACTTATCAATCAATTATCAGAAAGAATGATGATGAGTGGGGCGAAACTTTGGAGGGTTTTATCGAAAATTCATGAATCATCCACTGGACACGTTCATCCGCTGCCTGCCTGTCTGTCTGTCTGTCTGTCTGTCTGTCTGTCTGTCTGTCTGTCTGTCTGTCTGTCTGTCTGTCTGTCTGTCTGTCTGTCTATTTGGCGAATGAATGCACAGACGCACAGACAGACGGACAGACGAACGCAGGCAGGGACGGATGAATGCATGGGTGAACGCAGGAACGGCCACACGGGCGGACAGATGGCTGGATGCATGAATGTACGAATAATCGCTCGGACGGACGGATGGACGCATTGACCGGCGCTCGGACAGAAGCATGGACGGACGGAAGCGTGGATGGACTGACGGATGCTTCGCCCCAGTCATCATCATTCGCTTCGTGGATATGCGGTGTTTTTAGAGGTGAAGCTCCTTAAAGCGGCACCCGTTCGTCCCTCGTAGTAATAGTAGTAGTCGTAGTGTATAACCAGTCTTACATTTTGACATCCAAGGTGGTGCCGGTGAGAGATTTCTTCTGTGCGTTGTTGAACAATAAAAAATTTGCAACGTGCGCGTTAACTAAAAGCCGCATTCTCCTGTCTCTCAATCCCCCTTAGCAGCCATTGGCATGTACATTGAGCACTATCTGACAAGAAAGGGTTGCTACGTTATACTCACTGGGCGTAACCTCCTTGGTTTTAGAAAGGTTTAGCGAGTGTTGGGCCGCAGCGCCGTGAATACAGTGAACTAGTATGTATCATGAACTCGAGGTGGTTAAAGGTGGGAAGTACACACGAAGCGCAAGCCTTAATAAAGTGTGCGTGTGCCTTGTTACGAAGCGTGCCTCCGGCGACGTTACGAAGGGCACCACGAATCCCACCGCTGCCACCATTGTTATGAAAGATGGCGACGCCAACATGGTCCCAAAGGCGCCACTGCTCTGATCTTCACCGACACGGTCACCAGCCGTTTGGTAGCGTGGGTTTCTCAGCTCGCGACTGCTTCTGTGCAGAGCTGATAGACGAGCGGACGAGACGACGGTGAGTTAAACGAGGTTTATGTACAGCATATATACAGAGGCGTTACAAATTTGGCACTGGGGCCGACAGTTTAGAGACTCGAAGAGCCGAGCTCTCTTCTCTGACACATAGGTCTACTGCTTGCGACGCGTTGCATGGCTTTTTTTATATGCACCGGGAGGATTTTTTGAGTAACCAAATGTCCAACCAGAAGCACCGCTGGCCGTGAGGTCAGAATCCTCCAATGTGGTCGCCGCTGGGCCGCGTTATTCTCATCGAATCCGGGGCAGCCAAGGACAAGTGACGTCGCCACGCATTGCGTAAGACTCGCCAGACAGGAAGATGCCTATTGCTGCAAGGGGCTCGCTGTGCGTGCGCGACAGAAAGGCACCGGCCGCGTGATGACGACGTTGAGTTATTCGCAGTCAGGCGTTCTTGCGTGCTGGCCTTGACACAGATTGCCTTTTTCAGAGGGATGGACGTTCGGTGTGGACTCGCAGGCATAACAGCCTCCTGACGTTTAGTCCTTGGAATGGCCACTGGATGGCGGTGCTTCTATATGAGGAATATATGATGAAAAGATGCAAGATGGTGGTACTTGGAGTGTTGAATAGGTGGACGAACGGACACACAGACAGATGCATGGACGGACGCACGGATGGCTGCACGGACGGATGGACGCATAGACGGACGCAGGAGCGAATGCATGGATGAACGCAAGGACGAACGCACTGATGGACGTGCGGACGCACGAACAGACGCACGCACGGACGGGCGGATTGACGCACGAGTGGCCACACAGACGCACGCATGGACGGACGGAAGCAAGAACGAATGGACGGACGGATGCTTCACCCCACTCTACATCATTCAGTCCGTGGATATGCTGCCATTTTTTTTCTATACACCACACCTTCGCAGCATGTCAAGTATTAAAAAAAACCTAATGCTCTCCCAGCGTTACATAAATCAACGGCCTCAATCGCGTGAGCCGCGTGTGGTGCGCCGACCCCTCACGTGTGGCTCGGCCTGCGCATGACTGTATTGCCCTCGCGTGGTCTTGTGCGAAGCAATTTGTGGCGGTGCAATTTAGAAGTCCGTCTTGTCTCCCAAAAAGCACCACATCTGGCGTGATCAACTCACAGTAAATCGCTCAATACTGGAAATAACAAACATGCAAATGCCGAAATCCGGGTTGACATGAACGACTAAGGTCTGCAATATATTTTCCAAAAGTAACTTCGAAGCAGAGTCAATATTTAAATTAAAAAGTGCAAATATCGTTTTGGAAACGTACGGCTCATCCCAGGGCCGTGCAAGAGACAGCGACATTGCAGGGCTGAGTGGGCTACACCACCCCTCCCTTCACCCGCACTTTGCCAGAGCTATGTCGCTACATCTGATGGGTGTAACAGCCTGACGAAGGTCGCCGAACACGACTGGTGTCTCAGTTGCCGTAATGAACACAAGTTGATTAAGTGCAAAAAATTCATCATCATCAACAACATCATCATCATCAGCCTGACTACGTCCACTGCAGGAACAAAGGCATCTCCCATGTTCCACCAGTTAACCCGGTCCTGTGCTTGCTGCTGCCAGTTTATGCCCGCAAACTTCTTAATCTCATCTGCCCCCCTAACCTTCTGTCTCCCCCTAACCGCTTCCCTTCTCTGGGAATCCAGTTAGTTACCCTTAATGACCAGCGGTTATCCTGTCTACGCGCTACATGCCCGACCCATGTCCATTTCCTCTTCTTTATTTCAACTATGATATCCTTATCCCCCGTTTGTCCCCTAATCCACTCTGCTCTCTTCTTGTCTCTTAAGGTTACACCTACCATTTTTCTTTCCATTACTCGCTGCGTCGTCCTCACTTTAAGCTGAATCCTCTTTGTAAGTCTCTAGGTTTCTGCTTTGTAGCTAAGTACCGGCAAGATAGAGCTGTTATATACCTTCCTCTTGAGGGATAGTGGCAATCTACCTGTCATAATTTGAGAGTGCTTGCCGAATGTGCTCCACCCGATTCTTATTCTTCTAGTTACTTCAATCTCGTGGTTGGGCTCTGCGGTTATTACCTTCCCTAAGTAGACATAGTCTTTTACAAGTTCAAGTGCACTATTACCTATCTCGAAGCGCTGCTCCTTTCCGAGGTTGTTGTACATTACTTTCGTTTTCTGCAGAATAATTTTAAGACCGACCTTTCTGCTCTCCTTGTCTAACTCTGTAATCATGAGTTGCAATTCGTCCCTTGAGTTACTCAGCAATGCAATGTCATCGGCGAAGCGCAGGTTACTAAGGTATTCTCCATTAATTCTTATCCCTAACTGTTCCCATTCTAGGCTTCTGAAAACCTCCTGTAAGCACGCGGTAAATAGCATTGGGGTGATTGTGTCCCCCTGCCTTACACCCTTCTTGATTGGTATTCTGTTGCTTTCTTTATGAAGCACTATGGTAGCAGTTGATCCCCTGTAGATTTCTTCCAGAATGTTTATATATACTTCATCTACGCCCTGATTCCGCAGTGCCTGCATGACGGCTGATATTTCTACTGAATCAAACGCCTTCTCGTAATCTATGAAGGCTATGTATAGTGGTTGGTTATACTCTGAGCATTTCTCTATTACCTGATTAATAGTATGAATGAGGTAAATTGTTGAGTAGCCTGTTCGAAATCCTGCTTGTTCCTTTGGTTGAATAAATTCTAATGTTTTCTTTACTCTGTTAGCAATTACCTTTGTAAATAGCTTGTATTTTACAGAGAGCAAGCTGATCGGCCTGTAATTCTTCAAGTCCATATCATCTCCTTTCTTATGTATTAAGATGATGTTAGCGTTCTTCCAAGACTCTGGTACCCTTCCCGCCAGGAGACACCTCGTAAACAGGGTGGCTAGTTTTTCTAACACAATCTGTCCTCCATCTTTCAGCATATCTGATGTTACCTGATCCTCACCAGCAATTTTGCCTCTTTGCATGCTCTCCAAAGCTTTTCTGACTTCTTCTATCATTACTGGTGGGGTGTCATCTGAGTTACTGCTAGTTCTTATAGCATTAAGGTAGTAGTTGTCTCGGCTACTGTACAGATCTCTGTAAAACTCCTCCGCTATGTTAACTATCCTATCCATATTGGTAGTTATTTTGCCTCCTTTGTCCCTTAGTGCATACATCCGACTTTTGGCTATGCCCCGCCGCGGGTGGTCTAGTGGCTACGGTACTCGGCTGCTGACCCGCAGGGCGCGGGTTCGAATCCCGGCGGCGGCGGCTGCATTTCCGATGGAGGCGGAAATCGTTGTAGGCCCGGGTGCTCAGATTTGGGTGCACGTTAAAGAACCCCAGGTGGTCTAAATTTCCGGAGCCCTCCACTACGGCGTCTCTCATAATCATATAGTGGTTTTGGGACGTTAAACCCCACATATCAATCAATCAACCGACTTTTGGCTATCCAAAGTTTTCTCTTCACTGCATTGACGCTTCCTCCGTTTTTCAGAGTGTGTTCAATTCTCTCCATGTTATACCTTCTTACATCGCATACTTTACGTCTATTAATCAACTTCGAAAGCTCTGCCAGTTCTATTTTGTCTGTTGTACTTGACACTTTCATGATTTGACGCTTCTTAATTAGGTTCTTCGTTTCCTGGGAAAGCTTGCCAGTGTCCTGTCTAACTACCCTGCCTCCAACTTCCACTGCACACTCCGTAATGATACTCGTCAGATTATCATTCATTGTATCTACGCTAAGGATGAGCGAAAAATTGCTCATCAACAAAGCGAGTTTGAGAATCTTCCTAGCAAAATTCTACTCGAGGCTGGGGTAAGGCTACGTATATTTGCTTCATACATTTGCGTTATCGATGACTTGGTAAACGGATGAGTGGGCACTCTGAGAACGTGAATTACTGGGTGACCGTGCTACGCTTTTCATCCTGTTCCACAGGAAAGGATCTTTTCTTTTTAAGATGAATTTGGGAACTCAAGTGCGAAGCATTGTAAGATACACTCACATTACTTTCTCCCATATTCCTATTGATACTATTTATAACGCTTTCGTCTGGTAAGAACGCAGTCGTGATAATTTGAAATATTTTCTTCTTGAAGCACTCCCGCAGTCCCCATGTACTGAAACAACCGTGGAACGAAAATTCTGTTTCAGTTTTTTTAGAATCTGGGTCCAGATGTTAGTCATTTTTCAGATCAACACAGGGAATAAGTACGCGAGGGTGAACACGACGTGCGGCGCAGGGCATAAGATTGCAGTCGGTCTGCAGCGTTCATTTGAAATGGGCTGCTCAAAACTGTCCACACCAGTCACAATACTCACGTCGTTTTCTTTTCAATATAAACAAGCAACCTCTAAACAAAGTCGTATAAGCCGGTTCTTCCTGAACAATGAGCGAAGCAATTAGGAGAAGTGCCTCGTCTACCGCCGCTGCTGAAGGAGGTGCCCTAGAGAGCCCCAATATTCGCGCCGCCGAGGTAGCTCTCACATAAAAGATCCCTAAGGTGCCCGAATAAAGTCTCAACGCCACCAGGGCCAGGATCCCGAGGTGCGTGCCGTCAATGCAAGCGCATTCGCCTCAACAATTTGCCATACGCGTTTGTTTCAGTATCACTGTATATGGTTTACACACAGAAATACTGCCAGCTATGCTCGGCGCACAACGTGCCTCAACGTTCGAGAACCTTCACGACTATAATAGATTATTTGGTTAATATGGCAGTTACAACGCGAACACCCAAGCCTATTCGATAGCTTGCGCAACTGCCTGTGGTAAGGCTGGAAAGTTTTACACGTGATGTGTAAAAGACGACGCTTGACAATGAAGATCAGCTTCATCGCCGGTCGACACCCTCTTCGCCGACATCGGTGCGCAGCGTCCACTGAATGCAGTGATTTGACTTCCCGGACACAAGTTATGCCTAATAAGGCGTTTCACCTTGGAGAAGCCTACTGCCACTCCGCACCTCCACCAGATGTATTGAGGTAATGATATTGTTACGTGATATTGTTCCGCCAGGAATTCGCAAACCTTGGTATCCTGTCCACTGCATCCACACTGGATAATACTGGTCCCTCGATAGCTTCTGTGGACATGAGACGTTTACCTGGGGTCCCTCGCAAGCAGCAGCATTTTCCGACCTGACCACTTGGCTCACTTCTTCTCCTGTGCTGGCTCACTTCGACCCTACGGCACCGACGGAAGTGCGCACCGATGCCAGCGGTTACGGAATAGGCGCTGTGTTGGCTCAGCGACAACGTGGGCAGCATCGTGTGATAGCTTATGCCAGCAGGCTGCTGTCCACCTCGGAGCGTAATTATTCCATAACAGAGCGCGAATGCCTAGCGCTGGTGTGGGCAGTCGCGAAATTTCGCCCTTACTTATACGGCCGACCATTTATAGTTCTTACCGACCACCACGCTCTCTGCTGGCTCGCCTCCCTCAAAGATCCCACAGGTCGTCTCGCCCGCTGGGCACTCCGCCTCCAGGAGTATTCTTACACCGTAGTGTACAAATCAGGAAAACTGCACAAAGATGTGGATTGTCTGTCACGCTACCCTGTGGCCGACTGCGATCCTACGACCACTGATTCTGTGGGCTGCGTCCTTTCCATCTCCCAGCTGCTTCATCTCGGGGACGAGCAGCGTCGCGATCCGGATATCAGCCGCCTAATACAACAGCTCGAATCTTCACCGCAAGACGCTTCCGTTCGCATGTTTACCTTAAAGGACCACACCTTATATCGGCGTAATTTATCGCCCCATGGTCACGACCTACTTCTGGTCATACCAAAGCACCTGCGTTCTACAGTCCTACGCGAGCTCCATGACGCGCCAACCGCGGGTCACCTTGGTGTCTCTCGCACATATGACCGTGTGCGCCGCCGCTTCTACTGGCCTGGCCTTTCACGTTCTGTACGTCGCTATGTCAACGCTTGTGAAATTTGCCAGCGTCGCAAAAAGCCGTCGAGACTACCTTCCGGATATCTTCAGCCCATCGACATCCCATCGGAGCCATTCTTCCGTGTTGGTTTGGACCTTCTCGGTCCCTTCCCAACATCCGCCTCCGGAAACAAGTGGGTCGCGGTGGCTACGGATTACGCGACCCGTTATGCAGTTACGCGAGCCATGCCAACAAGCTGCGCTACAGACGTCGCTGATTTTCTACTACGCGATCTCATTTTAGTGTATGGAGCCCCTCGTCAACTGCTGACAGACCGAGGCCGTACGTTCCTTTCGAAAGTGGTTGACGATATCCTGCGTTCCTGCTCTACCCAACATAAGCTCACGACATCATACCACCCCCAGACAAATGGGCTTACAGAACGTTTAAACCGCACCTTGACAGACATGCTATCAAAATACGTCTCGGCCGATCATCGTGATTGGGACCTTGCACTACCCTACGTGACGTTCGCATACAATTCCTCCCGGCATGACACTGCCGGGTACTCGCCATTTTACCTTCTGTTTGGACGCGAACCAACATTGCCGTTGGATACCTTCCTGCCAGCCGCTGCGCAGTCTACTTCTGAATATGCACACGACGCTATTACCCGAGCTGACCATGCTCGTCAGCTTGCCCGCAGCCGGTTAATGGCGTCCCAAGACTCGCAGAAGCATCGTTACGACGAGCGGCATCGCGACGAACACTTTCCAACAGGCTCCCTCGTTCTTCTTTGGTCCCCTACGCGACATGCAGGCCTGTCAGAAAAACTTCTCTCTCGTTTCACGGGCCCATACCGCGTGCTTAGACGAGTGACCGACACTACATATGAAATTGTCCCTGATAATTCATCAACCTCTTCCGCTCTGCTGTCAAGGGACATCGTCCACGTATCAAGGCTCAAGCGTTACCACACTGCTCCTGCTGTGGCCCCGTAAACTCGCCGGGTCGGCGCTTTTGCCGCCGGGGGTCGTGTTACGTGATTTCGTCTGACTGAAAGAGGGCATAGTGGGGCATACCCAAGTAAGGTGCCTCAGACTGAGAGTAAAGAAGTGGACGTTGTCAGCGAGCTGTGTTGTGGCTGCGGACCGACTACTGTTATTTTCCACGTAACAATATTGACAAGGAAAAGATGATTGATTGATTGATGCGTAGGTTTCAACATCCCAAAACACACCGTATGAAAGACGCCGTAGTGGAGTGCTCCGAAAATATTGACTACCTGGGATTCTTGACCATGCACCTAAATCTGAGCACACGGGCCTACAGCGTATTCGCCTGCATCGAAAATGCAGCCGCCGCAGCCGGTATTTGATCCCGCGGCCTGCGGGTCAGAAGCCGAGTATACTTCGCCACTAGACCATCGCGGCGGGGCCACTAGGCACCCCGTATATTCAGTCTAGGGCGTCTTTACATGGCTTTCGTTTGCCGCTGAAGGTAACGCTTCTCCCTCATGCGATAAATAGGAGTAATAAAGGGAAAATAAAGATTGGGTGTTCCCGAACCACACCGAATTATGCAACGTTCAGGCGACCCCCCCTCCCCAATCTGCGACGCAATTACTCAAGTTGCCCCATGGGACTATGCAAGTGGCACTTTTTTTCTTACCATCTTTTTTTCCCTCTTTGCTCTAATAAATGCGAAGCATTTTTTAACGAACTTCGGTGACTTCACGCGTATCTATCTATCTATCTATCTATCTATCTATCTATCTATCTATCTATCTATCTATCTATCTATCTATCTATCTATCTATCTATCTATCTATCTATCTATCTATCTATCTATCTATCTAGCCACCTATATGACTTTTAGCTCTCCTGGCCGTTCCGACAATGGTATCGATACTAAAGTTAGTATGGCATAACATTACTTTACGAAGAACATATTTGACTAGTCATAACATAAAAATTATGATATTGATGTCTTCAATGTCATGATTTACTATTCATGGTCTTGCAGATCTTGCGGTGGTTTAGTTTACATGCCATGTTGGAAAACTGGTATGGTATTACATGATTGCGTGGCAAACACAAGCGACAGACCCTAACATGAAAATCATGACATGCGTGTCATGTAACAACATTACTACACGCCAAGCTCATGATGCGCTCGCGAGCGTTTCGCTAGCATCACATATACCAAATTTGGTATTATGGTACAGGAGTGGATGATGAAGGTATGTGACTTGTGCTAACATGATAACGCTGAGCTGCGTGTCACATAACAACATGACTATAGGCCACGGTACATGATTCGCTGGCGGCCGTTTTGCTAGCTTCACTTATACCAAATTTGGTATTACGGGACGTGAATGGAGGACGAAGGTATGATACTGGTGCAGATATGATAAAGATGAAATGCGTGTCATGTAACATGAATATATATTGCCCTCATGATGCACTCGCCGCCGCTTCGATAGCTTCACATGCACCCAACTTAGTCTTACGTGACGCGAACAGACGAAATAGGTAAACTACACATACAAACATGGTAATTACGACATGCATGTCATTTAACAACATTACTACATGCCACTCTCATTATGGATTCGGCACCGTTTCGCTAGATTTACATATGTCAAAATTGGTATTACGTGATGTCAATGGATGACGAAGGTATGTGACTGGTGCAAACTTGATAATCATGAGATGCGTGTCATGTGAGAAAATGACTACATGCCACAGTCAAGCTGCCGATGAATTTCAATGTGACGCGGTGCGCGTGCTCACCGGCGTTTATTTGGTCGCGTCATGTCGGCGTTGCCACGCCAGGCACCAGTCCTGCCCTATACTCGCATGCGTGCGCCCCGCTGCGTTGCTTTGACGCATGCGCGTTTAAGCGCGTCCGGCGTTGTTCTGTCACGGTAAGAGGGAGACGCAGTGTTGTCAGGGTAACGCCTCGGCGCGAAATGCAGCATGTCACATTTCGCGCCGGTTGCCATCGGGCCTCGCTGACGGACGCTGGTTGCGCCGGTCGTGCCTTGGGTCAGACTAAGTGCTCCCGTTTTGCTGACGTAGTGTTGCTGTGCCCAGCGTGCGTGCGCGTCAACGCTACATTGGAGTATATGGGGCCCTTCATGATGCGTTCGTGGCTGTTTTGCTAGCTCCTCATATGCATGACGAAAGTAAATGCATGACGAATGCATGACGAAAGTCAATGCATGACGAAAGTAAATGACTGGTGCAAACATGATAATCCTTACACGCGTGTCATGTAAGAACATGACAACATACCACACTCATAGTGGGCTCGCGGTCGTTTCGTTAGCTCCATATATACTAAATTTCTTATCACGCGACGTCAATAGATGACTAAGGTGAACGACACATTCAAACAAGATAGTCATGACGCGGAAGTGTTGTACGGCATCATTTACATCCACCTCGTAACGTTGGCTGATTTTGAGGTGACATATCAACCTTTCTCATTCGTGCTTCGCATATCGTCGATTCCCACTGGACGTGGGTTCTTCCAATTTTTTTTTTCTAAGGCCTGTTTGTCTGGCTATTTCTATTTCGTTTTTGATCGATTTTTTCTCTTTCTAGATCTTTCTTTCTTTTTTATCTATTTCTCGTCTCTATGTCTGTACCTTTATCTTTATTTCTATTTCTTGCTCTCTCTGTTTCTTTTTTCCCCTTTTCTCTCTAGATTCCTTGTTGCTCAGTTGGTACGGTAGCAGCGCGTGAACGGGACAGAATATTCGGCATACTCTCATTTCGCAGTGGAACGAATATCTTTCGAATAC
>WOVY01000214.1:57500-65000 GCA_013436015.1 Rhipicephalus annulatus | reverse complement strand
TGTTGCATATGTGGCGATATCTTGAGGGGTGCGATGAGAGTGACGAGCACCAGACGAGCTAGTTGGCACAGAACCAAATGATAGCTTACGTAAGCAAGATGAAGAGTCAAGTACATTGGGTGCTTGAATATTGTCTTGATTTGTGTTTTGCATGGAAGAGGTTAGCGTTGGCGATATTTGTGCAGATGCGAAACCAGGTGGAAGGTTGGGCTTTGCAGAAAAACGGCTCGGATGTCTTTCTGTGAGCAGATGACCGACTTCGCCTGACGGGAATTGTTAACTTCTGCTCTGTGCTCGAATGCGTGAAGGCTGCGTATGAATGTGATTACTGAATTTGAATGCATCGATATGGCTTGTTGTAACCGAATCTTGAATATAGTCTTGAAACCGGATGATCATTTCTTCTTTTATCTTTTGCCAAGACTCATCGTTCTCGAAGATGTGGGTGAGGTAAAACTTGAATGCCTCACCTGAGATGTAATCAGTGAAGTTGGTGATCATCTCCCGTTCCGACCAGGATGCAGCAGCGGCGTGGAGCTCGAAAAGGTTGAACCAGTCCTGTACGCGTCCGTCATCCGATGATCCGGTGTACTTGGGGATGTCAAAGTTGTCTGATTGTGCTGTCATGATGCTGGTCTTGGTGTAGTGTTGGGATGTACTTTCGTGGTCCACGTTCGGTCACTGCGTCTTGCTGAGACGTTCGGAGATGGTGGCTGGTCGCTGTGTGCGGCCAGGAAATGATTCCATAGTCGATGTATGGTCAGGGCGTTTTGTGGAGAACTGCGTCGATGATGAGACACAGATGAAGTGACTGGGAGGTATTCATCCTGTCGACTCGTGTGACGCTATGATCAATGGGAGACGTGGCCTGGCTCATATGCAAATGTTTATTGTTTGTTTGTTTGTTTGTATCCTCTAATCCATGGCTCGTACCCACTCTGGGGGATTGGCCGAGAGAACACATATAGTCTCATATGGACGATAACTGCATTATTGCTTACAACGAAAAAAAAGGGGGGGAGGAGTTGTATAGTAAAGACAGCATGTTAAAAAAAAGAAAGAAACCAAAGATTTAGGTAGTGAGAAAAAAGAATCAACATCAAAGTAGACACTAATAGCTACAACTTGATTTTAGGAGCTGACCAGACAGCTGGTTTCGCCAAACCCGATTAATTTGGTACGTCATGGATTTATCCAGAATCGAAAATTACTTTTCGACCCGTTTTTTTTTGAGTATCTGTTAACGTGGGCTTTATGTTAAAAAATGTTTAGAGTCTTGAATAAAATTACACACCGCATCGAATGCATCTCTGTGGCAATTTTCCAAAACACAGGCACCAAAACTTAGAACATTTTCTGTGGTTAAATTTAGACCTAGCTTCACAAATGGAATATCTAAAAGGCGTTTCCTAATTAATGCATAGTTACGACATGAGTATTCCATAAGCAGTTCTTCCTCATCTACTTCTGCAAACCGTCGCTACCTTCATACGTCACACACACACACACACACACACACACACACACACACACACACACACACACACACACACACACACACACACACACATATATATATATATATATATATATATATATATATATATATATATATATATATATGTGTGTGTGTGTGTGTGTGTGTGTGTGTGTGTGTGTGTGTGTGTGTGTGTGTGTGTAGTTTTCGAACAAATTTAATAAAAGGAATGACGTGGATTTGTTGTAAAACAACTGCTTGATTCGTGGATAGCCTGGGCAAGATTATTTTTCAGACTGAAAATCTTAATTCTTTTTTTTTTCGAATCATTCTTGAATTTTTGTTCAGGACCAGTCCTTGATTATGACCCGAGAAGAAAAGACGCCGACACCAATGCTAGCGCCAGAATTCTGCAAAACCAGCTCTGTAATGCTATTGCCATAATAATCGACGGGTTGGCCAACCTTTTCAATTCATGCTCGATAGTAGTGATCTTAATCTGAATAATCTCACAGATCTTTGTCCCAGCATTGAATTTTGAGCCACGATTTTCTTCTATGAGGTAATAAAAACTGGTGGTACTTAAGAAAAAAAAGTATACTGGCATGCATAAATTTCATTTCACTGCTCCTTTAAATTTTAGTGCACTAATATTTTCTTAAACTTTCTGAGTACTGCGAAACTTCACTAAGACGAACTTGAAGGAACCCAGAAAAGTGCTTGTTAAAACGAAGGTTTGATTAAATGCTGCAATTTATATGATGAGCTAACTAAAATGTGTTGTCGAAATGAAATAAAAAAAATTATTTGCATGCTGCTTGTATGGATATGAATTTCCGCTAATTGAGCACGTTTTGAAGAATGTAGTCCTCTTTTGTTGCACTTGTGTACCTAAAGAGGCCATGACACCCAACTTTAGAGTATAATCTGTGTTACGTGGGTTAAACCTTGTGCGTTCACAAACAAGCTGGCGAAAGGTGAGCGCACTTGGTCTAACACCTAATTTAAAATTGAACATTCTTAAGAACATGTGGGCTGCCTGAGAGTCGGGCTTTACGGTGCACTCGCGAAGAGTGACGTAACGAGCGACTAGCGTTGCGAGCGTCTTTATTTTAGCAAACGATTTTAGTCCGTGGTCAGCCGTGCGTCGAATCGAGACGACTTGGCTTTGTCCAGCTTGGTAGCAAACTTGAACCGTTTGAAGCGGCTGAAATTTGTTAGAAGAATGCAGCTGCGATCATTCTAGCTGATGACGTCACATGCGCCAATGCAAAATGGCGGTCTACGGCGGTCAGCGGAGTTTACGGCCAGTGACTTGTAGGACTTATTTTGCACAAAAATGTTCTTTTACGGCGCACTTTTCATAATTCTACAGGCATAATAAACCCCCTACTTCTAGTGTCTGCTTCAAACCACAAATAGTTGCGTGACCTTGTCTCGGCCCCTTCAAGGCAGCAGAGATCATAAATTTAGTCACTGTGTCTGAGATTTCATGAATCACGTCCGGCACAGCATTTTGCTGGGCAACCAAACATTTCACTTTCTCCAAAAACATCAGTGCTTCTAAGCTGCAATTTACAGTGATTTCTTGAAATTTTTTTAATCCTAATCCTCCTTTACTTCCTGTAGTCGGAAGCACGCTACGATTGCTTCTGTAGACAAAGTGCCGTATGCATAAATACGGCAGTCACAGGTGACGTAGTCTTCGGAAAGCCAATTGCTGCGTGTATCCAGCCTTTAAATGTTTCTTTGGTGTGACGTTAGAGGCATTGAAAATCACGAGAACATTTGGTAGAACTGAAATGCGCCCTGCACTAGCTTTATTAAACTGAAATGCGTTGGCGCTGGGTCCAATGGCACTTCAATGAGTGAAAATTACTTCGTCTAAATAGTACATATTTGTCTCAACTGGTTTCGAACATTGCAATGTTTAGGCTGCTTTGAAAATATTTACATACCTGCTTCTAAACTTTCCGAGCAGTATTCGCTTGGTCGTTACAACTACTGGAATCGCTATTCGCTTCCCTACTAATAACACACCTCCGGGTGAAAATGCGTGTAAAACATGAACTAAGCCACTCACCAACAGTATTATTCATACATTGCCGCAGCTAAGGATGACTTACTGATCGCCATGAGAGCGCTTTGTACTACCAGTTCTGTGCTACTACACGGTTAGGAACTAATTCACATTTTCATTTCTGTGAAACTAAATTTCATGAATACTGCGCGTTGGACGCGACGCACGAAAAACGCAGGGCACGGTGCTCAAGCGCTGGCCGACAAGAAGTACACAGCAGCCGGTAGCGAAGCAGGAACTCCCTTTATATGAAACAAGCCTCGCTATATATACATTTGTATAACGCCCTCCAGTGGGCAAAACAACACGTTCCCAAACCGGAACCAAAACCCCGATACCGCATCCCCCCCTCTTAATATGAAGATGATGTGGGGTCCTCCACGCAACCAATGCACAATACAAATGAAATGTACATAATATACAGAAACGTAATTATTGAACAACATAACAGCGTGAACAATAACCCTTTAAACACAGAAATACAAAGGCAATGCACACTTGAGAAAGAATAACACATAACAAAAACACACACCGCACGTAGCACAACTACTGATGAAGTATTGAAAACGTATAGCATGCAGACCAACAATACAACAACAAGGCACATTGCCAAATCACACCCTTTCATCACCTCACCCGAGAGAGGATGTTCACGTAGTCACTGTCCTGATTGTGTCTAACGTGACTACGCCGGTACCGGTGCCTTTTCTACAGGTGGCGACTGGACTGTCGCCACCCCAAGTAGTCCGGTGAAGCGAGAGTATAGGCCCGTGAACTCTCTTTTCCAGTGCACTTCGAGCACAGTAGAGGCCAAAACAAGCGGGTAACGACACTGAGAAGGAGCCTGGCTTGGCGCCACCAATGCAGAAGCCGCACTGAGAGCAGGAACGGGCACGGTCAGCGTAGACGCGACCAGTGGAAGCACCTCGGCAGCTCGCAGACTAGAGGCTGGCTCTGGAATCCCGGCTGTCACGCTCGGCAGGTGCACCTCCGGTGGACGGCAAACAGAAACAGTATCCCGGAAATCATCACCAGTTGGTAGAAGCACAGCCGGAGTGGACGCAGCAGCAGTCAAAATGGGAGCAGTAGACACCTCCGAAGTATGGAAAGCTGAGACGCAAGAACCTAACGTATGGTCAGCAGCAGTAGACTCGACCGGAACTGCCGTCCTCGCAGGGGAAGTACTCCAGGTCGAAGCAAGTAGAGTCCGCGTTTGCTAAACCGCAGGAAACACGACAGGAGCAGGCACATCAGGAGTACGGCCAGCTGAGACGCCGACAGGTCCAGCACAAGTCAACACGCTCTCAGTCTGGGCCGAAATTGTCGTAGTACGGGAAGTTGCAGTGTGGCTCGATCTATTAGTAGGTACATACATACCTTGTGGATCGGCCGACGCTTCCGTAGTGTCCTCTCCTTCCGCAACGCACACAGGTGCGGGTCCTTGTAGGGCAAGCGGCAGCGTCGGCCCAGTGCTGCGACGAACCGCAGCGGAAGCACGCTCCGACGCCAGTCGACGGCGACACCGAAGAACCGGTGTCAAACGCGCGGGTAGCCCAGGGAGCAGTCGCAGTCGGTGAGCAGACGGCGCCGGCTTGCGAAGCAGCTGGAGAAGGAGGAACACTCTGAAGGGTCGAAGGGAGGTCAACAAGTAGCGTCTGACGCGACGAAATAGCGTCGCTTGAAAGGGCATCGAGCTGTTGTAACGCAATGGTCGACGCGCTTTTTTTATGGCAAGATCTAGGACTTTCTGAATAGGGAATTCCGCTTCCATCTTCAGAATTTTTCTCCGCAGATTCGGGGACGCGATTCCTGCTACAATTTGGTCGAACGCCAGTGTGTCGGTACTCGCACGAAGAGAACTGAGTCGAGCAAGCCATTTAACTTTGAGAATGTATTGCACTGCGGTCTCGCCTGGTTGTTGCCGTAGCGTCTTTAGTGAGGCACGAAGGCACATCAGATCGACTTGTTCCTTGAAAATCGCGTCCAGCTGCTGGAGTGTTGCAGCATACGCGTCTTGCACGGCGTTCGCCGGGCTTGCATGGTCTACTGTAAAAAACTCCCAAGCATTTCCCCGAGGGTGAACATGGTTAAGTGCGAATACACGGGGTGATGCTATGAGGGGTATTTATTAATTCGCACTATTATATTTATTAATCACACTATGGTGCCTTTATGGTGTAATGGTTCCTGGAAATCGCAATTTGATCACACGGGGGAGTTGACGTTAACTCACTGGTGAATGCCAACGGATTTTAACTTTACTCCCCCTCACGACCCGCTCTCGACGGGAGACTGAGAGAGAAGGCGGGCGCGTGAGAGAGAGGGGTGCGCGCGCAGCTGCAGCGAGCGAGGAGAGCGGAGGAGCGAGCGAAGGGGGAGGGGGTATAAGGCGCGTTACTGACACCGATATCAGCGTCGCGTCCGTGGCTTATTCAGTAGAGCGTCGCGCTGCGGCCCGCCAAGTCCTCTTTCTTTTAAAGATAGAAGACTGCGGACGCCGCCGACGGTGGTGGATGGTTTGGGGTCGCTTATAACGTGTATTCACACTTAAAATCGGTTCATCCTCAACAGCAAACAGGTAGGAGTTCAAACATTCAACGACCAGCGCGTTCAGTAGACGCCCTCTTGTGCTCCGCGTGGCATCCCTGGTGGCGGCTTTGATCTAAACTTGAAAAACGGGACGCCATTGTCGCCATAAAATAGGAGGCCTACCGGGGCACTGCAGGAACACAGGCGGTGGTATCGCAGCGTACATCCCTGTGGAGGAAGGTAGCCGAACCGGAGGACCGAGTCAGATGCGTAGCCCAGTATGTATGGTCTCGGTGGTCACGAAGTGGGGATCCACAGAAGTGGAGTATTGGTAGACTGTGTCCAGGGTGCTGGACATGTTAGCACTAGTAGCAAATAGTCGTATGCCCACCTTGGCCGGATGCACGTGACCTCATCCTCGTCGCCAAACAGTAGTATCGTGCGTCGGACGTGACGCACAGAGAACACAAGGCACGGCGCTGAAGCGCTGGCCGCAAGAGCATGCAGCAGCCGGTAGCCAAGCAGGAACTGTTTTATTATATACAATGCCACGCATATATACACAGGGTACCGCGCCCTAAGGATTAAAATGCTCTAAAAGAAACCGAAACTAGCGTTGCATGGAATCAAAACCGAAACACACCACAAATACATTCTAACTATGTATGATAGATTTATTTTTACACTTGAAATCTCAAGTGGGCTCTGAAAAGTTTGTTTTATGAATGCCTTATGAAATCTGGAAGGTAAGGACGTGACAGGTTTCATTACAGAAATATGTACCAGCGTGCCAAAGCAGCAAGTATGGCTACACTGCATGTTGTTATTCCATGCTGTTTGCTATAACACCTATCATTGATGTCCACCTTGCTTCATAAACAAGAATAAAATTAGATTACCTATATCCACAAATTTTTACATGACAAAGAAACATTGCAGTGAACATGAATAAAACAAAAAACTGACATGTAAACGACAAATCACTATTATTGTGCCCTAAAAGGCTCTAATGAATCTAAGTGCTTTGAAAGCTTGGACCATACCATACCACTTCAAAGTGTAAATGTTTGCTTGATCACAAAAGGCTGAGAACATCAGGCACGCAAAGTACGAGCTGCAGCTCGAACGTCACAAATATATCGTATGTCCCATTATAAATTATCCGCTGCTGAAATCGTTCACCAGTAACTATACTATATTATGATGCAATGAGCAAGTCGTTGCAACAGAATTACGTAAATGTTGCGAGGTATCACGATAAAAATATTGTTGTATTTCGTATTTTATAAATACAATAAGACTACATTTCTCACCGTCAAATAAAATCCAGCGTTAGCCTCGCATAGATCATTACATAAAAGTGAACATATGCCAGAAATACACTCACAAGAAGAATGTCGAAAAATCCGTACAT
>WOVY01000214.1:0-52500 GCA_013436015.1 Rhipicephalus annulatus | reverse complement strand
ATCGGCACATCCTGCAGACCCATTCCCAGGTTTACTCTTAGCTAAAACTGCTGCTTTTGTGAATTGGCTCAGGATTAAAATGTTTACTGAAGCAAAAAAAAACAATTAGAAAAGACACACAAATAGTCCTGAGGAGTCCTGCGGAAATCTGCAGAGGCGGAAGGATTAAGAAAGGGAAAGAAGACAACCATTCGTTTGTAGCACGTAGCCACAAAGAAATGCTTATTGCTGCTGTTTTTTTTTCGTGATCTCGCTAAGTGTTTCAACATTGATATGTGACATTTGAAAAGGGGCCATGTTATTGAACTACTTCCTTTTGATTGAGTACTCACATACACCTCCAGCCGTGATAATCATAGCATTTGTTTTCTAAGTCTCCTTTCTGTCATATCATTCCTGTGAGGGCACTCTGCAAAGCTAGCTGTCTTTACAATGCAGTGCTGGCCTTTGCAAACATATCTCTAGTACCAACTCACAGGCGTATGCTTTGTTATAGTGATGACCAGTATACAAAAGCACGCACTAAAAGAAGACTCTGCAGTGCACTAAAATATGTGGAACTGAAATCCTTGTTCGTTCCTGCAGTGTTGTATTCGATCGACTTTTTTTCACCATGGAATTTCTTCAAGCCGGGTCCCACCAAGTGGTCACTAACGTATTTAATCACGGATATCGTGTTGTAAAATATACGCTAACTGATGACAAACACAAAACTACAATAAAAAGTTCTATAACTGGGAACCAATCTCTTGACCTGTCACTGCGAGTCGCAGTTCAGTTAACTCGGCGACAGAGTGCACGTTCTTAACAGTATTCCACCGGCCAGCTATATTTAGGCGAAATTTACTGCAGGTGGGCCCACCTCGAACGAGCTGCAGCTTGTTCTGGTCAACTTCCATGCAATGGCATGAAGGGTGCATATGGTGCACCTTAAAGGCCGTGACCACGCTGTTTGCGATGCGCGTACGCTTCCTACCTCTACCATCTGTGCTTTGTCCTACAAGCTACAAAGCTCGAACGTGTGTTTGTCTCGTTGCAGTGGTTTGCACGCCTTGTACTTTCACCGGAAAGTTCACGTTGAAGTTACAGAGCGCACGAAACTCACTTTAATCGCTTCAGCGGCCACGTTCTTGAAAGAAGCGCGCTGCTCAAACATAAAAAAGTAGCAACTGTGAACATTGTTCACTCTCGTCCTGAATATACTGGAGCGTTCGTTTCACACGTCATTCTTCGTGTGTGTGCAGTGCACTTAAAAGGCCGAACTGTGAGATTTATTAGTCCACGCTCGTCGTCTCTCTGTTCTTTTAGTGTGTGCTTTGCGGTTTGGCAGAGCGTTGCAGGTATAGTGCTTCTCGCCATTCTTTGCTTGACATTGCTAATCGTTGCTATTGCATTCATTACTTCACTCCACGGCTGAAACAGACGTTTGTATCTGCTTCGTCATGTCATCTCGGCGCAGAGTCTATGACATGATGTGTCCAGTTATATGTTAATTTCAACTACTACAGTCGTTAAGTCTTCACCTTAAGGGTTAGTCGTCTGTAATGAGGTGTAACACCACAAACACCAAGGCTTCGTGCCTCCATGTCAAATCGTGCTACAGTTGCCAAGCGCCCACACACATTTAGAACCGCCGATATATTAATGCAGAATAAATGCTGAACAGGTTATACTAGATATGTGAAGACACGATAAATTTGATAAATTTTTGCCTTTTACCGATTTCTATGACGGAGGCGTCATCCATGTTTTCCCAGTGATCGCCTATCATGAAAGACATACAAGCAGCATGTGTGAGCACTTTTTTAAAAAAGAAGCCTCGCCATTGAGAACTGTGGTGGCTTGCGAAAAGATGCTGACCTATGACGCTAACTATTGGGACTTGAATGATAATGACACCTCGCCTAACAACAAAGCTTCACGTTGTCGACGCGTGGCGCACAGACAGGTACACAACCATTGCCGTATAGATGCACATAAAATGGCCATATTTCATGAAACTTCGGCGTAATCACTGACCTGCGACGTCCTGGGCGCCCTCCGGCAGATGGCATCCACGAGGAAGAGCATCGGGGCCGGCAGGACGAAGAGCAGGCCGACCAGGAGTCCACCAGCGTGCTCAGCGGCGCTCGTCTTCTGACTGCCCGCGCTGAGCAGCGACGCCACCGTGAGCAGGAGCAGCCAGATGATGCCGGCGAGGAAGAGCACTTCCGCCATGAACGACAGCCACCGGCGCAGCTGGAGGTGTGGGAGCGCCATGACCGCCGCCGCCCTGACGCTACGCCGCTGGCCGTACACCTCGTCTTCTACTGCTTGCTTGCTTGCTTGTTCCTCTGTTCTGGCTGTTACCCGCTAAGGGGCATTGGCTGCCAACGCGGCAAGGCCTGATTTCAACCGTTGTGAGGGCGTTGCGTGAGGTAACCATACTTGCGATATAGAGATATGCATCGTGATTTCTTCTCTTTACGACCTAAAACACTGCTAAGTATAAGAAAAGTATGCTATGCTTGTTCTTATTATACCCAAACAACCTGCATTTAAGAATACCACTGTTGTTTTCTCGATGCCTCACTTGTGGTAGGTAAAGCAGCTATTTAGAGACAACGTGTGCTGGAAAGCTACCGCTGTTTCCAGTTTATTTCTGACATTATCGCATACCGGATTTCTCGAGACATAGTGAAGTGTAACTCAGTCAGTTACATACTCCTTTTTTAAGTTAGCACCATCAGAAATAGAATACCATCGTTGTTATTAACAGTCCACTGCTTGTTCCATAACAACCAACGCAAAACCTACTAGAAGTTTTGATCAGCTGGAAAGTAACACTGTTCGCGAACTTCAAAGAGTCTCTTTTAAAGATGGAATTATACGTTAAGTATTAAGCGATAATAATGATAGTACTGTTTTATATAAGTGACTCGTAGTGAACAAATATGAAGGAAAAAAACTAAATCTGGTTGAAGTAGTAAATTTTAATCTTAAAACGGCCTTACCATCAGATATATTTATCGAAAAAAAGCACTGGATTGAAATAAACAGATATCACTAATATGTGTGCTTGATCAATTTTCATAACGGCATGTCAGGATTAGCTGTTGGGCCATTTGGTTCACATCAGACAAAAATTGGCAGCCATGTGTGGAAAGCGTAGCATAGTCACAACGAAAGCTGGAAGAGTGGCATTTCTATAGATCCCGTTGCAAATGTTCACCAAGTAGTACAAGCACTTTTAAAAGGTACCAACTACGTCATAAATAATAATTTTGGTTCAGTTGGGAAGCACCCACTGGGCCATAATTTGCCATTCTGCGGAGAAGCGATGTACCCGCTACTCGTTTGCATGGAATTCTGCGCACTATTGATGCGGTGGCTCGTTGTCCCTTTACCTCGAACCATAAGCGTCCAATGAGTTAGCACCGAAAATCTGTTTCGCACCTTTATTACCAAATTTGAATGAACCTCAGCAATAGATCGCAGTCGCTTCGCCGTAAGATGTGCGGAAGCGCTCCTTCTTTCCTCCTCGAAGAGCACCCTTTGTGCTGAAGAGGACAGGACAAGAGTGGTGGTTATCCCCTTACTACATGCTGTGTCGCACAAGGTCAAGAAGACAGCTCCACGTGCCAGTGTAAGGGGTGGTGTTTAGGCAACGGTAAAGCTCGATTCCTTGTGAAATAATGTGAATGCTTCTTGCTAAAGTCCCTCCACTTGCAAATATCATCATGCAGCACAATGTGCCCTTGAAGACAGAAGTGGTATACATGGTACCTACGTCCTGCAGAGGGCTTTACATTGGGCAGAGAGGTCGCCGTATCAATGACCGCCTGCGAGAGCGCAGCAACAGCCTCAAGCCCTGTATTAGAACCAGTTTCGCTATTCATTGTGGCGACTGGGGCCCAGTCTTCATTTTGATCTGGCGTGCATCTTTCGCAGATATCGGGATAGCCGTGCCCGAGAAATCTTCGAGGAACTCGCAGTTCATTTCATTGGGCCACCATTTGTAAGGGCGCCATCGACGTACTATCGGACAAGAAAAATGTCCGCGCATGATAATGACACAATCATGGACTAGTTGGGATGCATTCATTGAGCTTTCTGTCGACCCCACCTCCCTATTTCTGTTCCTTCCGTTCCCAAAAAGTGTATATATATGTGCGTCTACGAAATAAAAACTCGTGTTGTTAGCCAGTGCCAAGTACTCTCAGTGTTTCTAGTCCAGTGTACCTGCACTGCTCCTTTCTGTGAACCATAAACAATCACTTCCTGAAAATACTTACTTACTTGAGTAGATGATGTCGGTCACATAGTGCATGCGAAGTATCAAAATGTCGTAGGCGCACATGTCACGACTATAATTCGTACGTCAACTGTGACAAGCTCCGTAGAAATGGCTTCCAATGTAAATTATTAAAAAAACGTTGCTAAGCATGACGATAACTAAAATATTTTATGTCATCCGAATTCAATGAAATAACGCTGTTCATTACGATTCAACATGTGACGTTATATCTGCCAAACAGTTATATAAAGTGAGTGCATGTAGGAAATAGACTCGCGCGGAGAATATAAAAGGATTTGTTAATTCGAAGAAAAATATACGCTGGAACTTACAAAAGAGCATCACATTGGTTCAGTGACATAAACAGGATGATTCCTTGAGCCATCTTACAGACGATTTTACGGATTGGTTTCAGGGTCACCAGGTTGGGCTGTTAACCTTTGTGCTTTGTACCTTCTACAACCAAACCGACAGTGTTACGGTAGACGCATGGGCACGAATACGATTGGGAAGTTTCATACGATGTTTCATGCCGTCATAATTCACGTCGCGATGTACCAAACCAGAACTTTATTGGCTTAACAGCCCAAGATGGTGGCGCTCAGGTGTCTTACGGAAAATGGTTTATATGATCCAAGACGCCTGTCTGGTCGTAGGCGCCAATGTTCTGTTTTCCAGGGAACCACATAGAGGCCCCTATGTTTTCAACTGTATGAATGAGTTAATGTCGACAAACTGTACCCTCCCTGAAGTGATTTACCTTATTCAGAGGTGGTCGAAGAAAATTCTAAAATGCGGCTGAGGCGGCGGCTAGTCTGGCTCGTTGCGTTCACGGAACCCGTACACTCTAAAAAAATGTACACCATAACAGGTGAAAAACAGGTGTACGCATAAAAGCACCCATATTAACAACCTTTTACGCCCCATTTTTAAAATTTGAGGTGTTCGTAATTAAAATACCCTCAAAACATCCCATTGACACCCTTATATTTGGGGTGTAAGGAACAAGGCTACAAATAATTGATTGATATGTATGGTTTAACCACCCAAAACCACCATACGATTATGAGAGACGCTGTAGTGGAGGGCGCCGGAAATTTCGACCACCTGGGGTTCTTTAACGTGACCCAAATCTGAGTACACGTGCCTAGAAGGCTACAAAGGCACATTTTCGGGCCGTTTTGCTTATAGTGTTAATATACGTTAACCATCTTGATACCAGCAAGGCTCCCATTACTAGCTGCTTGCGAGTCTAGTAATGAATCGAAGTAGGAAGTAATGTGACCGAAACGCAGTTTTCATCGATAAAGCACGCAAACTACTATAAGATAAAAGATACAATAGGAGCGACGTTACTTCAATAGAGTAAGGGCCAATGATCCTGTACCTGTTTCTTTCATCTGTGTCATTTGCGTGATTAGTCAACACTCACAAAATACACTGATTTCCTGAACAAGGTAATGCTGTGCACATTGGTGTAGCCATGCATCGAACACTACCCCCCTCCCCCCCGTTCTCATAAGATCGAAGCTTTCAAAGCTGGAGATAAAACGTCCACCACCAGCAAAAAAAAAAAACAACAACCACAGCACAGTTGTTTAGCCATAACCACCACGTCAGCAGGCCATCAGGTCCCTTAAAAACGAACATTGACGTCATGGATTTTTAGCAGGCACGTTTGATTGAATTACTAGAGCGAATGTTCCTCTGCATGTGTCCTTAAGGGTGCGTCATGGAAATTAGGAAGAGGACACTGACCATAAAGAAAAATGCAGAATAAAGACATTTCGGTGACCTTGACGCAGCCTTGCTCATAATGACGGGAGTCTTGTGGACTAAATTGCGAACAAAGCTCTCCTCAGGGGAGCCGAAACGCATTCTCTAGTTCTCTCTCTCTCTTTCTCACCCTTTTTTTTGTGGATCCCATTCTTTTAATCTATGTAACTTCCGCAGCAGACGTGCATCGGTCAAAGCCTTGACTTTGTAGGTGGTGAGAAAACAGCATTGATGAAATATTCTCAGCCGTGGTCTTGTTCCAAGGACTGCAAGCTAAGTACAAATGTATTGCCGCAACGTGAAGACAGAAGTAGTAATTAACAGGTTGAGAAAGTAGCAGCAGGTCAGTGTTTTTATTTACTGCATGCCAGGGCGTTCCTCTTCTTTCTTGTTATTGCTTGCTGCATAAAAGCGTGCAGATGCGCGTGTGCGCTGTCGTCTTCGTCTTCCTAGCAGTACGCACGTGGCAATATGTTCTCATCGAATAGTGTGACGGCCGATGCATGCAATGTTGCAATGTCTTTACCGAAATGAAAGTGCTGATAAAATATCGCCTGCGTGACCTTGAATGTGCAGTCCCTAAAGACCCATAGAGCTAAAAAAAGCATCACCTTAGCTTTCTTACCAAAATTCACTACATTAGGTCGGTGAAGGTGCGCCAAACATTGCTCCTGAATATTACAAATGCGCGTTCTGACCAGTAGCTTGTGCTGGCCGCACTGCACCGTCACAAAGTTTTCTGCGATTCAGATGCACTGTTAAAGAACGAGTATTACGCAACAGATCGCCGAAAAAAAAAAAAAAGCAGCGCCCGCACTATGAGTAGAGGGACGAAGCTGGCGTTAAACCGCATCTAGCCGGTCTGAGAGCGCCACAAGGCGCCATCAGGTCTCGTCGCCTAGACAACCTTGGCTGCCCGGTATTGCTGCGCGCCGGGCGCACAGCGCGGTGAAGAGGTCGACATCGTCTTACATGTCACTGCGTGCGCTGGCGAAAAACCCTCCCGTGTGTGTGCGTGTGGTGCAAGTGGCTTCTCGATCGGTTGAGTTTATTAGTCGGTGTTTAGTTTGAAATGTGCCTGCGCTCTGTGCTCCAACAGTGTGTTTTGTCAGTGCTGATTATTGCGAAGGTGCACCATTCTGAAGACTGGACATGTGGATTCATATTGTGGAGCACTCGAAGTGAAATAGTGAGTACCGCTCTCACGTTGTTCCGTTCAGCGCTTTCTTAACTGCGTGATCACGAGAATAACGCCTTCAAATAATTTTGTTTTCAACTAGTTGATGACAAATCAGCATTTGTTTAGTTAGCGAGAATATTTGTCTGAACTGTTTCACGGTGATGATGGCGAAGTGTGATTGTGGGCAAGTTTTCTTGTTCGTTTGTTTAGATTGTTTGGAGTACAAAGCAGAGTGAGCGTGCGCCGCTGAGGTTCAGCGAAGAAATTGAACAGATTTTTGCGGTGCCCTTTGTTGGAAGCCGTTTTTAATGGGGCCCGCTCGTGCTGCACATTAATTTTAGTTTACTAATTAATACATGTGTGGGGACGGCACCTGTTAGCTCTAAGCATCAACCGTATGTAAGACGCATATGCTTGGCCATGTCGGTAGTTCATTTACTTTCTTTTTTTTCTTATTGCACAAAAAGACCGAGAACGGAAAACAAGGGCGTGGTGTCCATGTCGTTCTTTTCGGTTCTTTTTCGTTTTGTGCGGTAACACTACCGTGACAAGTCGGGTTGATGCATCGGGAGACAACACAGCATATTGTTGCGCGTTAGGTGCGCCTCGCGAAGTTTGGCTACTTGCTAGTACATTCAATTTCGTTAAATTTGTCTGCACCGGTATCTTCGTTCACCCGCAACGTAGCGTGACACTGCCGACAGCCGTGTCTATGTAGTGGATCGAGCACTGAAGCTGGGCTTTTAGACCACACACACAGACCTTTCGTCTGTGTGTGGTCGAATCGCCTACTTGAACAGCGCAAACGCTTGTTTAAACGTAACTGCTAACGTTCGAGCACATGTTATTCAGATTGTTTCCATCATGTGTAACTTTCAAAATATAATTGTTATTCAGAGTTTTATTGCCATCGCCTCGCTTTGGCGTTTAACTTCGCTAAGTGCTTCAAATGTTAAAGGTATTTTCGCTATGTGAAGCGTATTATCAGTTTTTTTTGTTGTACAAAAAATTGCCCGCAGCTTCCCTCGGGGGAACACTGAGGAGGATGCGGAGCATATAATTGGTTAACGGGGTGGTAAAGTGCGACTTACTTGGGTTGATGGCTAAATTGGTTAACGTGGTTGTGAAATGGGGTGTTAAATTGCGACTTACTTGGGTCGATGGCTAAATTGGTTAACGTGGTTGTAGGAGGGGGTGTTAAATGAGTGAACACGTACACACGTATGCGAAAGGGCGGCGCTGGTCGAAGGGACGTCGATCATTGTGTTTGTGGATTCGTTGGAATTCATTTCACCGCGACCTTGGACGTCGACGCGCCGTACAAACCAACCGACGAGCGGCAACTGAGCGAGCGAGCGCCGACCTTGAGTATATATACAGCACGACGGCGCATGCACTGTCAGCTGTTGAATGTTCTCGAAGCGCGACGCCACATGCGCGTCCACTGGAGAATCAGGAGAATTGTAGATGTCGAACGCGGTGTGTAGAGGAGGAAGGGTGCACAGATGGTGGAGGAGTGAAGCGCGCGCGGTGTGTAGAGGAGGAAGGGATGCACAGATGGTGGAAGAGTGGGCGACGGCGCGACGGCGCATGCGCGCGCGTCAGCTGTCGAATGTTCGAGAAGCGGTGCGGACGGCGCGGACGGCGCACTACAAGGCGCGAGTATAAGATGCTCCGCATCTAAAACACTTTATTGTTATACATACTGCACGGTATCTAAGCATGTGTTGCAGCCAATATGTAAGACTGGACAGCATATCTATCTGGGAACACAACACGCACAGCCACTGAACAGCCTACGCTGCATCGGGAAGGAGTTATGCTATCTCACCCTGACAGCTTGATTGAAACTAATGGCCCTAATTTAGCAGTATGCAATGGTCATTGAGTGAAGGTAACAGGGTCACTTCATTCGGCATTTCCCAGCCAATTGTGCGGCTATGGCAAATGTGTTTGAAAAGAAAAAATCGCGCTGATTTAATGCACTGAAAACAGTGAACTGCTTGAATATTTCGGCGAGAAAAAAAGTTTTTGGTCACATGGTTGCCTTTCATACTTTCCAGACTGTTGTTTGAGTGTTGTTTGAGAAAAAAATATTTTACAGGTACTACACCTTTTTTTATACCGATTTTGGTACATGTTAAGTAAAGGAGCTTATGTAAGGTGTTTGAAACTCAGCAATAATAATACAAATTTTCGGCCACATACGTCTGCAAGAATTTAGCCAAAGTGTGTTGTGTTTGCATTTTTTCATTGCTATACTGCACTTCGTATGAATATCTGAGCTGTGACTACTTACTTCACAGAAAAGATATTTTGATGACAAATTATTTTAGACATCTTAAGCTGTTAACCTCTACGAGAAAAGATCACTCATTTCACAGAATAGTCATTTTTGTTCGTATTGAGACGCCATTTGCACCATGTGGTGGTCCAATTAAAAATCACCTTTTACCTAAATTGAAAGCAAATAAACAGTTCTTTGTATGTGACAAGTTTCAATACAATTTCTATTTCAAGGAATAAAATATTTTTTGAATTTTACCATCAACGGCAATGGGGAATTTCGAGACGTCGGCTTCAGTATGATCAAATGGCGAATGGGGAACTCGGAACTTCAAAAATCATTTAGGGGCAGAGCTCTTGAGGCCGTGTGTTATTCCCTCCTCTGTAGTCGTACTAGTATTATGTAGCCACTTGATGAGTTGCACAATAAATAGCGTTAGTGGTTTTCACAGCATATACACGGACAAAATGATGATTCGTGGGGCGAATCGTTCGTCCGTACATTTGTGCTTTCGTCCGTTCGACTGTGCATCCATTCGTCCGGGCTTCCGTGTGTCGGTCTGTCTCTGAGTCCGTCCGTCTTTCTGTTCGTCCATACTGGCGTCAGACTATCTGTACATCCGTTTGTGCGTCCGGACGGACGAACGCTACGCCCCACTCATCATCATTCACTCCGTGGATATGCTGTGATCTTTTTCTCAAAACATAAATTGCTATTACAAAATTTGGCACATGAAATGAACTGTTTATTTGCTTCGATTTAGGTGCAACGTCTATTTTACTTCAACCACCACATGGTGCAAGTTGCGTCTCATTATAGACAAAACAATTATTTTGTGAAATTTACGATTTTTTCTCGTAAAGTTTGACAACTTGAGAGGTCTAAAATATTTTTTCCTCCAAATATACCTTATGTGGATTAAGCATTCACTCCTCAGATAGTCATTCAAAGTGCAGTATTGATATAGAAAAATGCAGATATAACACATTTCAGCTAAATTATTTGAGGCGTATGTGGTCGAAAAAAATTGCCCGCAGCTTCTCTCGGGGAACACTGAGGAGGATGCGGAGCATGTAATTGGTTAACGGGGTGTTAAAGTGCGACTTACTTGGGTCGATGGCTAAATTGGTTAACGTGGTTGTGAAATGGGGTGTTAAATTGCGACTTACTTGGGTCGATGGCTAAATTGGTTAACGTGGTTGTAGGAGGGGGTGTTAAATGAGTGAACACGTACACACGTATGCGAAAGGAAGGCGCTGGTCGAAGGGACGTCGATCATTGTGTTTGTGGATTCGTTGGAATTCATTTCACCGTGACCTTGGACGTCGACGCGCCGTACAAACCAACCGACGAGCGGCAACTGAGAGAGCGAGCGCCGACCTTGAGTATATATACAGCGCGACGGCGCATGCACTGTCAGCTGTTGAATGTTCTCGAAGGAGAAGCGCGCGCGCGGCACAGATGGCGACGGCGCGATGGCGCATGCGCTGTCAGCTGTCGAATGTTCTCGAAGGAGAAGCGCGCGCGGCACAGATGGTGGGCGACGGCGCATGCGCGCGCGTCAGCTGTCGAATGTTCGAGAAGCGGTGCGGACGGCGCGGACGGCGCACTACAAGGCGCGAGTATAAGATGCTTCCGCATCTAAAATGGTAATAATATTACTGAGCTTCAAACACTTTATGCAAGCCCTTGACTTAACAACTTGTAGACCAAACTTGGTACGGAAGAAGAGATACTTAAGAAATAATTTTTTTCACAAACATCCAGACGAGATTCCGGGAATTTCAGGAGGCAGCCACGTGATCAATAAATTATGGATCCTAACCAACTGGCCCAACTTACCGCCTTACTACAATATATTTCTAGAACCCAGGGCTCTTTTCTATGTGTTAACTCGAACCTTCATGACCCGGTGTTGAGAAAGACGACGACGCCGACACGGCCCCGAAGGCGCCACTGCTTTCGACTCCGCCGGGAAGGTCACCAGCCGTTTGGTAGCGTATGTTTCTCAGCTCGCGACTGCTTCTGCGCAGAGCTGATAAGACGAGCGGACGAGACGACGGTGAGTTAAACAAGGTTTATGTACAGCATATATACAGAAGCGTTACAATTTCGGCACTGGGGCCGACAGAGACTCGAAAAGCCGAGCTCTCCTCCCTAACACATAGGTCAGCTTTTCGCCTAAAACCGCCGACTCACACACATGTCGGCTCTCCGACACGGGGCCTCCTCTCCCATAGGACCACCGATCGCGACGCGCCGCAGGGCTTCTTTTATTTACACCGGGTCCAACCAAAATGTCCAATCAGAAGCGCCGCTGGTAGTCAGGGCAGATTCCTCCAATGGGGTTGCCGCGCCATGCGTCAGACCACCAGACACGAGGACGCCGGCTCGCTGTCACGTGCGCCGGTGACTCAATGCACGTGGCGCAGAGAGGCGCCGCGCGTGTTCACGCCGTTGAGATGTTCGCGTCCGGGCGGACTGCGGGCTGGCCTTGACCCAGATTGCCTTTTTCAGAGGCACGGACGTTTGACGAGGACTCGCTGGCATAACAGCACCCCCGCCGCCAGACAATGCACCGGAAAGACGAGCTGCTTCCACGGGGCTCGGATGTCAGGTGCGCTCGTTCGCCAGGTCCCTCCAGGTTCGCCGCCAGGGCCATGGGGAGAATACAGCTCCAGACTGTTCCGGGAATACAACCCATTCTTGACGACGGATCCCAGCTCCACTGGCTTGTCGCCACAACTTGTCGACCAGCTTCGCTCGTCTCTTCTGACCATCTTCGGCTTCAGCACTTGTCGATGGTTCTGCAACTTGCTAAGAACGGTTCGGCAACAAACAACACACGACACAAGCAAGTGCCCTCGGTCACCCGACAGAACACCAGACAAAGTATAGTACAACATATACCTATCTACGTGTCTATCGGAATTTTGTTCCCCCTACATCAAGAGGCACATGTGGGACACAAGACTCTTAAAGTAAGAACTTGAATTTTTCACAATTACAACAACGCAACGAATTAGAATACCACATAAAATTGGCTCCTTGAGCTCACTCTGGACGAGAGCGCTCAGCTAAGGTCGTGATGAGGTCAAAATTTTGCCCCGAATCGCCAGCGAGAAACCGAAAGGTTGAGAAGTTACTAGCTGGAACGCACTGCTCAATGCACCTGCATTAGCGTTTACCTTTCCCTTATTTTTATTTTTTTTTGATAGCGAATGTCAAACTTGCGCTGTGGAGCAACATGCTCCACTTCAGTAACCGGCCACTTTTAGGCGACGATACCTATGCGGTACCAAGAGCGGCTCACACTTTCGACGTTGCACAGGGGAACAACGATACGGCTTGCTACGAATTGACTCCTCACCGCTTAGCTCGATATCGTGTTCGATCACCTTCGTGTTTCCGGGACGGTCCGAAAACACATCTTCAAACACCAAAACAATCTTTCTCAGGTCCTCCTTCCGGACTTCACTTAACCTAGGCTCTAGGTTTATCTGCTCCCGGAATACTTTCGATCCCCCTTCAATTACCTCACTAGAACTCAAAATTTTTGCTCCTTCCTCGGAAACACTCAACAGCTGATTTACGACCGCTTGATGTTGAACGTATGGTTTCATCAAGTTGTAAATTTTGTTCGGCCGCCTTCCCAATTTTACTTCATAATTGGTATCAGAAAGCTTCGATAATACTTTGGCGGGCCCTTCCCAATCAACCTCAAGCTTGTTCCTTTTGGACGGCTGCAGCAGCATTACCTGATTATCAACTTCAAAAGCACGCTTCTTCACCGATTCCTCGTAGTGCTCCTTCGACAGCACTTTTGCCGCGTTTTTCTGGCTTTCCACTAGCGCTTCAATTTTGCTTTCCACTAGCGCTTCAATCGAGAGATCCTCACGCTGCTCTCGAATGAGCGTCTCTCGATCAACTCTCGGCAGCTCGCTCCAACTTTCCGCTACAGGCGAGAGCGTTGCAACCCTCTCGCTCTGACTCAATGGCGCCATGTCGTCTCCCCCTACCGCGCCGGCCGCGCCGACCGCTTTCGCGACGGGCCGCTCGCGTGACTGCTCACATGACTCATGCGGAAAATTTCCTTTCTGGGGTTCCGTCGACCCGCCGACAAGGTCACTTGAGAGTTCACTGCATTGAACCAGATCAAGCTTCCGCGCTTGCGATCGCGTGAGGGCCATGCACGCTAAGTTGGGGAAGAACGATTTGCCCTGCTCTTTGAGAAGCTGCTCCGAGTTGTTGGAGAAAAGATAAGGAAAACGATCATTTAGCGCGGCAGACACAGCCGCTTCAGTGCGAAGCTTACCGAACGGGCCTTCAATGACAACGGTGGCGATTGGTAAGCGAACACTCTGCTCCTCGGCGACTTGCCTGATCCACGCGCATGCTCCTGTTAAGTCATCCGGAGACACCAATGAAGGATGGACAACGTCCATGTTTGCCGCGGAGTCTCTAAGTGCTCGACACGCTTTCCCATTCACACTAATTTCTTGGATATACGGCTCCAACAACCGCATGTTTTTTTCTGATTCACGGATTGTTGCGAAGGGAAACTTTTCCTGACAGTTTCTCGCGATGTGCCCTTCCTTTTTGCAGTTGTAGCAGATTAGCGGCTTCCGTTTGTTTTCCGATTCAAATGCCTGTGTGGTAGAAACCTCACTCGATTTCTCCGCTTCTGTTTGCCCTTCCCCTACACTGTCCTTCGTAAGAGACGGGTCCTTTTTGAAATTACGATGCGGATCGGGTCTCCGTTGATCAGGTTTCTTTGAAAAGCCCTCTTTTTTCTCATACTTTTCAACGCGCACTGCCCTGCTGTGCAACATTCGGCGAGTATAATACTCCTCAGCTAACTCTGCTGCCTTGTTTAGTTGTACTTTATCAAGTCTGTCCTGCAGCCAAAGCCTGACATTATCCTCGATGCAGCGGTAGAATTGCTCCAATGCAACGCATTCCACCACTTTATCGCGGTCGTCATAAACACCTTCGCCCTTGAGCCATTCAATCAAATCGGCTTTAAGACGAAACGCGAAGTCAACGTGTGACTCATTCCCCTTTTTAGCATACCGGAACCTTTGCCTGAAAGCCTCGGGCGACAACTTATAACGTCTCAAGAGCACTTCTTTAACCTCGTCATAGCTCTCAAACGCTTCCCTCGACAAGCAAGTTATCGCGTCGGACACTTCGCCGGGAAGAAGAGCTAGCAGGTTACGCGCCCAAAGAGACTGCTCCAAAGCATTTCGCTCACAGACGTGTTCAAACTTGACGAGATACTTCGCCATGTCCTCGCCTACTACGAACGGTGGCAGTTGGTCACGAATTCTAAAACCGCTGACCTGAATCGTCGGAGAAGCTACGCTAGGCGCCTGCGAACACTGTAGCATTGCCAATTCTAGTCGTTTCATCTCAAGGCGCTCCTGTCTCTCGGCCTCCTCGCGACGTTCGCGCCTTTCAGCTTCTTCGCGAGCTTCGCGCCTTTCAGCTTCTTCACGTTCGCGAGCTTCGCGCCTTTCAGCTTCTTCGCGAGCTTCTACTTCTCGCCTTTCAGCCTCCTCACGGCGTGCTTTAATATCCACCCAGGCCTCATCGACTTCCTCAGCCGACACTCCCTCATCCTTCATGATCTCAAGGATCGCTTGCTTTCGTTTCGCACGGCCCAAAGTAATGCCGAGTTCCTCACAAATTTCGATGAGTTCCTTCACTTTAAGGTTCTCCATCGTTCACACTAGCCTCTTGCTGTTTGCCCCTGTTAACAATTTACTTGCCGTACCCACTATAAGCCTACTAGCACGACGCGCCAGCAATATTTCACACTCCCGTGTTTACCCCCTCCGCATTAACTTCGGTTTCAAAGCACTTCGACTTTGCTTGAAACGATCAAAGCTCACTACAATGCTTCACACAGCCCTTCTCTAAACTACTACAACCTGAGCTAGAGTAGTCTGGTGAACTGAGGGGAAAACATCAGGCATTCACCGCATCGATGTCGCTGACGCCGGCCGATCCCGCAGCGGCCAACCACTGTTGCGAACGACGGCGACGCCAACACGGTCCCGGAGGCGCCACTGCTTTCGACTCCGCCGGGAAGGTCACCAGCCGTTTGGTAGCGTATGTTTCTCAGCTCGCGACTGCTTCTGCGCAGAGCTGATAAGACGAGCGGACGAGACGACGGTGAGTTAAACAAGGTTTATGTACAGCATATATACAGAAGCGTTACAATTTCGGCACTGGGGCCGACAGAGACTCGAAAAGCCGAGCTCTCCTCCCTAACACATAGGTCAGCTTTTCGCCTAAAACCGCCGACTCACACACATGTCGGCTCTCCGACACGGGGCCTCCTCTCCCATAGGACCACCGATCGCGACGCGCCGCAGGGCTTCTTTTATTTACACCGGGTCCAACCAAAATGTCCAATCAGAAGCGCCGCTGGTCGTCAGGGCAGATTCCTCCAATGGGGTTGCCGCGCCATGCGTCAGACCACCAGACACGAGGACGCCGGCTCGCTGTCACGTGCGCCGGTGACTCAATGCACGTGGCCCAGAGAGGCGCCGCGCGTGTTCACGCCGTTGAGATGTTCGCGTCCGGGCGGACTGCGGGCTGGCCTTGACCCAGATTGCCTTTTTCAGAGGCACGGACGTTTGACGAGGACTCGCTGGCATAACACCGGCTTGCCTGGCAGCTATGATTGCCGTGTGCGCGTGCAAAGCCAGAGTTGCTTCATGGCACGTCAGACAAGGAATTTGTCCGGCCGAGGTGCAGGTGTTGTGTGGTTGGCTGAAGCCTTCAGATGGACATTCGCGAAGGATCTGCAAAATTCTGAAGTCTGAATGGTGCAGCGCCGTCTTTTCTTTCCGTTCTACTCCTTCCCTGTGGAATTCGAAAAGAGGAAAATTCTGGCTCGACTCGACTAGCGCGCCAGGTAATCACCTAACTTACTATTTCCTTTACATACTCTACAACAACTTTTCCACAATACAACATGGCCCATACATCTGACGGAACACCATCCCTCTCAGAAACACAAATAATCCAGGTAAACTTAGGCAGGGCATTTAAAGCAAATCAGGCTCTTCGAAATTTTCAACAGGAAGAGGAATTCGACATATCGGTGCTGCAAGAACCGTACTCGCTCAACAAAGTCATAGGATTTCCACTCAAACATAAAATCATAGCCAATAACAAAGACCCAAAGACAGCAATCATAATACACAAAGAAAACATAACCGCTTTTCCAATTATCATAGAACAAAAACTAATAGCAGTCAAGATAAAGAAATGTCAAAGAGAACTGTTAATTATAAACTGCTACTGTCCTCCGAACGATGACATAGAACCGGCAATGTCAGCAATAAGGAACATCTTACAGAAATTTGCAGACCTTAAAACGATAATAATGGGCGACTTCAACTCTAAATATCAAATTTGGGGAAGCAAGGAGACTGATGAGAAAGGTGAAAAAGTCTTGGAGTTCATTGTTTTACACAACCTGACATTAGTAAATGTAAAAGAGTCACCTCCTACTTTTAAAACAAGTAGAGCGAGAGGTTGGATCGACCTCACCATAAGTGACACCAACCTCTACCAGGATATTAAAAGCTGGGAAGTACTTAAAGATTATAATCATAGTGATCATAGATACATTAAAGTGGTTATTACAAACGAAGACCCTCCGGAGGAATACGGTTTAACATTGAAAGGTCAAGCAAAAGTTATGGAAAAGTTGCAAACTGATCCCTGGTTTGAGCAAGTGCAGGAGAAAATAAACACGAAGGAAAGTATTGAAGAAATAGTGAATATGCTATACGAGAAAATCGAGAAACTTAAGAAGAATTTCAGTAAAAAGAAAAAACCTCCTAAACAAAAGCCGAACGCTTGGTGGTCAATAGACCTAGAAATCGAAAGGAAGAGAGTCAGACCACTACGAAGGAGGTATCAAAGGGCGAATGGGGATATCAGAGAACAATACAAAAAGGAATACTATAAAGAACACGACACGTATAACAATATGATAGAACAGGCTAAAAACCACAGTTGGAAAGCTCAATGTACTACGGCTGCAAAAAATCCATTCATCCTACCATATAAAATTGCACGAAATAAAATGAAAACTAATGTCACGTTTAGGAGCATCACAAAAGAAAATGGAGAAGTCACAAAGTCTCTTCAGGAAACAATAGAATACATTCTGGAAAAATTATACCCCAACTGGACAGGAAGTGACGAACCAGGACACAGCCAAATACAATCAAGCGACGGCACCACAAACAACAATATTCAGGGGGAAAATCAGCCATCACAAACAGAAACGAGAGAACAAAGTTTATCCGAAGACGACCTCCCGTTTACGGAGATTGAAGTAACGCAGGTAGTAAGAAAGTTGAGGAAAGATGTAACTCCGGGACCAGACAACCTAAAAACTAATCTTATACAGGTGATGTTCGAAAGACACAAGACTTTCTTTGTTAATCTCTTTAATGCATGCTTAAAGCACGGACACTTTCCTCAAAGGTGGAAGGAATCTAAAATTATATTGATTCCAAAAGGAAACGGAACAGACAATCCCGAGGAAAACAAAGACCGCCCAATTGCAATAAACTCTATTTTGGGAAAAATATTAGAAAAACTCACAAAAGATAGGATCTATTACTTTCTATTTAAAAATCACCACTTTAACAAAAAACAATTCGGATTCACCCACGGAACGTCAACAACCATGGCATTGGAAGAAATAATCAAACGAATAAACCAAGTGAAAATTGACAAGCTAAACAGCATGATAATAACACTAGATATCAAAAACGCATTCAATTCGATAAAAGCTGAAGTAGTTACACAGAAATTAGAAGATTACAAGTGTCCAAATAACCTAATAAAACTGGCGGACAAAATTTTACGGAAAAGGAAAATAATCTACGAAAAAGACGGAGTAACAATCAAAAAAACACTAACATCAGGTTCCCCACAGGGATCGCCTTTAAGTCCACTCTGTTGAAATATAACAATAAGTGACCTATTAGAAACTAAGCCTCAAGAAGGAGTACACATACAAGCCTTTGCGGACGATGTGGTATTACACATTACGTTTCGCTCAAGAAAAGAGGTGGAGGAAAAAGCTTCGAAGGTACTGACACTGATATATCAGTGGACACAGGAGAAAGGAATTACCCTAAATAAAGGAAAGTCGGAATACATGATAATCGGAAAGCAGTACATTAGCCACCCACCTCAAATAAAGATTGAACAGGATAAAATCAAAATGGTTAATGAAATGAAAATCCTAGGGGTGGTTTTGGACACAAAACTAACATTCCTTCCACATTTAAAATACTTAAAAAAGAAAGTAGACGAAATCACTTACAATTTAAGTCGTACAATAAAAGACGATAAGCATACAAATAGAAACACACTGCAGTTAATATATAAAAGGGGTATAGAACGAATGGTTACATATGCTTCTCCAACATGGTATAGCCGAAAAATCATTTTCATTAAAAAATTGAAATCAATTCAAAGATTACCTTTACTATTAATAACTAAAGCATTCAAAACAGCATCAAATCTTTCACTAAACATTTTGGCAAACACTCCGCCTCTCCATTTGACAATCGAAAAAGAAAACGAATTACACTTTATACTTAAGAAAGGAAAGAACTTCACATGGCAACAGAAAGTATACACTGAAAATGAAATAATGAAGAAACACGACCATTGGCAAGATCATCCAGCAGACAAAGTTAGTATACCATTTGGAACGACAGAGGAAGAAGTAGATTTCCAAATATACACGGACGGATCAAAGAATGAAAAAGAAGTAGGAGCGGCATTTATAATGCTAAACAAAGATAACCAAATCCAAACGGTGAAAAAATATAAACTTCCAGAATACAGCAGTAATTACGAGGCGGAGATCATAGCAATCCAGAAAGCAATAGAACATATCTTACTTCTACAGGCCTCCGTTAAATACCAGCTCTTTACAGACAGCCAATCCGCACTTCTGGCAATAAAAAACCCAGATAACGTAAATCCACTCATTTGTAACATCAGGAAAATCTTAAGCCAAGCAAAAGGCATAGATATCAAACTGATTACGTAAAAGCACACAGCGGAAATATAGGGAACACATTGGCGGACGAATGTGCAAAAGAAGCGAGCAAAGCTGGAGAAGAAATATTCGTTCCCATAACAAAAACATTTATATCAAAAGAACTAAAGAAAAAGTTGAATGAAGAATGGAATGAATTATGGAAAAAAGAAGGAAAGCATAGCTACACGTTCACATGGATAAAAAACGTAAATTTTATTCCGTCGCATTTTCTAACAAATTATTACACCTCACAAGCAATAACAGGTCATGGACGATTTCCATTTTATTTCACACGATTCGGAATACTACAACAAGCGAAATGTTATTGTTCACAAACAACAGAAAGTTTTGATCATTACTTACAGCAATGTCCCACTATAACAAACGAAAGAAATGAATTAAAACGAATCTTGGGACAAAATCTGCAAAATAGGAAGCCAGAAATAATCAAACAAAAAGAAACAATGAAAATACTTGAAACAATGGTCGAAAAGATTAACGAGGCCATCCTACAATGCTGAAATCGAGGATTGACTAAGAACTTCTAAAATTACTAAATAAAACAAGACGTGCTTATAGATAACAAGAAGTGCTTATCAAACCCAAAAGAAAACAAGTAGTGCTCGTTATGGGAAATGGCTAAAAAACCAATATTGGAGAGGATACCTCGGCTCTCTTTTCCCACGGGCACTGGAAACCACACGCACTCAGAAACAACACCAGAACGTAGAATTATAAGATTAAACACATGTCACATGTCAAGAATCAACGACCGGCGGATGTCAATGATCAACGACCAGCGGACGTCAAAAATCAACGACCGGCGGACCCGGAGGCCTCGAGGCCTAGAAGAACACTGGACAAGGACGAAGGAACACCCCCTCAAGACCAGGAGAAGAATGAAGACCACAGGCATTAGTAAATTTTATTTAAAATTAAAATTAAAATTAAAAATTTAACTTAAATATAACTGACTCTACGTCAACTATATTATCATATTATCATAGCCCACGATTAGCCTTCCTTTTGAAAGCACTAATAAACGCCCGTTGGTTAGCTGGCCCGCTCCCCGGCCCGTGGATTCCTGGTGGTGGTCTTCTCATCTTACTCCCTTTCTCACTCAACTATTCTTCCCTTCCCTTCCCTTTTATCTCTTCCCCTCTCGTCTCTACCGCACTTTCCTTACTTCTCCTTTTTCAACCATCCCACTAATCCTCAACTGATCCCACTCTTCCTCCTACTCTTCCCCTCTACCTCATCCTATCTCTATTCCACTCCTTTCCTTACCTGCGATACAGTAGTGGGGCAGGCTCTTCTCACAATCTGTCCTTCCTTGTCCTGTATTTTTTTCTGGTGTTGCGCTGTAAGAAAGTTCACGATGGATCCTAACCAACTGGCCCAACTTACCGCCTTACTTAAATATGTATATGTTGTTGCGCGTCTTACTGTATTCCTTTTAATAAACTAATCGAATGAGTACCATGGTAGATCTGCAGAAATACACATGCAGCTGTGTTGATGCATACTTAAGCATAGAACTTGACATTCACTTAAATTGGTCGTTGCATGCAGCTGATGGAACATTATCAACTTGGAGCAGCACCTTTTTATTTGCCTGCACAAGCAAGCTGAAAGGGTAAAGTAAGGTTCATATCTCCGGCACGAAAGGCATAACGATTCTGCCACTGCGCGCTTTTTATAGCGTTCGTGGCTCAGCATACCTTTTGTAGCATTTCTCACTGCAGTGGAGCGCGATGCCACTGAATACGCTTGCTATGCACTCAATTCATACTTACACATAAGAAAGCAGTTAGTTATGCAAGGTGCACACTGTATGTTGCACTCTTTGTGAAATTTCAGTCATTGTTCCTTGTGTATTTATTTTAGGTTTCCGGGATTGAATTTCCTGTACAGAAAGAACAGCTTCGCCCCACTTCTCTTGAAGGCACCAGTCATCTCAGCAGCTGAAGATGATTGTGTAAGCAGCAGTGACGAGTGGTTTTGCAGTTAGAATTATACCAACACTGATATTAGATTAATACAACCCCAGTTACACTGCCCTGTTGAATGTTCTCTTTTTTAATGTCGAAATTTATACTGCGCGATGTAATAGGTTGTAAATGTGACTCCAGAAACTCGCTTACTCTTTCTACGTGTTTTTTCTATTGTATAGGTGTCAATCAAACTACATACGTCTCAGTCGTTTGCCCAACTAGCGGAAATGTTTTGAAAGTTGGGGAGATTTATTGTATTGAAAACAATGAATTTTAGTATAGAGAGAAAGAAACGTAGCCCCGTGACATATTTCAAAATTTCGCAGAATGCCATGAGAGTCCTGTTTGTCAGATTTGCAGTTTTTCTATAATAAAGGCAGATGTTAAAATATAGGCCTAATTGTTTTTTTGCTTCAGCGTTATGTTCGGTTGGACCTTACGCTACAGGTTACTGCTTGCACTACTGTGGTGTAGTGTGTGTGTGTGTGTGCGTGCGTGTGTGTGTGTGTGTGTGTGTGTGTGTATGTGTAAGTGCCTTCCGCGTCTTTGTCGTTTACGGCCCAGTCTACGTACACCTATATACACCGGTCTCACGCAGCTCATTCAAGACCATGGCACCTTATTTTATCAGCTGCATGCATACAGGTATAAGTGCAGTGGGTGACACCAGTGTCTTCCTTCTTCCCTGTCAGCCGCAGAGAAGGTTCATATATGCTTCTTCCTGAGAACAATTGAGGCTTGGGCCAGTTGGTGATGCATATTTGATGGAATGAAGTGCTGTGAACGGCTCTCCTCAACACACAAGTCTAAGCGTCACCTCCTGTGTCTCTGCTTTTGTTGCTCGTTAATGGCGCTTCATTTGATCAAGTATGCTCATCCATATAACTGCCATCGTTTCAAGGGGGTTTTCAGTGCACACCCCACTCGCATGGGGGTAGCTTCATCCAACACCCATAGTTTAGGGGTGTTTATAAACACCTATTAAAGTAGGGTGTAACGTTTCTTTACACCCTACGGTTTCAGGGTGTTTCTAAACATCTTATTGTTTAGAGTGTTCCTATACACCCTAAAAGGGAGTTGCCCACGGGACAAAACAAATACGCCCTCATGGGTGTAAATTTTTTTTAGAGTGTATGAGAAGCAGAAAAAGTGTGCCGGTTCAATAAGGGCAGGAAAAGCTTCCGACTCGGAGTCGGAGAGCCTTATCAAAAGTGTTATACCAAAGTACATCTGAAACACCTTTTTGAGTTATATAGAAATAACCTCATTATTTACGCATGTCACTAGAGAATCACTAGACCCAAAAATGTCGAGGCTCCGTCAATTACGAGTGCATTTGAAGAAATTTGTGCCATGCTTGAAGTGCTTTCGCTTTGCTATCGTGCAGCCATATATGTACAGGTTTAGAATATATTTTTCTCACTTCCAATGTGCACTTGAACGCTCATTCTACCCCTCTAGACCCATCGCTCGCGCGTCCAATACTGACATAGCTCTATGCAAAGGGTAGCGAAAGAGACAGGGACGTCACACCAGATCTGTAGTGACGCGAATGGCCTCCGGATTCCCGACACCTCCACAAAGAACGTACCGGCAAAGCATCGGTTGCTACATCACTCGCTGCTTCTGCAGGTATCCATGGCAACTGTCGGTGGGTTTGTTTTGCTGGCGCTCTTGCGGCACGTCTGTGCAGAACAGATGATACTCACCATGACATATGTAACAGTTTTGTGTTGTCACGTGACCATCTCCCTTATACTGCTATGTTCCTGCCCAACTGGGTGCCCAGAAACCGAACCCAAATGTCCCCATAGATGGGGTAATGTTAAACTATTTAGCGAAATATATAAATATTGTTGTGTGTATTATGCTTCTTAGGGCTATAAAAATGCTTGCAGCAAAGAAAACGTGAGCTACAATAATTGAGGCACCACTCTTTGACAGTAAAATAAAGCTTCTAGTTTTACTTGAATACTAATGAGTTGTTTCCCCTGGATGTGGTCGACCCCGTATACTATCATGACCGTTAGCCCTAAGGGGTGCTAAACAATCTCCCTTAGCATAAATGGGTGCTAAACAATCTGGAAAGACACTGGAAGTTGTAAAAGAATATGCCTATTTAGGACAGGTAGTAGCCGCAGAGCTGAACCATGAGGTTGAAATAACTAGATGAATAAGGATGAAATGGATCACATTCAGCAAGCATTCTCAAATCAAGAATGGTAATCTGCCACTAACACTCAAGAGGAAAATACATAACAGCTACATCTTGCCAGTACTTACCTATGTAGCAGAAACCTGGAGGCTTACAAATAGGGTTTAGCTTAAACATTGAAGGACGTAGAGAGTGATGCAAAAGAAAATGATTGGTGTAACCTTAAAAGACAACAAGAAGACAGAATGGGTCAAGAAAGAAACCGGGGTAAAGGATATCATAACTGAAGTTAAGAAGAATTAGAAATAGACATGGGCCGGGCACGTAAAATGTAGGTATGATAACCTCTGGTCATTAAGGGTAACTGACTGGATTCCCAGAGAAGGTAAACACACGAAGGGGAGACAGAAAGTTAGGTGGGTCGATGAGATTAAAAAGTTTGCAGGTATGACGGGGCAACGTTAAGCACAAGACCGGATTGATTGTTGGGTCATGGGAGACGCCTTTGCCTTGCAGTGGGCGTAGTCAGGATAATTGCGATGATGATGAAACAATCTCGCGTTCGAAAATATAGGACGGAGAGACGACTGCGCACCTGTATGATGTGACCATGATATTGCAAGCACATCGCGAATAAACGATGCAATAAGAAAGTTACACGGTGTAGAACAATCCACTTCAGCTTGGTTTCTGTTTCTCATTATAGGCGTCTACACTCTTCTCGGCCTCCAAAAGGATAAGCATAGCCCATTGTAAATAATGCTGATTGATCGATTGATATTGATTGATATGTGGCGTTTAACGTCCCAAAACCACCATATGATTATTAGAGATGCCGTAGTGAAAGGCTCCGGAAATTTCGACCACCTGGGGTTCTTTAATGTGCACCCAAATCTGAGTACACGGGCCTACAATTTAGCTTCCATCTGAAATGCAGCCGCCGCAGCCGGAATTCGATCCCGCGACCTGCGGGTCAGCAGCCGAGCACCTTAGCCACTAGACCACCGCGGCGGGGCTGTAATAATGCATGCAAGATATGACCAGATATGGAACAGATGAATCACGGCGTTGTCTAGCAATGCCAATCAGTGTCTGGTAGAGTTACCTGAACGTTACTGCCTGCCATACGTGTGCATAAATAGTGTAGCTTACTGAGACCCCCTCATGGCATATAATTTGCGCTAAGGGATCACTCAAACTCACAATAACAAATATATTTCTGAGACCTGCGCAGACTCACGAAAATTTTCTTCAACTGGACTCACTTGGACTTACCTGACCAGAAAGTTACTCACCTGGACTCATTTAGACTCGGACTCTTGGCTCACTATGAGTCAGAATGATCCCAAATGAGTTGACCCATGAGTTGGCCGGCCTATGATGCCGGCTTTGATATAGTGATTCATGCCGCACACTCACAAGTGTATGCATTGATTTCAGAATATAAACAAGGTCGCATGTATGAATTCACGTCCACGCACAAATTTGCGGGCCAGAAGGTGGGTGATTCCAGCGTGAGCGAGCACTTTTGTTCTCCTTCGTCTCATAGTTGTTGCTCACCAAGTGAAAACAAGCGCCTAACGTGCCCCGTACACAACACGAATTGGTGTGGTTGCTTGTGCCCTTGATAAAATATAATTTACGCTGACTCGAGTTTCATATGTCTGAGTGCATTATTCTTTAAACCCACTTGTTACGCTAGGGTCCTGTAAACAGTAGCAGCCGCGACAACAGAATAGAGTGCACCCCTACTGCTTTTTTGTGACAAACATGAGAAAGGCATCATGTTTGTTTCATGGCACTTGACTTTGTTGGAAATTCTTGGTTCAGGGTTTGGGCATAGGTTTTCGCGCCACGGCCCTCTGCAGTGCAGCACGGAACTCGGTGTTCAGGAAGATCTCGGTGGATGCCCGCACAGCACCACGTCCGGACTCCATGAGCTGGCGGAGTTCCTCTTCGTCCACCGCTGGAATGGGCAACAATACAGACATACAAGTTGTGCCACTCGGCATTGTGGCCTTGTGTCCATGGTGTTCTGCAGTTGGATTTGGTCTATTAGAGGTGAACATGCGCTTGAGCGAGACATGTAAATATCTACAATGTGAACGCCTAAAATTTCTGGCGGTACGTTTCTGATAGTGTGGACTTGGGAGGAAAAACAAGAAAAAAAAATTGGCAGATTCCACGCACAGTGAGAATCGGTGATATGCGAAGCATGAATGAGAAAGGTTGATGTGTAACTTCAAAATCGGCACAACGTTACGAGGTGAAGGGAAATGATGGCGTACATGACTTCCGTGTCATAAATATTATGTTGGGATGTGTCGTTTACCTTGGTGTTCTATTCACATCACGTGACACCAAATTTAGTATATGTGAAGCTACCGAAATGGTCGCGACCATGCTATGAGCGTGGTATGTTGTACTTTTTTACATAACACGCATGTCAGGAGTATCATGTTTGCACCAGTCATATAATTAGTCATCCATTGACGTCACGTAACACCAAATTTAGTATATGCCGAGCCAGCAAAACGGGCGCAAGCACATCTTGAAAGGTCCAATATACTTCAACGTAGCGTTAACTCGCGCGCACGAAGAATGAAAAGTTTGTGAAAAGATAACTTGCCGTGGGCAGGATCTGAACCTGCGACCTTCGAATGACGCGTTCTATCTTTTCACCCACTTTTCTTTCTTCTCATATACATTACTATTGGCCTAACAACTTCCCCTATACTTTCCTTGGCATTATTGTCTGTTAGATCTCATTATATATATATATATATATATATATATATATATATATATATATATATATATATATATATATATATATATATATATATATATATATCACAGTGAAAATCAATATGCAAGAGTTATAAAAGAACACTTCATCGAACTAAACTAATTGACTGTTTCAGTGTAGTCTCTCTTGACAAGATGCACTCAAAACTACCAAAAAATGCCCGAGACAATACTGAGATCCACGAGCCGTGGGTATTGATTGATATGTGAGGGTTAACGTCCCAAAGCCACCATATGATTATGAGAGACGCCTAGTGGAGGGCTCCGGAAACTTTGACCACCTGGAGGTCTTTAACGTGCACCCAAATGTGAGCACACGGGCATACAGCATTTCTGCGACCATCGGAAATGCAGCCACCACAACCAGGATTTGATCTCATGATCTGCGAGTCCGCAGCCGAGTACCTTTGCCACTAGACCACCGCGGCGGGGTTCGCGACGAAGGTAAGGGCGCGAATCAAGAAAATGCAATTCTGACCTTTATTATCTCTGTAAATACTAACGCAAGACCTTGCCCTGACCAACAACGAATTTACGATGAAATAAAGTGTAAGAGAACGCGGTTTCATGCGGCCCCTAATTTTTTTGACTATATGTTAATGTAAAAACCTCAGCTTTTTCATCAAACGGCAGATTTGACCGTTGGCGGCGACCATCCCACCGCGTATGGGACGAGTGATGCAAAAAGAATCACGTGATGACGGGACGATTTGACGTCGTTATGGTGTTACAAACCGCAAAAATTAGACCCGTCATGACGTCACAAACTCTGCTAGGACGTCGTGTGACGTAATGCCATGCTTGAGGCCGTTACAACGCCCTCCTTTGAAAAGCGAACAAACCCAGAAATGCACGTGATCTCGAGAGATGAAAACAAAGACGGCTCCAGGCAGTGGGACTTGAATCCATGGTGCGTGTTTCCTGCTCCCTTTTACATCGACGAATGAGAATAAGAGCAAGATGGCTTTCGAATTTCAGTCGTCTTAGGTGAATATACAGCGCACCTTGTGTGTTCATCATTTCGGCGGAAAGCACCTTTCGAATTCACCCGAGAACCATCAACCGCCAAGTGGCGAAAGCACTAGCAATACCAGGATGCATTCTGGACCCACCGCGGGGTGCATTAGTTACGGTGCTCGAACGAAGACCCGAAGGCTGTGGGGAGGAATACCGCGGTGGCTTCTATTCGACGAAGGCAAAATGATGGACACCCTTGCACTTAGGTTTACACGCACGCTCAAAGACGACAGTTAGTCGAAATTTTCCGGAGCCCTACGCTGCGGTATTCCTCACGACCGTGTCGTAGTTTAGGGCGTAAAAACATTAGAGTCATTATTATTGGGCAGACGCTTTGCTGCACTATGTGAACGGCTCTGCGGTTTTTATTTTCCATTTATAGAGACTGCGCGCTGAAGCACTGTCTTCGCACTTCGCTTTTCCCCGCCGACCATGAAATACCGTACACATAACAGAAGAAAAAAAAACTTACCCCGGCCGCGTTAATCTAGTGACTAAGGTATACTCGGCTTCTGACGCGCAGGTCACGGGATTGAATCCCGACTGCGGTGGCTGCATTTTCGATGGAGGCGAAAATGGTCTAGGCCCACGTGCTCAAATTTGGGTGCACGTTAAGGAACCCCTGGTGGTCAAAATTTCCGGAGCCCTCCACTACGGCATCTCAAAGTCATATGGAGGTTTTGGGACGTTAAACCCCTCATATCAAACTTACCTTCCTCCTAGTAGAACGCAGGTGCACCAGATGTCGCCACGAGCGCTGTTTTAGCTGTGTCGTTTCGCTATACTTTTGTAATGCTTTGCACCACTAAGTCCTGTGCGTTCTGGCTGAAGCCTGCCGTTTAAAAATAACGCCGCCGTCAGTAGCGGCAAAGTCTTGCTATATGAAAGAACATCGAAAAGAAGCTTTCAACCTCCATCTGAAGTAGGATCTTTTATGCCCCGGTGATGTGCACGTAGCGGAATAACGGTTATTTTAGGTCTCGGCTTCATCTCCATGCCAAAGCCCTTGACACGCGGCGCCTAATGACGAAAATGCAGCCCAGTAGACTGCTTCTCCACTTCGCGTAGGAAGTCAACGGTACTTGAAAACCGCTGCTCTTCTCAAAACGACATCCGCGTCATCTTTATAACCGGCTCGGCACTAATGAATGTTTACGTTTGTCTCTGCTCGATCGCTTTTTTTTCTTCAATGATGTCGGGGTAAGATAAAATATCCAGGGGAACCTCGAAAATATATGCTATATCTTAGTAGCGCACATGTTGGTTGGAACTCCGCCAAACTGCACCCGCAAGTCGCATCGGTACCCCAATGCAGCAGCAACTAAAGACACGGCTGCGAGTAGCCGTCTCCTGTGTAACGCCAATGAAAGTCTCCCATTTCATTGATCAAGTGAATCATGAAGGAAAGCAAAACTTCACCAGCAAAGTACGATATTCATGCAAGTCCCATGATTAGTTTCCTGTGCCTCAGCGTGCTTTGACACGAAAGGAAGAAATACTTCGATTAAGCCTGACCCTTTCTGGCGTCATCTTCGAAGAACCATGAGCAAGTGCTTTATGTTGAGGCGTCATTTAAAGGCGATATTGTTTGAGGCAAATAATTCTTAATACTTTAATTAGGCAAACTTTTTCTTGGGCTTGCTCGTTCACAACTTCTTGAAGTCATAATCAACTGCGTTGCTCTAAATATTCTGGGTTAAATTTTAATGAAATATTTATTAATTTCAAGTTATTCGTGCTGTGTTATTGTGAAAATAGAATCACATGTCAGAATAAAAACTTGGTGTATATTTGTTGGCGGTTATGCTCATCTTCACCAATGAAAAATTATGCCAGTGGCTTGCCGGAAGCAGCTCGTCGACTTGTCTAATAAGGCAGATGAATGAAAGGAAGAGTTTATGGCAGCTGACATTGTCTATTTTATAATATTGAACAGTATAAGCGTAACCTGTAGAATTAAGGTAAATTAACGCACATTGTTATTCATTCAAAAGTATTTGCGTTTTGTTAGCCCCTAGTTGACACAATAGCAAGAACATGTGGTGTGCAGAATGGCGTTGAAGGTGTTTCGAAGGAGTTACTTCGTCGTGAAGGAGGGAGAACGCGGTGCCATTATCGAAGTGTGGCTGGTTGGGCTAGTTGGTACGGCATGGCGATAGTTATATCACGAGAAGAGATTGATGACAAAGAGACAAGATAAACGTGAAGGACACGAGGGTGTCCTTCGTGCCCTTCTTGTCTCTTGTCGTCATTCCGTTCTCGCGCTATACCTACCGCCATTATCGAGCTCTGTTCGCGTTACTTTCCAGTTCCCTTGGCATACTTCTACTCTCAATAAACGCTTAATTACTGCCACGCAGATAGACAAATGCCACAGTGCGTGTGAAATTTGCCATTGCGAAGCTTCGCAGGGCACCTTCTGCAATTACAACTACGATGTGCCCATTAGGCCATGATTTACTATTTTCAAAATAAACTACCTATTAAGCATATCTATGGTAATGAAATTTTCAACAGAATTCTCGAACGACCACGCTGACTGGCGTTTGGAATTTCGCTGATTAGCGTAATTGAGGCAGCATGTGAATGTTAAGGACCAGAAAGCTGGACTAGAGCGACAAAGCACACTTCTCTGGGTAGTCAAGCTTTTTTGGTCCTTAACTTTGAAGCGCAGACTTTACCTATAGGTACGCAGCAAAGACTTTAGCAAGAACTCCCTTTCAGCTGAGACCATAAACAAATAGTCTGCTTTGAGCTCAGATTATAGTCGTGCTCACGAGGGGAAAGCGAGGAGGGTGTGGCAGCACCGTTATCATCTGATGGAGGCGCCATGTCTATACCCATACTTTTATTCAGACGGATCTTTCCCCTAATTGTTTAAAGTGCAAGTTCATAAGTTGTGTGATTCTATACGCATTGGTAAGACATTTTCGAGATTTTATTAACGGTGAAACCAGCGCGCACGCGCGCGCGCTCGTATTACCCACCATTTTGAGGAAGGTAGCCCACCTCAGCATTTTGAGGGAGATGCACATTACCCACCATGTTGAGGAAAAAAAGCTCCCGCGAGTTCACGAACCACTTTTATGTTTGTGCTTCAGCATGAGTAGTGTGTCATTAAAAAGTTTGGTTACACCCACATGACCAACAATGAGCTGGAAGTTCCTGCCGCAGAACCGCTCAATGGAGCTCAGCTGGGGAGACCACGTGTTCGTCGTCAGAAGGAAACGCTTGTGGAGAACGAGTGGCTTGTCTGCGTCATTGTGCGAGATCATAATGACATCACAAGTACAGAAAAATGTGACGTCATCATGATGTGATAAATTGATGTCACTGCCATGGCCTTATTTCGAGACGTCATCACACGACATCGTCACTCGGTAAACGAGGGACCAATCGCGGTGTTAGCGGAACAGCACGTGAGAGACCGGAGTCTCATGAAGGCAGACTATAACAAGGACGTGCCGTGTACGTGAAAACGAACTGTGACAATTGCAGCATGCGCATACGTGTCGTCATCGCCCTTCTTGAATTCCCATGAATACAACCTCTTAATGGTGGCAGAGTTCAGAGCAAAATTTTTAAATTTTATTGCCCAACTAATATTTTATCATATTTTTAAAGCTGTGCTATAAATAGGAAAGCGGTGTCGCAAATGTCCGACGCGACTTGCAAAGGTCCTGTCACGGTAAGACACTCTGATTTTAATGTACTTTATGATCAGACTGGAGGCGCCCCGCCTGCTGGATAAGGTACTCAGCTGCTGACCCGCAGGTCGCAGGATCAAATCCCAGCTGCGGCGGCTGCGTTTTCGATGGAGGCGAAAAAGATAATGGCCTGTGTGCTCATGTTTTGGATGAAAGTGAAAGAACACCAGGTGATTGAAATTTGTGGAGCCCTCCACTACGGTCATTTCTCATAATAATATGGTGGTTTCGGGACGTTAAACCCCACATATCTATCTATCTATCTATCTATCTATCTATCTATCTATCTATCTATCTATCTATCTATCTATCTATCTATCTATCTATCTATCTATCTATCTATCTATCTATCTATCTATCTATCTATCTGTCTGTCTGTCTGTCTGTCTGTCTGTCTCTCTGTCTGTCTGTCTGTCTGTCTGTCTGTCTGTCTGTCTGTCTGTCTGTCTGTCTGTCTGTCTGTCTGTCTGTCTGTCTGTCCGTCCGTCCGTCCGCCTGTCTGTCTGTCTGTCTGTCCGCCTGTCTATCTATCTATCTATCTATCTATCTATCTATCTATCTATCTATCTATCTATCTATCTGTCTGTCTGTCTGTCTGTCTGTCTGTCTGTCTGTCTGTCTGTCTGTCTGTCTGTCTGTCTGTCTGTCTGTCTGTCTGTCTGTCTGTCTGGTCTGTCTGTCTGTCTGTCTGTCTGTCTATCTATCTATCTATCTATCTATCTATCTATCTATCTATCTATCTATCTATCTATCTATCTATCTATCTATCTATCTATCTATCTATCTATCTATCTATCTATCTATCTATCGAAGGTGTGGGAATACCTAACTAGATATGCCTCCTACAATAAATATCAATACGGTGTGAAATAATAGTTAAAATGTTCATTTATCTATTAAGTGGATGCCTGAGATGACTTGAAGACAAAGCTGCCCCTTGTCTTTTGTTTCTCAATCGATTGTATTTACCTTTATACCCCGCCCTTTCGTGCACATTGGTTGTTCATGGATTATTTGTCTTGATCTCTTATGCAAGGAACCGAGCTGATTGACTTCGATAATGTGTCTGTCTTGAGCCGATAAAGAAAACAGCAAGGTCTTGAAAAAATGCTTCGTAGACAGCATATACAGACATTGTATTTCCTTTCTTTTTTATTGCCGATCAGTTGTTTAACAAGAGCGTGAAGAATAGGCAGAACACTGAGTATCAAAATGGTTTAAACATTGAGTGACACAAAGGAGTGTTGCCATGGAACGGGAGAAAATTTAGTATCTGCGGTTTTCCGTGCGAGAACCACTATATGGTTATCAGTTACAGCGTGCTTACTGGAGGGCCTCGGAAATTCCATTATGTGGCCTTGTTAAATCCGGACTCACATAACCAGCACACGGACCTCTCGCGCTTCACCTACTCTGAAATTCAAACGCCGTTGCCGGCATAAAACCCACGGCCTTCGGGCCAACAGATGAGCACCGCAAGCACTTCACGACCGCGAGGGACAGACCTGTAGAGTATATATCAATGCGATATCGTTAAATAGCTGGTCTCGCAGAACTGCCGGCATGGGCGTGGTTGTCTGTGAGCGAATAATCATCTTTGCGTGACTGAAAAATGGGGATGTGCAAATAAAATAAACAATAAGAAACATCTGGCTCTGAATGGGCATCGAAACCGGGTTGTTTGCGTGGCAAGCAGGTGTTCTACATCACAGCCATGGCAATGCCGGTGAATGCAGTCGAAATAAGTTTCCTTGCTTGGAAATTTAGTCGAGGTAACTTCCATGCTTTACAAATACACGCGTACTACATACTTCACAATACAACTTAAACTTGAAATATTGCCATTATTGTGCGTCCTTCAAGTGTATATTGCCATCGGGTGTCACTACATGGGTGATGATGATGATGATGATGATGATGATGATGATGATGATGATGATTCCCGGAAAAAAGACACTACCCCGCCATGGGGTATCAGCCCAAGCCGTGTGGCAGTAGAATTTGTGAAAAAATAAGAAAAATACATATAAATAATAAAAAAGAAGGAGCGAAAAAAAGAAAAAGAAAGTATGCGAAAAAGATCATCTAAACAGGGGTAAAATACTTGTTATATCTTTGATGTCTTTCAATTTAATGCTACTTAACGTTAAAGGTATGAACTAAAATGGTATAATTAAGGTGACAGGATAGATGAAACACATTGTTTTAGACGTACTGATAAACTTAGAATGGCATTAACTTTGATTCTTTTGAATAATTAAATGTAGCCTCGTAAATGACCCAGTCGCAGTGCCCTAGTTACGATGACCCCAGGGAGAGCAAGGATTATCATAATGACTTCATAATTTGAAGCCAGTCACCCGCTACAAAAGACACACACGCTACTGCACTCTTAAGGCAATGTAGAGGGTGCATAACCTTCATTATATGCGTGTGCCAGTCCAACAATTTTATGACACAACATCAATAGAGAGCTTGCATACGCACCAGGTGGTCTGTCGGGGCTGACAGCAGTCAGATTTACGCCGCCTGACGTGAACTGGAAGGTGAGCAAATTGGGCCTGTCCCCAGGAAAACCCATCACTTCGACTAACGCCACGGTGAACTTGAGAAGCAGTTGCAAGTCTACGAACTGAGCCAGGAAAGCGCTGCGTGTACAGGGAAGCAGGGTTACCGGTCGCATTGCAAAGCAGCTTCGATGTGCCGTGAGCAATGTTTCAAAATGACTTATGCAAAGAAAAAAGGGAGTTTATCACGCGTTTTCACGTGTCATCGCTTTCACAGTAGGAGTGCAAAGCCGTCATGAAGGCTGATTGCTACAAAATTGACCTATCACTAAAGTTGGTATGAGTGAGCACTATAAAGTGTGTTTCTAGTTATATGTCTCAAAATGCTCAATAATGAAGGAAAAGAGCTATTTGCCTTCATACATTACCTTTAATGCAGCAGCCGACATTTTGAGATGGCTAAAAGACGAAAATTGCGATATCTAAGAAGGCCATTCAAATAATTAGCTTTTGAATTAGTAGACATGGCGATGGCAGCTATAGCCAAATAGTGATATTGTGACTTTGAGGAGTCAGATTTTGCAAGTACCTCCTCCTCCTCCCTTCCTTCTACCTTTCACTCTTTCACCAATTCTTAAACTGGCCTGTGTCTTACTCCAGCAAAGCACGGTGGCATACCATGTTTTATAAACTGGTAATCTTCGCTTTTTTTATATCTTCTGTTCATTCCTCTCTCCCACAAAAATTTCGCTACTAATTTGAGCAGAACGATCAAGTTGTTGCTGTTATGTGGCGTTTAACGTCTCAAAACCAACATATGATTATGAAAGACGCGGTAGTGGAGGGCTCTAGAAATTTTGACCACCTGGGGTTCTTTAACGTGCCCCAAGAACGATGAAGTCTGAACAATAATGTTGAGGAAATTAAAATGAAGGCGCAAAAAAATAGCCACACTTCATATTTTGTCCGAACAATGAAACTGCAGCATTATTCGCCCGAACACTTATATCTAGATATTGTTTGAAGAGAAAATGTCCAAAGTACTAAAAAATTCCGGAAATGACAACATTTACTTGCTCCTTCGCAAGTGCTTTAACTGTAGCGGCAGGCGTTTTTGTATGGTGTGGGACCATAATTTCGGTCCATATTTAGCAATGTTGACTTCATGAACATGCTAACTAGTGTAGTCCGGCCATTATGCCTAATGGGAGAATTATGTCAAGTGTGAAAACGGTATCGCTGCATTGAGATATTGAAAAATTGGTTTCTAGTAATATTGCAGCGTAATGAAATTCAACCGAACTCAGCGGTAAAACCAGAACCGAGGCACCAACCAGAGCGAAAATTTGGTCACCAGATTGATGTCACTGTAGGCAATAATCGTGCAGGTGCAGTTCTCCCACGTTGCCTAACGGAGGATAGCCGTTGGTACACTTGAAAAGGAGACAAAGCTCAAGCTAAATGTAACCAAAGTAGTCACGCTATTTATTACACCGCCAGATTTAGGCCAAAATAAAAAAAACTGATTGTATGTATAGAGCTATTTGTAATTTTAAAGGTAAATAATATGATTTTATAGGCAACAGTGCAGTATAATCAACCTAATACTTTTATTTCTTGCTTTTCTCCTTATTTTTTGGACAAACTGTGTGTGCCCGCGCACAGTTTGTCTGCAAAAGCTCGTAATTAAAAAAAAAATAATTTCGGGTGAGCAACTCAGCAGGAACATAAAACGTCGAAGGAAGGAAGGAAAATTATTTGTTCCCAACGCATGTGAAGCAGATTTTTTCTTGAAGCCGTTTTCCGAGATTGGTAGTTAAGATACAGTATTATCAGACCAGCTTTAAGGAGCGATATCTGATCGAAGATAATCAGTTCGTACTTAAGGTATAGTATTATCAGACCAGCTTTAGGTAGCAATATCTGATCGAACATGAACAGTTTAGCTTCATTTTCTAGCAAATATCTCTTAGACGTACTTGTGTTTTAGCATGTATAGAATCTGGCGGGAGCACTGTACTAAGTAGCCATGCGCTTCCTTACTTGCGCGCGTCCCTCGGTCTGAGAAGACGAAGGAAGGCTGCTTGGGTGCTTCTATATGTGCATGGGTCTGCTGGGTTGGGGGGACAGGCAAGGATGTGAGCGCACGTAGGCCAACATGAAAGAAAAATTCCTGCGAATAATGTTATTGTTTAGACTTGTCGGTATTTGTATTGTCAAATAGCGAGAGAAACGGCCAGTAAAGCGCGAAAATATAAACCCGATTTCGCTTGAAAGTATACCATGGCATGAACCTCAAACATTTTTCTTCGGACAGAGTCGGAAAGCTGCCAATTGCGTGCAAATTTGCTACCAACAGAAGTCCTACATTAACGTACGATCTTGAGCGCTATATATATAATTGTAAAAGCAACCCGAACACCCAATCAGTGGCGTTGATTGATGGTAGATATAACGAAGCCCACTCATTGTGAACGTCCCAGAAGAATATGATGGTAGCGCTGTGGCGCGTTTCGGCTGCGCCGATGAATTTGGCTGAAATTCATTGCTTCGTAATTATCACAGGAGACCGCTTTTCCGGCATCTCAATGCTGGAATGGTTTCTTCGCATCAATCTTCCATTCTGCAGTCTGACATAAGCGCTTGACTCCACTAATGAAAGTTTTAATATTTAAGATTTTTAATTGGTGTACCAAGAGCTGTCTGAAGATGCCTGTGCACGTTACAGAAGTGATTCTGATGACACCGAACATATAGCGTATTTCCTGTGTTTTGAAGATTTTCGACACATTTTTTAGACGCCCAATATATAAACTTGGCTGAGATTTATGCCTCTTTATAAGAAATGGGCAGCATGGTGAACTGTTGCTTCACTTTAATAAACTTATTTTTGTCAACAATGAAGGGGTGTCACAAACACTTCAACATTTGTATGTATACCAGCGCATCACGCGGTGTGATGCTGGCCTTTTGGATCATCCGTTTAATGAAGGACGCTGCCTTGATTTCAGTAACGTTAACGATGTTGTTATAGGTAATTTAGTACTCACCGCTTAATGCTTCGTATTGGGCCATTGTGAATGACACGGTACTGCTGTCTTTTTAGATATGTGAGAACTGAATGCATAACTCTGCGTGCAGTGAATATCCGTGTTTTATGGAATCTCCGTGTCTGAATGAATATCTTTGTCTGAGACTGCATCGTTTATTCAAAATCACGCTTACCAAATTCACGGAACCTTGAAGCCCCCTCTGTTTCCCAATAAAAAAAAGAAATAGTTGGTAAAATTGCCAAGCCTAAGGTCGCTGTGCAATTAAACTACCCGCGCTTTCTCAGTCCATGAAGCTGGAGGAACAGCGAAGCTGTGTAGCACAGAATGTATTTATTTATTAATTGTTTACACAATTTTTACCTTGACTTGTTATTTATTTTTTCATTTACCTATCTATTACTTTTTTGCACTCTATTTTTTGTGGTTTAGTGAGGAGTAGTAATGAGAGCTAAGAGAGAATGATCTATCGTTGTCTGTTTGTTTCCATTAGTATTTTGTCAAACGCACACACACACACACACACAAAAAAAACAAAGCCTTGAATTTCCATTTTACTTCAGTGGTGAATATTGCGCTGTGACATTTCTGCTGCAGATTTCCGCGACGTGTTGTCTCTTGATAACGTAATTGTTGACTTGGTAACACTTCGCGAGGCTATGTTATGTAATGTCTGTCGATTAACCAAGTTTGCCGGCGCCCGTTTGAGGTCGGTCTGGGTGTCCAGCATCACTTTGTTTTATTAAAAACGCAAAAAACCTGAATGATGATAACAAAGCCCTCTTCGATAGGTAGCGGTTCGCAGAGTTGTGAGTGGTCTCATTATATAAACACCAGAATGGTATTCACAGGAGCTAGTTCGTTCGTAGCTAACAGTGCTTTGAGGAGCGGATCTTAAACCGAGAGTTCAAAGGAAGATAGAGAAGGACAGCTACGTCCTCGTCTCTCTTCATTTCGTTCTTCATTTTAAGTTAGGCTGCTCAAACTAGTTTTGGCCTAGTTATTCACAGCTTTTGAGTACAACACCTTAGCGTTTCTGTCAGTCTGAGTTATTCGATAGAGAAGTCATGCGAAGCGTACACAAGTGTAATGCTTTGCATAGACGAGCGGCGAATAAGCGTTCTGTGTATCTGTAAGAACTGAGAGAGAGCAGGTGTTTATAGTCCTGCGATGACTAGAGACATCGTAGCTGCGTCGCATGACAACGATTCGAGATAGCTCACCTATGTATGCGCACGTGTCCGGCGCAGTGCACGGACGCATCCTCGAAGCGCACGTACGAGCCCGTGGTCAAGTTGCCGCGAAGGTATCCCGGCGGGCTTGCATCACCGTACCGCTTGACGCCACCCGACAGCCCTGTTACCTGTGAAGTACTCGCAATTCTAAGGAAAGAAATTCGCAATGAACGCGTGTATCTTTGGTCCGTACTACTATAAAGTTTAAAGCGTTATATAGCGGTGGGACTATTTGTGTAATATTGTTTCTGTTTTTATCGTTTTTTTAAACTTCATTCTAACGTCTTTGCTGTTGTACCATTTTCATTGCCCTCCTTGTTTGGACCATGTGCTCGCTGTATTTTATAGAAAAATACATCAATAAACAGACGAAAAACAAAGAACTAAATAATTGTTATATTGAATAATCAAAGCATACCGTATAGCAAAGGCGTAGTTGGTAAACGAATTAACAGCTGCGAGAACATCGGCAACTTCATCGTGTAGCACGTCGTTCAAATCAGTATTAATTAGAAGTGTCTTTGCACTCCATAGATGTTGTCGACAAAGCAAGTATCAAAGACAGAGACAGCACCTCAAGGTAAATAGAGATTATGCTGTTCGTGCATATATATGCCACCTATCAGGCACAGTGCAGAGTATGCCAACAGGAAAGAAAGAGAAAACACAAAGATTTAGTTAAATAACTGCACACGTGATATATACAGAAATTCGGGAACGAGTTTAGAAAGCGAAATAGATTGAATAATACCATCTGAGATTTAAGTCCCAAAACCACTACATGAGTATGAGAGACTCCGTGGAGGAGGGCTCTGGAAATGTCGATTATCTGATGTTCTTATCGTGCACTGAGATCGTGCAGTAGACGGGCCTCTACCGTACTGCCTCCAACGACTTGCGACGAGTGCGGCCGAGATCGAAACCGTCACTTTCTGTTCAGCCGCCGAGCCTCCTACCAACTTATCCTGCGCGCCGGTTACCGAGATATTTTTGAAACTATATTTTTCTTAATTTAGGAATTGTAGGTCTGTATGAAAGTACATAATCACAGCTGCGTATTTCGTTTTTTAAAGCGCAAAGTTGTGACTGCGGCACGACGTCAACTACAAAGCGTTTTTTTTTTTCCCGCTTTAATCGCATTCTTGTCAACTCAATGGGAGCACGCTTTCGTATAGACGATGTGCCGCAGCGACGCAGGAGGGCTACCTTGTTTGATCACGTGACCATAACCGGCGTTTTATACGCCAGTTTCCCCAGCCAGCGCATAGAACACGTGAGAAGCGGCCGTGGCCGTCGCAATACAGTGTCTAGAAATATACTGCCTAATGTGCCGAGCCGCGGGCTAGGGGATGGCCCGGCAGCTGATGACTGTTCGCGGCGCCCGCATGTGCGCTGCTGTGCGAGAGGGTGCATTAGCGTTCAATCTTTGCACTCTGCAAGCGCTGCGAAGCTTTCAGGAGGCCGAGCCGCGTGAGGCCAACTATTTTCCTGCATTTTCGGGGTGTTTTTTTACACAATGCTTTATTGTATGAGAACTGCTCGATTGCTTTCACAGTTCTGGCGCTTTGCAATAGCAAATGAGGATTATTTCGTGACATACATATCGCCATCCACTACTGCCCACAAAAAAAAAAGGCAGATCCCACGTAACTGGAGAATCAATGCTATGCAAGGTGACTCTGTTTTAATTTCTTATTACTTGAAACATTATGAAGTGGCGCTAAATATATGCGAGAAATTGGATAGTTAACACTCGAACTAGCATTGGCGTTTCAAGAACGTTTGGCTCTTCTTACAAATTATTTCGATGACCTGGCGTGGCTCTGTAGTAGAATACTTGGTTTCCACGCAGATTGCTAGGCTTCGATTTCTTCGCTAGGACACAAAACGTTTATTATTTGCATTCGTAGGGTCAACGTTGCCAACGCCAGCTTAATGCTCACGCGTTAAAAGATGTGGCGAGAAGGGTTTGATGGCGTACGTGACGGGATTGTGAATTATTCATGTCAGGACCAGCGAGTCATATTCATCAAACCATCTTACCCGCCCACACTAATTTTGGATTACCCTAAGATAAGGGGGTGATAGTGAGGGCACCCAGACGTAGGCGATTTGATAGATAGACAGACAGACAGACAGATAGACGGACGGGCGGACAAACAGACAGACGCATGTACGGATGGACGGATAGACAGACAGACGGACAGACGGATGGACAGATAGACGGACGGACAGAGAGACAGATAGATGGACTGACAGATAGACAGATGGACAGACAGACGGACGGATAGACAGACGGACAGATAGATAGATCGACAGACATACAGGCGCAGAGGTAGACAGGTAGACGGATGGACAGACGAACGGACAGATAGACAGACGGACAGACAGGCAGACAGACGGACGGACAGACGGACGGACGGACAGACGGACGGACGAATGAATGGGCAGACGAACAAATACACAGACGGACAGATATATAGATCGACATACGGACAGACGGACAGATAGATAGATAGTTTGACAGATAGATAGCTAGATAGATAGATAGATAGATAGATAGATAGATAGATAGATAGATAGATAGATAGATAGATAGATAGATAGATAGATAGATAGATAGATAGATGCTCAAAGTAGTTGCAGTACGGAAAGAAAATAATTTTAACAGCCATTGACAGTATAACCACCAGAGTTATTCTTAAAAATGTGCTGTGTTCTTGAGAGCAAGAATTATCACAGAAGACCGAAAAACCTTTTGCCTCTTAGCCTGCGTTTCATTAGTATTCGAGTGAAAACAAAGAATGATAACATGCCAATGAACAATCTGACACTCGCCACATATGATACCCAAAACGCTGCTGGAAGGAGGTCCGACGTTGCAACGGGAGAAAAACTGTGTGAATTAAATTTGTAAGGATATTTTCAATTTTTCGAGATAAATATTGATATTTGAAATTATGCCTCAACGGCGATTTCGTTCCCGACAACGTTCACCCTAACCCGAAAAGATAGTTCGATAAGAGTCACTCTCAGAATGCTTTTCTCACACAAGAGCCTTCGGATTCAGCCTTCTGTCTGCCCTCTTGATCTTACTTTTTAATTCAGGAAACCGTGCTGGATCCGCTAGTGCGGGGAATAAGACACCTTTTCCTTGTTCGACCGATAACTTCTTTGACACAGCGGCACAATACACGCCCTTTTTTTTTGCATTGCTGCTTAGCTTTTAATATCTCAGGGTGTTGCAGTGTACATATGACGCCGTTGAACTTCACAGTGATTCAGATGGTAACTGTAATACGCTGATTTTAAACGCGGCGAGGCACCGGCAGCAACAGGACGAGAGGAATTTCGCGCGTTCGTGCACCCTCTCGACACGCAGCGCCACTTGTGGCATCTGAGTGCAGCCATCACATGCGGGGCTTTTCTCTCTCGTACGGAATTCGCGCGCTCTGCAGACTAGGCAGTATATTTCTAGACACTGTAGTGGCAACGCCTCCTCTAGAAAGATGCCTGAGTAATGGCTCGCGCTCCCAGCGGAGTTGGCCTGCCTTCAGTATTAAACAAGCTCCGCGCGGTAGCGCTCGCAACCGACACTATCTTCATGGTGACGGACGGTACCAGCTAAACGTTTTTCATCTGCGGCCCATAGGGGCGCGTCAGTCGAGAATTGTTCGAGACCTGCAACTGTGAATCACTGTTTCGGAGGCTATGCAAAGTGTTGCGTTGTTGCACCGTCCGCCACAGGTGACGCTAGCGACCGAGAACATTTTCAAAATGAAGGAGGGAAAGGCTGTGGCAGCTGTATTTTTTCTCATGCGGCAGGCATCTTCCTAGAGGAGGCGTTCGTAGTGGCAAGGCCACAGCGAGGCTTATAGAAGCCAACATGTCAGCGCCCATGTAACACGACGGCCCACTTCGACCCGAACTCGCGCTTGCTACTGATCCACTGTCTTCACAGCCATAAATAGAAGGTGAAATCAGCTATCGCTTTTAGTGATCTCGCGCTGGGAACAAAGCGTCCGGTATGTTTTGTATTTATTGCTCAGATTAGTGGCGTGTGTACAACCATGCCTGCTAAGCCTTATGTATGACGATATGAGAATGAATCTTGAGAACGCGGCAAAACGCCTACGAGTACATTGCTCTCGAAGCTTCAGGACGTAAACGTAAAACAATTAAACACGTGCGTTATGAACATACGGGCCGCTCAGTGCAGGAATACAACATGATCGAAGCAGAAGTCAACTGCATCTACAAGTGACGCCATGTTGACTTTTTCAGCGCTTTCGTCAGCTTGCTTTTTTTCTTTATTCAAGAATTACCCCGCATCACCCTTGGGCGTTACATCAGGGGTTCACAATAGAGAGACAAATAGATGTTCATTTACACAGCAGACTTGTTCTTCAGAGAGCTTGTTCAATTCGGCTACACACTTCGGAAAAAAAGAATTCGCAAGTATGCACGTCCTTTGCCGGTATTCATGGATTTTGTGTTTGTGATCTTTGCGCATAGAAACATAAAAATGTATATTTAAATAATTATCTTTGTTTATGCCTACCTTGTTGTTATATATTTGAAAAAAGTTTTAGCCTTAACTTCCGTCTTTGTGAAGACCACAATTCCCAATTCAATTCTTTTTTCATCATTGTGACACTGTCAATTCTACGGTACCTGCCCAGTACGTACCTGGCTGTTCTGTTTTGGATCCCTTGTATTTGAGAAACGAGACTGGCTTCTGATGGATCCTATAGTTGGCAGGCGTACTCTAATGTAGGTCTAACACATGCAGTAAATGCGTTCCGTTTCAATTCAACTTCGCGACATCCTAGGTTTCGTTGAAAAAGTTCAGCGCCCGTCCAGCCTTACCAACTGCCTCACTGATGTGCGCATCCCATGAGCAGTCAGCAGAAAATACGACGCCAAAGTACTTAGAGACATTAACTGTGGTAAGAACCTCCTTATTTATAGAATAGTTATTTATCAGTCGTTTGTTATTTCTAATAAAACACATATAGATGCGTTTTTTCGCATTTAAACACATGTTCCACTGTTTACACCAATCATATAATCTGTTCAAGTCTCCCTGTAACGCTGTCGCATCTTCGTCGTAAGATATACTTCAGTACACCATGCAGTCATCTGCGAACAGCAGCAAGGAGGACGTAATGCCCAAATTTATATTATTTATGTATATCAAAAACAATATAGGTCCCAATACAAAGCCCTGAGGGACTCCTGAGGTGACGTTTACGTAACTCGATTTTTCGCCATTAATAACAACACACTGTCTGCGCTCCCATAAGAAATTTTCAATACATTCGACAACATCTTTATGTATACCTATTTGCCGTAGTTTGTAAATAAAAAGTGAATGCGTAACCTCTCTTGTACACACGATGTGGTACAGGAGACCACCGTGTTGTGATGGTGCTGTCTATAATTTGTATTGAACAGACCGTCGGTGGAAAATCGTCTATACGTTTGCCGATTAACAGTTAACGAGACGCTATAGGCAGAACGCGCCCTAAAATATGATTACGTTACAGTAGAGATGAAGCTATCTCCACCACTTGAGTAGCTACAGGTAGCCGTGAGTCGGCCTTAAGCCTTTCCTAGCTAAGTCTTTTATCGCGGTAAATGTGGTGTTTTCTGCACTGTAGCAAGGTAGTTTGCCGGTAGAGGTGAAATGTCGTTTTATGATTTGGCTGCCATGTTTAAGAGGAGCTTTAAAAGTGCCGTTTTCTGCGCTTATTTTCTAGGCCTTCCAGAGTATGGCCTAAATTTAACACCAAATTACGTTTGTGCAGAACATTCGTCAAGTTTACACACAATGAAGTATTTTCTGGCCTATTTTTTTGTTTCCGACTTTTATAAGTGTCCATAAGGAATGAATTTTTCTGCCTTCAGAGACGAGTATTGCAGCCTCGCCTTAGTTGGGTCTTTCAAGGCTCAATATCGGGGCTGACTCCTTCTTCTTAGAGCCCAGCAGAAAAAATGCTACCAGAGAGGTCAACTACCTTGAACACGTGCAATTGTTACCCATAATGAGTGGTGTGGGAAGAAAAAAAAGTAAATATATCTTGGTGCTTCGTGCTAGTGAATATGCCCGCAAATGATAAAGATACATAACCCGCACGTGTTACAGCTAATCCATTGCCAGCCAAATCGAATCAAGTAAGCCGTCAGCTGCTGGGTGCATTGTCAAGTTCTGCAGCCTACAATGTGGTGCTCTAAATTATTCACTCGTGTCCTTATGCATTCGCTTCAGACAACCATCATGTTCTGTTCTTTCCCGGTCTATTGTAGTGATTCCGCATCCACTCTCTCGCACCCATCCAGAAAGAAAATAAAGGAGAGAGAATGACGTCGTGATGACAGCCTTTGCAAGCCGATCCATTTTGAAGCCAGCAGTATTGGCCCAATGCGTTAAAATTTTGATCATTATCACGAGAGCAATGAGACTTTTCGAGACATCACAGTGTGGCCCCCGGTAGGTGTTAATTGGAACGCGCTTGTTCGGCGTAGAGAGGCCGGCTGACGCAGGAGGTTCAAAAGAAAAAAAAAACGCACCGAGAATATTGATAGCTAATGCACGCTCTGACGTTTTAGGCCGACACGGCGGGCTTCACTTGGCTTCACTCGTGTGACGTTACGCACCCTCCTCTCTTTTCCCTCCTTCCACCACTGCATCCACGAAAAGCTTGATTCAGCCAAGGTGGTTTCGTGGTGCCTTCAAGATTTGGCCATCTTTCATCAATCGACGACGTCATGATATGATGCCTTCAGGTGATATCAAATAATGTAGAGGCATACAAAGGCCTTGATGATTTCACAGACTTTTACTATCTGGGACGTCATGTTCAACTTGTTATAGTGATCATTAGGTGACGTGATCACATGATGATCACCTACAGCATCACCCCTGTTAATGCACAACAATGCCACATTCTAGTCGCAAACGTTTTACATACAAGCAAAAAGCAATAATTGTTACCTCCAATTATCAATTGATCTGTGGGGTTTAACATCTTAAAAGCACCATATGATCATGAGAGACACCGTAGTGGAGGGCTCCGAAAATTTTGACCACCTGGGGCTCATTAACGTGCACTCAAATCTGAGCACACGGGCATACAGCATTTTCGCCTCCATCGAAAAAGCAGCCGCCATAGCTGGGATTCGATCCCAGGACCTGCTGCTCCGTAGCTGAGAACCTCAGCCATTAGACCACCACGGTGGGTCGCTATCTCTAATTATTTACGCTCATGTGCAGTCCTTCCCACCAAGCATTCTTTCGTAGGGAAAACAACTTGCATTCGCAAAATAGTTCACAAGTAAATAATGAAGACGAGCAGAGAATTAGAAACAGTACCCAAGCGTGAGCTGAAACAGCTCGCATACCGGGCGAACCCACCAGCCCAGTGCACTCTCTCGTTTCCTTAAATAAACGCCTCGTAGAAATATATAGGCCCGGGAGGCAAGGCGTCGAGGGGCAGCCGACGTTGTGAGACTGCAGAGAACTGGAGCAACGTGTTTCGCGGGACGGCAAACTACGTGACTGGCTTTGGCGCTGCGAGACAAGTTATTCTCAAAAAAATTGTTTCAAGATTCCATTGCGACTCTAACTTCAACAATAACTACTGTCAAAGCAACGCATGTGGACGTTGTGGAGCAAGAGGCCTGCTTTAGCCAAACTGAACGTTGGAACCATTCTATGTGACTCCAAAACTACCATTACTAGACAAGAACATGATAGGCATCTCTCTGAATCTCACAAAACTACCCTGAAAAGCTGGATAATGCAGAACTAATTTCGGTACTGCGTCAATTAAGAAACACTGAGAAGGAGGTTGCTAACGACTTCATACGAGAATCTGACAGGCCCGAGCCGCACAACGCACTTAGGAGGGTCTCATTAGTTTGAAGGAAATGACCCATCACTATAAGACAGATGCTACCACCGCCTTGCATAAGCCGTACCAAGCCTGAGGGGTTTAGACGCGCACCACTCCAGAACGAAGACTCTCAGGAATGCAGTCAGAATTACCTGCATCTGATTGTTCAAGTTGTGGACGGAGAGCCACAATGAAACACATGTGTTGAAACTGTAGTATACATGGCAGATGCACCGCCAAGTGGTGGTGAGGGTGGGCGGGGGTGTAACATTAACCTTCCCCACCTGATTAAATTTAGCCACACACGAATATGCATAACGTTTGGTTAAGCCCAGTCCCCTCTCCAACAAGGAATATTCCTGACTACGCGGCTCCAGAAGCTTCAGAATGCGGAGGCATGTAGGTTCGTATCAGTGGGAGACCCTGTTGCCCGTCTCTGCTCCAGATCTACAAATGCGGGTCACAGCAAGAGCCCAAGAGATCGCCATCATCACTTACTGAGGGTACCGATGTTAAAGCTTTATAATTAACTTCATGACAACACCAATTTCAATGTTGACACAACTTTGTAAAAGCATATGTCGGGTCATAGGATATCGCACTTAGCAGCAAGTGTGGCCTGCATTTCCGAAAACGGGTTCTAAAGAAGGCGAGCACCAAACACTTATTCAATTGATATTTTTTTTCTTTCAGCTAAAGTAAAAAAAAAACTTAATGCATTGCGCTTCTGTCAATTAACTTGGTAATGTCTCATGGATGAAACTGTTACACGGGAGTGGGCATACCGAGAATAGCTGTCGCCAGAGAATGCTATACCATCTAATTGTTGTGTCACTCTAATTACAGCTCGATTGCATGAAATCTATGTGAAAATTTCTTTACGCAAGTTTTTTCGCGACGCTGAGCGACTTCCGCATGGCCGCAATCATATATAAGACAAATTTAGTGGCGCGTTTGCAGCAACCGTACGGACGCAGCCTCCGATTGCGAATAGAGGAGGAGGAGAAAAACTTTATTTATCGCAGGAGGCAAAGGTGCGCTGAACGATGGCGGCCTGCGTCCGTACGGCTGCTGCATAAGCGGGAGTAAATTTGTCTAATAAGGAACACCAGTAACTTCACTTTACATACTATTTGCCCTTTAAGTACGCTCCACGCTCACAAATCCTTATCCAGCACTTCAGCGAAACAACGAAATAACAACGAGCACCGTGAAAAACGACGGTTAAAGCCCTTGTTGTAACTTTTCCTTTACTTGCCTGGATGTATTTTTTTTCTGCTTCAGTTTCTCGTGCTTCCTAATTAGAGGACCACTGCTAATCATAGGAGCAAGTATAACGCCTTCACTGTGGGCTTCGTTCAATTATGTGATAGGCAGTACGTAATGTGAACTGAAACAGTCTCTGAATGCTCGAGAAAGAAACAATGAGTTATTACTTCAAGGGGTTGCGCAACTTGATGTGCCGGAGCATTTCAGGTCATGTGGTGGTCCTCCATCGTTAACAAAACCACCATCATTTTTAAACCCACGAACCAACTGGCAGGATAAACTGCTGATGCCTGTAACATAATAAATAGGCACGAGACCTGCATCAGTGAATCATCAGTCGCTTTTCATGAGAAGAAATTTGGTTACGTGCGCCAGTCCTGATTAGGCATTATTATGACGACGCTTCCTTGTCACGGATTTTGCACCAGCTACGTACACGTCAATAAAATATCAGTCGAGAGTGAGCGCTGCGTTCGTTTCCGTCTTCTTTTTATGTGCTTGTCTAGTCTAATACAGTTCAAGATCATTTCATCTCTACCTGTTCAGTGCGCATTCGAACAATCGCCTTTGCCCGCCCCTCCACCCTTCCACACACACAGACGCGCGCCCGTACGCACACAGGCAACTTTCATCAGTGAACCCGCTCTACGTTACACGGCCAAACATGTGCACGGGCCTCGTGGCTCATGGAATGCTAACTGCAGCCTCCCTTCGTCTGTGCGTCATCCAGATGCATATAGACGTATACGAGAAGTCCGCAGCATCTCTTGCTCAAAGGCTGATGCCCACAAGCCTGCACGAACCACCGGGTGCGCACTCCGGAGTGACGTCATGAGCCGGAATGCTTGGCCCCACGCCTTTGGAGAACGTTGACGAGGATATGAGCGGGACTATTTCTTCAGTCACGGACGCGATCGGTTGAAGTGTTTCACTCGTCTGGGCATGCCCTGCGAACTATTTCTAGTTAAGCTAATTAGGCTCTCTCCGAATGTGCAAAAAATACGAAAAAGCGGCATTCTGGTGTAATAAACTTCATCGTAAAATAGCCACATCGGAAGGCTATGGCCTTTGAAGCATCTTAAGCGAATGAATGAAGGATCCTGGAAGTTTTTATTTATTTATTAAAGCGATAGCGTTAAGGTGCTCATTTCGTAGAAATGCGGGTTTCGCGTCGGAATTTTTGGATATGAACGGAAAGTAAGTGTTGTCCGTGAGCGAAAAATTGTCGCAGGGCCGCCCCTCTCCATGAGTGACCGGGAGGAGGGGGCGGGGAAGCACTCTGGCTCCGCCTCCCCCTCCAAGCGTGCGTCTACTCTAGCGGCTATGGTGCTAGACTACTGGCTCGCTGATCGCGTGATGAAATTCTGGTCGCGATGGCCGTATTTTCGATGGAGGCGGAAATATTTCAAGACCATGTAGTTAATTTTACTGCACGTCAACGAACACCACGCAGTGGAAATTTCCGCAGCTTTCCTCTAAGCCATCTCTCATATTCATACCGTGGTTACGGGACACTAAATCCTAAATTTTTGTTATTATTATTATTATTATTATTATTATTATTATTATTATTGTACGGAAAAACTTTCCGCTTTTCTGTACCATTCGTCAAAACACGATATGCAAAGCTACTAGAAAGGTCTATGTCCCTACTGTTTTTAATGACATCCCTGACAGTGTTTTTTCGGCAACGACTAAACGCAGTCTACGAAAGCGCCTAAGGTCTCTTTAATGCTGCACCAGTTATCGCATTATGGGCAAAATCTGTTTAAAACTTTTCAATACTTATCTTCACATTCCTGCTGTTTAGGTAGTATTGCTTCTGCTATGTTGATTCTTGATTGTTATTGTGTTTATATGTAGCGTAAATAAGTTAGATGTATTCGTTCTCTGATTGTTTACATGAAAAACTTTTCAATATGTTTGTCATCTCTCGTTTGACGACGTGCCGGGCCAAGTCCTCCAAGCCACCGTCTGGCTTTTACAGGCCTGTTATTTGTTTTGTACAACTCAAGATGACAATAAAGAATATTATTATTATTATTATTATTATTACTATTATTATTATTATTATTATTATTATTATTATTATTATTATCATTATTATGTTGAAACGTGCCATTGTTACATGCGCAAACATTTGTTTCCTTGCGTTATGCCATTGAGGCATTCAGAGAGAGCCTGAGGCCGTCTAGTAATTGAGAATGCGATACGCAAGAGGCCCAGTTTACACTTTCGCGTTCTGCTCATAAAGGCGAAGGTCATGCGTGTTCCAAGTTATATCTGCACTGAGTTTTTTTTTCAGTAATAAAATTACCCAATTCATTCCTTATATTTGTCACGATAACTGACCATTCCATCACCCCCTTAATGGAGCACACGTTGGCCTCATACAACGAAGGTGGCGGGAGTTTCACACTTTGAAGGCGAGGGAGTGATTTCCTCATCGCCTCCGCTATTCTTCTCACAGGCGCTACCTTCTCACAGCCAATAATTTCTCAAGAGCACGTGTTCGAAGTCCGCACTAAACGTTGAGCCGATCAAAAATTCGCGTTTTTCGGCTACACGTCTTGATCGCCGCCTGCGCAGTCGCACAAAATTAGGTGGAATCAGTCGATGGAGCACGATAGGCTTGTGAGACGAGAAAGAAAAGATGGGCGCCTGCATGTCGGAGCAGTGCAGGAGACTTGTCATATCTGGTGTTGTAAATGAAGACGTTGAGAGTATGTACCCCTTTAGAAATCCCAGAGTGCATACTGTTCCATGCTTCGCGAAGTGCGCCAGAAAGACAAGAAACGGCAGGAGCGTATATTGCGCTCATTGTGCGTATTGAATGCGAAGCATTTCTTAGCGAACTTTGGCCACTTGGACCACTTTGGCCACTTCTATCTATCTATCTATCTATCTATCTATTTATCTATCTAGCTATCTATCTATCTATCTATCTATCTATCTATCTATCTATCTATCTATCTATCTATCTATCTATCTATCTATCTATCTAGCTATCTATCTATCTATCTATCTATCTATCTATCTATCTATCTATCTATCTATCTATCTATCTATCTATCTATCTATCTATCTATCTATCTATCTATCTATCTATCTATCTATCTATCTATCTATCTATCTATCTATCTATCTATCTATCTATCTATCTATCTATCTATCTATCTATCTATCTATCTATGTAGCCGCTTACGTTTGGGTGCCCTTGAGGTCACCCCCTTAACTTGGCGTGAACCAAAATTAGCATGGGAGGGTACGATGGCTTGGCGAATATGACACGCTGGTCAAGACATGAATAATGTCACAATCCTGCCGCGTACATCGTCGAACACTTCCCGTCAGACACTGGAACATACTGACGGGCGGGTATGTGCCACTGGTAAGCATATCAGCATATTAGCTTCTGGTGTTGCTAAAACCCATTTCCAGCTGACATCGTTGTGCAAGTGGAAAACTGGTTCTATAAACATCTGCAACTCTTCAACATATGTCTCTGCGTGCAACATTTGTACATATACTTAGCGTCATTTCATGACGCCATGACGCGTCGCTCAAAAAAAAAAAACGCGACACGGTCAATTTCCCTCCGCGTGCTTCGCATAAAGTTGATTCCCGGGTACGTGGGATATGCCGAATTTTTTTTAGAGGAAGGTGAGGGGCCCCCTTTAGGCATGAACAATAGTCTATACCTTGATGCGCGTGAAGTTGGCCACGTCATTTTGCAATCGTCCAAAGGTGAAAGCGAACGCAGGAAGCGGTCGTGTGTCCAGGCCTGCCGTCTCTTCCTTCAGTGCTACGGCCATCAGCTCGTCGAAGTACAGGTTGGCGCGCTTCACAGGATCGTCGTAAGCACTCAATCCAGTCACTGGATCCGCACCGGCTTGAGACATCGGCAGTCCTGCGTTTGAATGCGGTTGTCACCATAACCGAGGCTATGCGCACTGTGATGTCGTGTGTGGCATCACAGCATGCATATATCCCTGCCGCGGTAGTGGAATTTAGATGGAGTCAGGGTGATAAAGGTCCATGTGCTGTGCGACTTTAGTGCATGGTAATGAACACGAGGTTATCACGATCTCCGGAGTGCTCCACTGCGCCGTGTCTCATAATCATCATCTGGTTTTGGGACTTAGAACCCCACATAATAATAATAATAATAATAATAATAATAATAATAATAATAATAATAATAATAATAATAATAATAATAATAATAATAATAATAATAAAAACTGTGTCTATAGCCACTGTGATGGTGTGATTGCGTGTAGCTGTTTGATGGGTTGCTAACACGGATCATCTCAAATGACGATTCTTAATAGCATAACCTGAGAATTTCAACGCAGATGCGGCTTGTAGTCAGAGAGCCATCCATAATTTGCTTTTACTTCACTTTTTAGTATTAACCTTGTCTACCTCATGCACACAAGCACAATGACGCGTTGCGGGTGTTGCGCCTACTGTGCCACTTATAAATAACGCCATACTGCATAAAAATTTATGACAAAATACACCGTGAGTGGCAAACCATAATTTACTCACCAGAACAGCAGATTTGTAGGAGAAGCTGAAGGTGTAGAAGCACCATGATTTGTTGACCATGCTAGAGTTTCGCCTCACTAGATGAACATCAGTGCGGTAACAGACTCGATTCAAATGCAGCTTTTGGTCAAACGGCTACCACGAATGGACAACATTTAGCGAAGCTATCACTGAGCAGGGCAGTAACGAAGTATTGCCGCCTTGTCGCAATACTGAAGCGTGCATCTGCATTGCGACACCCAAAGGATTTCCTCTCGCTGTGTCGAAAAACCAAAAAAAAACAAAAAACAATCACTTGAGACTATACCGTGTTCCAAACTAGACGGGAGCCAGCCAGTCTGAGCGCAGTTTGATCGACGCCGAAGCCTGAATGCTCCTGCCTACACCAACTCTGCCCCTCAGCTGAAGAAAACAAGAGCAACGGCCAAGGGGGCGTAGTGCGTGGAAATCACCGTGCAAGGGTGTTTTCTTCTGCCTACAACAAAAGCAGAGACAAGCGCGCTTGCGAAAATTCGTACTAACTGCATTGCGTGTGGTTCAAACGTGCACGTGCGTGCACTATAGCCACACGGAGCGGAGCACATTGCCCCAATGTAGCGCTAGCCTCCGCCTTGATCACTGCTTGCTCGGTGTTTTCTCATGAGCCAGGTGTCACAGCTTCAGCTTCCTTCCTTTTTGTTTCACGTCTTTCTTC
>WOVY01000212.1:0-79601 GCA_013436015.1 Rhipicephalus annulatus | reverse complement strand
CGTGGTCGGGGTAGCTAGAAGAGACAACTCTCAAGTACTTTTAAGCGGTTCAAGCGTGCTTCAGCCGTGAAGCACCGTACCGTCATCGGTCTAGCCAGTAGAGACAAAGTTTCAAGCCATATCAAGCGGTTCAAGTGCGCATCACCGGTTAAGAACTGTCACCGTCATCGGTGTAACCAGGAGAGACGAACTCTGAAGCCCTTTAAGTGGTTCAAGCGGGCATCATCCAGTTCATCACCGTTACCGTCGTTGGTGTTGATAGAACACACGAACTCTCAAGCCCTTTCAAATGGTTCAAGCGCACATCAGCCGGTGAAGCACCACTACCATCGTTGGGGTAGCTAGAAAAGACAAACTCTCAAGTACTTTGAAGTGGTTCAAGTGCACATCAACTGGTGAAGCATTGTCACCATTGTCGGGGTAGCCAGTAGAGATGAACTCTCAAACCTTTTCATGTGGTTGAAGCGCGCATCAGCCGGTGAAGCACCGTTACCGTCATCGGTGTAGCCAGTAGAGATGAACTCTCAAGCTCTTTTAAGTGGCTCAAGCGCGCATCAGCCGGTGAAGCACCATCACCATCATCGGTATAACCAGTAGAGACAAAGTTTCAAGTCCTTTCAAGTGGTTCAAGCGTGCATCACCGGTGAAGCCCCGTTACCGTCATTGGTGTAGCTAGAAGAGATGAACTCTCAAGCCCTTTGAAGTGGTTCAAGCACACATCAGGCGGTGTAGCACCGTATGGTCATCGATGTAGCCAGTGGAAACGAACTCTCAAGCCCTTTGAAGTGGTTGAAGCGCACATCAGCCGGAGTAGCACCGTCGCCGTCGTCGTTGTAGCTAGAAGAGACTACCTCTCAATCCCTTTCAACTGGTTAGAGTGCGCATCAGCCGGTGAAGCACCGTTACTGTCACCAGTGTGGCTGGAAAGGACGAATTCCACAGCCCTTTCAAGGGATTCAAGCGCGCATCAGCCGGTAAAGCACCGTTACCGCCATCGGTGTAGCCAGTGGAGATGAACTCAAAAGCCCTTTGAAGTGTTTATGCGCGCATAACCATTGGAGCACCGTCACCGTCATTGGTGCAGCCAGTAGAGACAAACTTTCCAGCCCTTTCAAGTGGTTCAAGCGTGCATCACCTGTGAAGCACCGTTACTGTCGTCGGTGTAGCCAGTAGAGACGAACTCTCAAGCCTCTTCAAGTGGTCTAAGCGCGCATCAGACGGCGAGGAACGTCACCGTCGTCGATGTAGCCATTGTAGACAAACTCTCAAGCCCTTTCAAGTGGTTCAAGCGTGCATCAGCCGGTGATGCATCGTTACCGCCGTCGGTGTAGAAAGTAAAGATGAACTATCAAGCACTTTCAAAAGGTTCAAGTGCGCATCACCGGTGAATCACCGTTACCATCGTCGTTGTAGCCAGTAGAGACGATCTCTCAAACCCTTTCAAGTAGTTCAAGTGTGCATCTGCCAGTGAAGCACCGTTACCGCCATCGCTGTAGCCAGTAGAGACCAACACTCAAGCCATTTCAAGTGGTTCAAGCGCGCATCAGCCACTCAAGCACCGTTATCGTCGTCGGTGTAGCAAGTAGAGATGAACTCTTAAGTCCTTTCAAGCGGTTCAAGCGCGCATCAGTCGGTGAAGCACCTTTCCGTCGTCGGCGTAGAGAGTAGAGATGAACTCTCAAGCCATTTCAAGTGGTTCAAGCATGCATCAGCCGGTGAAAAAGCGTTACCATCGTTGGTGTAGCCAGTAGAAACAAAGCCTTAAGCCCTTTCAAGTCGTTTAAGCGTGCCTCACCGGTGAAGAACCATTACTCTTGTCTGTGTAGCCAGTAGAGACGAACTCTCAAGTCCTTTAAAGTGGTTCAAGCGCGGATCAGCCAGTGAAGTATCGTTACCGTCATCGGTATAGTGTTTAGAGATAAACTGTCAAGCTCTTTCAAGTAGTTCAAGCGCGCATCACCGGTGAAGCACCGTTACCGTCATCGGTGTAGCCAGTAGAGACGAACTCTCAAGCTATTTCAAGTGGGTGAAGCGCACATTAGCCGCTTAAGCACCGTTACCATCGTTGGTGTAGCCAGTAGAGATGAACTCTCAAGCTCTTCCAAGTGGCTCAAGCGCATCGGGAAAGCACCGTTATCCTCATCGCTGCAGCTAGTAAAGACGAACTCTCCATCCCTTTCAATTGGTTCAAGCGCGTATCACCGGTGAAGCACCGTAACCATCCTCTGTGTAGCCAGTAGAGATCAACTCTCAAGCCCTTTCAAGTAGTTCAAGCATGCATCAGCCGGTTTAGCACCATTACCGTCGTCGGTGTAGCAAGTAGAGACGAACTATCAAGCACTTTCAAATGGTTCCAGTGCGCAGCACCAGTGAAGCACCGTTAATATTGTCGGCGTAGCCAGTAGAGTCGAACTCTGAAGACTTTTCAAGTGGTTCAAGCATGCATCAGCCGCTGAAGCACCGTTACCTTTGTCGGTGTAGCCAGTAGAGATGAACTCCTAAGCCCTTTCAAGTGGTTCAAGCGCGCATCAGCTGGTGAAGCACCGTTATCGTCCTAGGTGTAGCCAGTTGTGAGGATTCGAGAATAAACGACAACGACGAAGGTGCGGGACAAGGCACGTGCGATTACGAGTGTGAGGATTCGAGAAAAAACGACAACGACGAAGGTGCGGGACAAGGCACGTACGATTACAAGGCAACTGTGCGCCCATCAGCTGATGACTAGCGGTGGCCCATAGAAGTGGCGTGCCACAATTGGGCCACGTGTGATTATTACGTGGCAGTAGGCTTTGTGGCTGGGGACGAGCAGAAGCAGCGGCAGACGGGAGACAGCGGGCCGAAGCGTCAGATGCAGGCGATCCAGGTTCCGGCCAGGGAACGCGGCTGTCCACGCTACTGTCGTCCAACTACCAGCTGGGGCGGCATTGCCGGCACGAGTACTGCATCTTGGGGCGCGGCCTGGCCTGCTGTTCTCTTCCTTGCCAAGGGCATCGCGGATCTCGGCGAGGCTTCTCCACGGTCAGTCGTTCGGCACAGCGATGAACGTGGCCTGGCTAATGGTCACGATTGCGCCGAGCATCGCGTCTCGACGCAAGCTGTTCGCTGCAGGGGCTGGCCATTCCTCGCATGGAGCATCGCGTCTCCGATGCGGGCTGACTGCTCCGTAGCCGCACCCACGCCATCAAACGCTGGTGTCACCAGAGTGTCGCACATCGGCAAAGGACGAGCGAGACTTTCTGCCGGGCGAGACGCGGGCGTGTGTTCGGAGGACCACGGAACCGGGTGAGGTTCAGGGTGGCCGAGGATCCAGGTGCCAGGAGAGTTGCTGGCTGAATCGAGGATTGCCGAGTGGTGCTGAGCCGTACCGAGCGACGCGCCAGACTCGCACGTGGGCCGCGAGATCATGAGCTGCAGTGTGCACCCGAGGGTACCTGGCGGTGCCCTGGCCAAGAAGAAGGAACGCGGGAAAAGGAGCTCGAGGGTTGAGGCCACGAAGGCAGACGAAGCGGTGCGCTGGCATGTACAAGGTCCAAGGACGGGGCCTGCTGAACGGCTCCTGCCTGGGTGCAGTGGCCGGAAGCAGGTTCGTGGGCGAGACCTACCGGGTGTGGTCCTCGTGAGCCGTGGCCTGATTCTGGACCTCTGGAGTTGCGACCCTGACTGCTGGGTTGGCCGCGACGTCCGAGTCAACGGCGCTGCACACGGTAGGGTATCCGTGCGCCGTCAGCCGTTCCACCTATGCCATGAAATAAAAAGTTCATGTTAATCCTTTCTCGTCCGGTATCAACAAACATAGTGACGAACGTCCGTAACCATCACAAATTTCTGGCGTCCGCGACAGGACTAAGCTCTCGCGTTACATCTAAGAGCCTCACGTTCTTTGTGTGTGGCAGACGAGAATGGACGACAAAAGAAAGCTAGTTGAGCTAGGGAAGGAGATGGGGCTTATTGGAGAGGCTTTGCTGGCATGGGTGAGCGCTGAGGAAAAAGAAATGAGGGATCAGAGAGCGAAAGATCGAGAGGAGGCACGTCTAGCAGCACAGGCGGAGCATGAGCATGAAATAGATCGCATGGAGGCTGAAAGGCTCCTGCTCGAGGAGCGACGTCTGTTCATTGTTGTGTGAGAAAAGTTGTTTTGTGGAAACAACTTTCTTGTGTGGGGTGTTATTGTGAGGATTCGAGAATAAACGACAACGACGAAGGTGCGGGACAAGGCACGTGCGTTTACGAGTGTGAGGATTCGAGAAAAAACGACAACGACGAAGGTGCGGGACAAGGCACGTACGATTACGAGGCAACTGTGCGCCAATCAGCTGATGAGTAGCGGTGGCCCATAGAAGTGGCGTGCCGCGATTGGGCCATGTGTGATCATTACGTGGCAGTAGGCTTTGTGGCTGGGGACGAGTCGAAGCAGCGGCAGACGGGAGACAGCGGGCCGAAGCGTCGGACGCAGGCGATTCACGTTCCGGCCAGAAAATGCGGCTGTCCACGCTACTGTCGTACAACTACCAGCTGGGGCGGCATTGCCGGCATGAGTACTGCATCTCGGGGCGCGGCCTGGCCTGCTGTTCTCTTCCTTGCCGAGGGCATCGCGGATCTCGGCGAGGCATCTCCACGGTCAGCCGTTCGGCACAGCGATGAACGTGGCCTGGCTAATAGTCACGATTGCGCCGAGCATCGCGTCTTGACGCAAGCGGTTCGCTGGACAGGCTGGCCATTCCCCGCATGGAACATCGCGTCTCCGATGCGGGCTGACTGCTCAGCCGCACCCACGCCATCAAACGCTGGTGTCACCAGAGTGTCGCACATCGGCAAAGGACGAGCGAGACGTTCTGCCGGGCGAGACGCGGGCGTGTGTTCGGAGGACCACGGAGCCGGGTTAGGTTCAGGGTGGAGAAGGATCCAGGTGCCATTGGAGTTGCTGGCTGAATCGAGGATCTCCGAGTGGTGCTGAGCCGTACCGAGCGACGCACCAAACTCTCACGTGGGCCGCGAGCTCATGAGCTGCAGTGTGCACCCGAGGGTACCTGGCGGTGCCCTGGCCAAGAAGAAGGAACGCGGGAAAAGCAGCTCGAGGGTTGAGGCCACGAAGGCAGACGAAGCGGTGCGCTGGCCTGTACAAGGTCCAAGGACGGGGCCTGCCGAACGGCTCCTGCCTGGGTGCAGTGGCCGGAAGCAGGTTCGTGGGCGAGACCTACCGGATGTGGTCCTCGTGAGCCGTGGCCTGTTTCTGGACCTCCGGAGTTACGATCCTGACTGCTGGATTGGCCGCGACGTCCGACTCAACGGCGCTGCACACGGTAGCGTATCCATGCGCCATCAGCCGTTGCACCCATACCATGAAATAAAAATTTCATGTTAATCCTTTCTCGTCCGCTATCAACAAACATAGTGACGAACGTCCTTAACCTTCACACAAGTAGAGACGAACTCTCAAGCCCTTTCAAGTGGTTCAAGTGCACATCAGCCGGTGTAGCACCGTTGCCATCGTTGGTGTAGCCAGTAGAGATGAACTCTCAAGCTCATTAAGTGGTTCAAGCGCGCATCCCCTGTTAAGCACCGTAACTGTCGTTGGTGTAGCTAGTACAGACGAACTCTCGGTCTCTTTCAATCGGTTCAAGTGCGCATCACTGGTGAAGCAGCGTAACTGTCCTCGGTGTAGCTAGTAGAGATTAACTCTCAAGCCGTTTCAAGTGGTTCAAGCATGCATCAGCCGGTTAAGCACCGTTACCGTCGTCGGTGTAGCAAGTAGAGACGAACTATGAAGCACTTTCAAATGATTGAAGTGCGCATCACCGGTTTAAGTGCGCATCACCGTTGTAGCCAGTAGAAAATAACTCTTAAGCCCTTTCAAGTGGTTGAAGTGCGCATCAGCCGGAGAAGCACCGTTACCGTCGTCGGCATAGACAGTAGAGATGAGCTTTGAAGCTCTTTAAAGTGGTTCAAGCGCGTATCATCAGTTAAGCACCGTAACTGTCGTTGGTGTAGCTAGTGCAGACGAACTCTCGGTCTCTTTCAATCGCTTCAAGCGCGCATCAGTGGCGAAGCACCGTAACCGTCCTTGGTGTAGCAGGTAGAGATGAACTCTCAAGCCCTTTCAAGTGGTTCAAGCGACATCAACCGGTAAAGCACCATTAGAGTCGTCGGTGTAGCTAGTACAGACGAACTCTCAATCTCTTTCAATCAGTTCAAGCGCGCATTACAATTGAAGCACCGTAACCGTCGTCGGTGTAGCTAGAAGAGCTGAACTCTCAAGCCCATTCAAGCGGTTCAAGCGCGCATCACCCAGTGAAGCACTGTTACCGTCGTCGGTGCAGCCACTAGAGACGAACTCTTTCAAGTGGTTCAAGCGTGCATCACCGGTGAAGCACGGTTACTCTCGTCGGTGTACCCCGAAGAGACGAACTCTCAAGTCTCTTCAAGTGGTTCGAGCGCACATCAGCCGGTGTAGCACCGTTACCGTCGTCGGAGTAGCTAGAAGAGACGAGCTCTCAAGCCCTTGAAGTAATTCAAGCTCGCATCACCGGTGGAGCACCGTCACCATTTCGGTGTGGCCAGTAGGGACAAACTCTCAATTCTTTTTAATTGGTTCAAGCATGCATCAGGCGGTAAAGCACCGTTACCGTCGTCGCTTTAGCTTGTACAAACGAACTCTTAATCTCTTTCAATCGCTTCAAGTGCGCATCACTGGTGAAGAGCCGTAACCGTCCTCAGTGTAGCCAGTAGAGATGAACTCTCAAGCCCTTTCAAGTGGTTCAAGCATGCATCAGCTGGTGAAGCACCATTGCCGTCGTCGGTGTAGCCAGTAGAAACGAACTCTTAAGCCTTTTGAAGTTGTTCAAGCGGCATCAACCGGTGAAATATCATTACCGTCGTCCTTGTAGCTAGAAGAGACGAACTCTTAAACCGTTTGAAGTGGTTCAAGCACACATCAGGCGGTGTAGCACCGTTAGGTCATCGGTGTAGCCAGTAGAAACGAACTCTCAAGCCCTTTGAAGTGGTTCAAGTGCACATCAGCCGGAGTAGCACCGTCACCGTCGTCGGTGTAGCTAGAAGAGCTGAACTTTCAATCTCATTCAAGCGGTTCAAGTGCGCATCACCCGGTGAAGCACCGTTACCTTTGTCGGTGTAGCTAGAAGAGATAATATCTCAAGACCTTTGAAGTGGTTCGAGCACACATCAGCCGATGTAGCACCGTTAGGTCATTGGTGTAGCCACTAGAGACGAACTCCCAAGCCCTTTGAAGTGCTCAAAGCGCACATCAGCTGGTGAAGCACCGTCACCGTCATCGGTGTAGCCAGTGGAGACAAACTTTCAAGCCCTTTCAAGTGGTTCAAGCGTGCATCACCAGTGAAGCACCGTTACTGTCGTCGGTGTAGAGTAAAGATGAACTATCAAGCACTTTCAAATGGTTCAAGTGCGCATCACCGGTGAATAACCGTTACCATCGTCGGTGTTGCCAGTAGAGACGAACTTTTAAGCGCTTTAAAGTGGTTAAGCGTGCATTACCGGTGAAACACCGTTACCGTCGTCGCTGTAGCAAGTAGAGACAAACTCTCAAGCCATTTCAAGTGGTTCAAGCGCGCATCCGCCACTCAAGCACCGTTACCGTGTCGGTGTAGCAAGTAGAGATGAACTCTCAAGCCCTTTCAAGTGGTTCAAGCATGCATCAGCCAGTCAAAAAGCATTACCGTCGTTGGTGTAGCCAGTAGAGGTGAACTCTCAAGCCCTTTCAAGTGGTTCGAGCGCGCATCACCGGTGATCGAAGCACCGTAACCGTCATCGGTGTAGCCAGTAGAGACAAATCCTTAAGCCCTTTCAAGTGGTTTAAGCGCGCATCACCGGTGAAGAACCGTTACTGTTGTCGGTGTAGCCAGTAGAGACGAACTCTCAAGTCATTTAAAGTGGTTCAAGCGCGCATCAGCCAGTGAAGTACCGTTACCGCCGTCGGTATAGCCAGTAGAGTTGAACTGTCAAGCTCTTTCAAGTAGTTCAAGCGCGCATCCCAGGTGAAGCACCGTTGCCATCGTTGGTGTAGCCAGTAGAGATGAACTCTCAAGCTATTTCAATTGGTTCAAGCGCGCATCACTGGTTAATCACCGTAACTGTCCTCGGTGTAGCCAGTAGAGATGAACTCTCAAGCCCTTTCAAGTGGTTCAAGCATGCATCAGCCGGTGAAGCACCGTTACTGTCGTCGGTGTAGCGAGTAGTTATGAACTCTCAAGCCTTTTGAAGTGGTTTAAGCGACATCAACGGGTAAAGCACCATTACCGTCGTCGGTGTCGCTAGTACAGATGAACTCTCAATCTCTTTCAATCGGTTCAAGCGCGCATCACCGTTGAAGCACCATAACCTTCGTCGGTGTAGCTAGAAGAGCTGAACTCTCAAGCCCATACAAACGGTTCAAGCGCGCTTCACCCGGTGAAGCACCGTTACTGTCGTTGGTGTAGCCACTAGAGACGAACTCTTTCAAGTGGTTCAAGCATGCATCACCGGTGAAGGACCGTTACTCTCGTCGGTGTACCCCGAAGAGACGAACTCTCAAGTCTCTTCAAGTGGTTCGAGTGCACATCAGCCGGTGTAGCGCCGTTACCGTCGTCGGAGTAGCTAGAAGAGACGAGCTCTCAAGCCCTTGAAGTTTTTTAAGCGCGCATCACCGGTGGAGTACCGTAACCATTGTCGGTGTGGCCAGTAGAGATGAACTCTCCAGCTGTTTCAAGTGGTTCAAGCACGCGTGCCCCACCGCGGTGGTCTAGTGGCTAAGGTACTCGGCTGCTGACCCGCAGGGCGCGGGTTCGAATCCCGGCTGCGGCGGCTGCATTTCCGATGGAGGCGGAAATGTTGTAGGCCCGTGTGCTCAGATTTGGGCGCACGTTAAAGAACCCCAGGTGGTCTAAATTTCCGGAGCCCTCCACTACGGCGTCTCTCATAATCATATAGTGGTTTTGGGACGTTAAACCCCACATATCAATCAATCAAGCACGCATCAGCCGATGAAGCAGCGTTACCGTCATTGTTGTAGCAAGCAGAGACGAACTATCAAGCACTTTCAAATGGTTCAAGCGTGCATCGCCAGTTAAGCACCGTAACCGTCGTTGGTGTAGCTGGTACAGACGAACTCTCGATCTCTTTCAATCGGTTCAAGCGCGCATCACTGGTGAAGCACCGTAACCGTCCTCGGTGTAGCCAGTAGAGATGAACTCTCAAGCCCTTTCAAGTGGTTCAAGCATGCATCAGCCGGTGAAGCACCGTTACTGTCGTCGGTGTAGCCAGTAGAGGTGAACTCTCAAGCCCTTTCAAGTGGTTCGAGCGCGCATCACCGGTCAAGCACCGTAACCGTCGTCGGTGTATACCAGTAGAGAGGAACCCTCAAGCCCTTTCAAGTGGTTTCAGCGCGCATCACCGGTGAAGCACCGTTAGTGTTGTCGGTGTAGCCAGTAGAGACAAACTCTCAAGTCCTTTAAAATGGTTCAAGCGCGCATCAGCCAGTGAAGTACCATTACCGTCGTCGGTATAGCCAGTAGAAATGAACTGTCAAGCTCTTTCAAGTAGTTCAAGCGTGCATCACCGGTGAAGCACCGTTATCGTAGTTGGTGTAGCCAGTAGAGACGAACTCTCAATCCCTTGAAAGTGGTTCAAGCGACATCAACCCGTGAAGCACCGTTATCGTCATAGGTGTAGCCAGTAGAGACGAACTCTCAAGCCCTTTCAAGTGGTTCAAGCGCGCATCAGCCGGTGAAGCACCGTTATTGTCGTCCGCGTAGCCAGTAGAGACGAACTTTGAAGCCCTTTTAAGTGGTTCAAGTGTACATTACCTGGTGTAGCCCCGTCACCGTCGTCGGTATAGCTAAAAGAGACGAACTCTCAAGCTCTTTGAAGTGGTTCAAATACACATCAGGCAAATTAGCACCGTTAGGTAATCGGTGTAGCCAGTAGAGACGAACTCTTAAGCCCGTTGAAGTGGTTCAAGCGCACATCAGCCGGAGTAGCACCGTCACCGTCGTCGGTGTAGCTAGAGGAGACGAACTTTCAATCCCTTTCAAGTGGTTCAAGCGCGCATCAGCCGGTGAAGCACCATTACCGTCGTCGGTATAGCTAGAAAAGACGAACTCTCAAGTCCTTTGAAGGAGTTCAAGCATGCATCAGCCGGTGTAGCACCGTTACCGTCGTCGGAGTAGCTAGAAGAGACGAACTCTCAAGCTCTTGAAGTGCTTCAAGCGCGCATCACCGGTGAAGCACCGTCAACGTCGTGTGTGTAGCCAGTAGAGACGAACTCTCAAGCCCTTTGAGGTTGTTCAAGCATGCATCAGCCGATGAAGCCCCGTGACCGTCATCAGTGTAGCCAGAAGAGGCGAAGTCTCAAGCCCTTTGAAGTGGTTTAATCACGCATCAACCGGGGCAGCGGCACTTCAAGAAGATCCCCATATAGCTGGAGCAAGGTTTTTGGATCCAGCTATCAGCAACAAAAGGGTGAACGCTTGCCTCGACGCTGTATTGGTGTTACCTTTGCGACAGCCTAAAAAAGATGGATGTAGTACACGCACCCTGATTTGAGGCTCAGCCCAACTTTGTGCATCTTAAAACCATTCAACCAGCCACTTCAGTCAGCGAAAAGCTTTAACGCCCACGGCGTCCATCATTTCTATGGCGCATGGCCCAATCTGTATAGAGCACGGCTTTAGCACCGCATCTCAAACCAAATATCACGCTAGCGCCGACATATTGCCTAATATGAAACAACAAATAACAAAATCTTGTTTATATCACTTGACCACGCCCAACATATTGTTGTGCAGCATTCTCTCCATGCTTTCACGGGATATGTTTCGAACGCACGAGGTCTATCTGCTGCATTGGACAGGGAAAAGGAAACTAGAAAAGCTTGGCGGCACGTCCGTGCTTTAAGAACATACTGTTTATTTGAAGATGTGTGTTCGCACTGCCATGGGTGGAGACACTAAACTTTATTTCACGTTCATTCTGGAGATTGTATCAGTTCATGGTCATTCTGGCCACAGTAGCACTTTTATGAACACAACCGACTATTGTCTGTTTCCTGCTTTTGCTTTGTTTGTCAATTTGCATCCCACGACTGGTTGATACAACTGACAACAAATTGAGTCTTGGTAATATATACATCTTCACTGCTGCCATGAATAAGTGTGCATGCTGGCAGCAACCTAGCATATTGTCAAAGTGTTTTCCTAAGAACAACATTGAATAAACAACACTGTTGCTGCCGATTCCTTGCTCACTGAAAAAAAATTATATTTCCTGCAGTTTGTTTGCAGCATCAAAGAAAGGACCGGAGACGTTGAGAAGGCCACCTTTGTGACAAACTTCAGTAAACTCTTGATTTTCATAACTCATTATTTAGACCTAGATGCAAACAGTACTGTTGTCCTTGCCGACGACTCTCTTTCGTACTCGAATGACCAGTAGAAATTAATGCTTCACAATAAATAGCAAGAAATATTTTCGTTAAAGGAGCACAAAAAAGTCTACACAGCAGCAGAGAATGTACAACTACTCTGGCAACATTCACTCCCCACCAAACTAAGATGCAGCAGCGCCGTCTCACGCAACGGGTTTCTGTCCACGCGCACCGCTTCACACCATGCGTATCGAGTGGGTTCGCCAGAATACACCACTAAATATTCAAGCACCACTGCACTCAAGGCCACGTGCGCATGCGCGCACGCAAAACGCGATAGAGGGGTGCGTGCAGGCGGCAAACGTCGTCTTCTCAGGAGCCATAGTTGCGGCTAGTTTCTGCTGATATCAATTAAAACGTGCGGCTGAAAAATATCTACGACATCGGCCAATTGACGTAAACGACATATATCTGGTAAATTTTACAGTAGACGAGGCGCTATCATAATTTGTAAGCGTGACGTCTAAAGAAGCGCTTGTAAAATATCGTGACACACCAGAACCGTCATCTTCCCAGCTTCGTTGTAAATCGACGCAGTTTCGCGCTTGCCACGCTCCTGCGTGGCCGTATCTGCTGCTCAAATATTTCATTTTTAGTGAGTAAGGGGCCGGGCTTTGTGTGCGCCTCAAGACCAGTTTTGAAATTGGTGGTGGCAGTGGTTCTGGAGGAATAGAAGAAAGGTACCTAATTTCTTTCAACCATAAGACGACTCGGCACAGTGCCTTGAAGGGGGGAGGGGAGGGGATGAACAGGATAGATGAGGAAATAGGTCTAAGGGAAGCGCAGAAGAAAGCAGCCACGAGTCCATTACTTCAAGAAGTCACTTGTAGCACACCAACTTGTAGGGAGAGTTCTGTGGAGGGCGTGTCTTTAGTGGAGGGTAGTTCTGAAATTCAAAGTAAATGTAAGAAGGTTTCTTTCTAAAGGACACCAACAAGCTCCCTCAAATCTGAATGCTGCCAGTGGTGAATGGTGTAATTATAAATAGCTCCCACTGGTGGGTACTTGTGATCTTTTTCAGTCCTAGTGAGATGCCGTTAATGTAGGACACCACAATAGGCCCCTGCCCCGCCGCTGTAGTCAAATAGCTAAGGTACTCGGCTGCTGACCCGCAGATCGTGTCATCAAGTCCCGGCTGCGGCAGCTGCATCTGTGATGGAGGAGGAAATGTTGTAGGCCCATGTGTTCAGATTTTGGGTGCACATTAAAGAACCCCAGGTGGTCGAATTTTCTGGAGCCCTCCACTACGACGTCTCTTATAATCATATGGTGGTTTTGGGACGTTAACCCCCGCAAAATAAAAAAAATCTAACAATAGGCCTTTTCCTGGACGTCTGCGACGCGATAAAACAGCACCAGTAGAAAACATGCTCGTACACATCCAAATCAAGCCTAGCCTAAAGCCGCTAACTATTCGCAGTCGGCAATATAAGGAACAATGATAGCTTTCATGTATTTGTGATCACGATGAATGGTGAACAGTGCCAACGAACATTTGTGCTCTCTATCTTCTGCGAATTAAGCATGAGAATTAACTTTAAATAAGAAAAAGCTTTTGCAGATAAAACATTTAAATATACCTTTTTTATGCACACAATCTCCCATTGGAATCTGCTTCGACGGAGCATTGCAGAATGCCGCACTGACACAGCTTTTCCGGACATACAGCTACACTCATAAATATGTTTTGTTATGATCTGTTTTCCATTCATCTTGTTTCTGAATAGTTGTTCGTTTATTTTTTGTAGGCACAAGTTACGCTGCGTATTTCCCCCTGTAATAATGCCCTCGGGTGTTGCAGATATATTATCAAATTAATGAATAATAAACAAATATATATATATATATATATATATATATATATATATATATATATAAGGGAAAGAAGTGTATACCTAAGGGCTCGTTTTTCCGTGTTTTAACACAATATTCATGAGATATAACAGACAGTAATGCCAAGGAATGTACAGGGGAAGTTATTAAAACCAATGGAATGTAAATAAGAAGAAAGAAAAGTGGATGAAAAAATTACCAACTGTGAGCAGGAATCGAACCTACGACCTTCAAGTTACGCATACTGTGATTCTTGCTCACAGTTGGTAATTTTTTCATCCACTTTTCTTTCTTCTTATTTACATTCCATTGGTTTTAATAACTTCCCCTGTACATTCCTTGGCATTACTGTCTGTTATATCTCATTAATATTGTGTTAAAACACGGAAAAACGAGCCCTTAGGTATACACTTCTTTCTCTTATTTTCATTGAACGAGGGTCTCGTACTGGCAGACTTGGTGTGTTTAGGTTGTATAAGAGGGACAATTAATCAGCTGCCCGCTCATAATAAGTTCACGTGCCACGTGACGCCAAACATGCGAATAAGAGTGTTTTCACACTCGTTCTTTGGCTTATAGATGGCGCTGACTGTCACTCCTACTTCTAAATTCACAGATAACCCCAAAAAAGTGGATGGAGGGAGGGCCGCTGTGATAGCTCAGTGGTTAGAGCATCGAACGCGTAATTCGAAGGTCGTAGGTTCGATTCCTGCTCACAGTTGGAAATTTTTTCATCCACTTTTCTTTCTTATTTACATTCCATTGGTTTTAATAACTTCCCCTGTACATTCCTTGGCATTACTGTCTGTTATATCTCATATATATATATATATATATGTATATATATATATAACTTAGGCGCCTCAAGCTTGCCATTGAAAAAATATCACAGACGACGAAGAATTTAGAGCTGCGCCTACATGCCAATTCGTAGTACATTAGCTTCTCTTTGGGCTTCAACTTCGTCAGCAATTAGCAGAGAACTGTGGTGCTTCCTAAGAAAAGGTAATTTGTTTGGAAACACTCTTTCTAATCTGGTGTCCTACACTTGCGTGTGTATTTTACAAGTAGCGAGTTTAGCGAGAAACGCTGCAACAAAGCGTCTGCAAGTGTTTATGAACACGACCGACAGGAGGGAGTCTGGGAAAAAAGTATAGCTGCACGAATTGCTTCGACTGTCGCGTTGCACTCTATAAAGTTACTGTAATGTTAGTAACCTTTAATATACAAATGAACGTCGTTTACACTTTCTTCCTATTGATGAGATTACACAAGTCTACTTATATTAGTTCTGTGAACTCATATAACGGGCGAAGGTCATTAGGTGTGAATATCATTTACTATGCCCGTGAAGCAGTAAAAAATGACATTAACAGCTAATATCAATGGCAGCGAATGACATTACAGGTGCCGTGCGACAGAAATATAACAAAGTTATTTTCCTGTGTCACCAAGTTAAAGGCCACAATAACAGCGAAAACCATATTTGTTCTGTCAATTATGTCAACTAGTTTATAATTCATGAAATAAATACATACTGTGTTTCTTCATCATGTGGATAACAGCGCGTCGAACAAACTCGTAGGTGCCTTAACTCACATTTACGCGTGCATAATTACAACAAAAAGCACAATAGTTACCCAGGTAGCTTAACTACTGCTTGCCGCAAGTGATCTTGTCAGCCAGATCTTGAAGACACCGTTGTTGTATTGCGATTGAAAGACAAGAGCGGAAGTAAAATTATTTAAGCTTTTACTATGCGCAAGCTTGGCGAGAATATATGTGTTAGAGCACCATCAATAGATCTGACTGACATTTAGGTTTCTTTTTTTACATGGAAAGAAAGTAGCTTACAAGGCCAGATTGCACGATTTTACATGGATGGTTGCTTTCCTGTCATGTGCAATACGCAGGCTCACACGTTCTTTCTTTTTTCCTTTTACCTCCACCAAAGAAACTGTTATTTGATCGCGCTCGCATGTGTCTTTTCTGTCATTTTCACGTTCTTCTTCATGTGCAACAGTGCGTCGCAATTGCCAAAATTAATTACATGCACAAGTACGCAGTGTTAAGGCGGATTTCGGCTGCGCCGGCTGCATTTCCAATTGAGGTGGAAATGCTGTAGGCCCGTGTGCTCACAATCGGGGTGCACGGTAAAGAACCCTAGTTGGTCTCAATTTCCGGAGCCCTCCACTACGGCGTCTCTCATAATCATATGGTGGGTTTGGGACGGTAAACCCCACAGATCAGTCAGTTTTAAGGCGAATTCGCGGAAAGAATGATCCCGGTGCTTTGCCCACTCATCATGATTAACTCTGTGAAGATGCATGTAGTTAGTTTTCTTTGTTTCTTTTTTATGGTTTAAAAGAACACAGAGACAGCACACTCACAGCGACTGGCTGTTCTATTTTATCTTATTTCTCTTCAGCCAGCTTACCGCACGCTTGAGCCTCTGTGCCATTTTTGGTAATCAGTTGTACGTACATATACGGGACATGGCGAGATTGGCGAAAAACCACCGAGAGTGTGCGTACAATTACTATTGTAATGAAAAACTGCCATATCACGTACGTGCGTAAGAAAATCGGGAACAGTGCGTTATTTTCCACGCTGGTTCACAAAAGCTTAACAAAGGAGCAGATGGCGTGTGAATACCAACTATGTGATGCTTCTTCTAGCTTTCCTTATTAGCCATCTGTACCGAATACTTGGGTGGTATTGTGCACGTGCAGGTTTGCGATATACTTAGCTATATACGACACGTGGCAGGCTTTGACCTCAGTAGCTCTGTTGTACAAGCCTTCATTACCTTCTCCCCTTCTCGGAAATACACCTGAGCTCCTTTCTGCCAAACTATAACGAGATACCCCTGTTCATCGCGGTACGATTTGTGCATCATAAAGGAATTTCACTCTCAGACAAAAATAAATTTGCAAATGTATGTACCTCAATAAAGAAATACAGATGCTCAAAAACATCTTTGAGATATGATCGTGGTACTGCTCAGTTCTTCACTATAGAGTATTCGCCCCCTTTTTGCTTACCCACGCATTCTTTCCAAACTCTCTTCTGCTAGGCTTAATGCATGTTTTCTGTTCGGACATGTGAATTCTCTGTTTTCTGGACTGGCTATAGATGCAGCAGATTACATCGCTGTAGACGAACGAAGCTTGATGGGGACCATTTGTTGCAAGAACTAAGGCGCTAGAGAGCAAGCGGTGTTCTTTTTTTAACGCGGACACGGTGCTTTATACCCTTGGTTAATGACAATCAAAGATGAAATGCATCTCCTCTTCTTTATAATGTTTTTTTTTCTTCCATTACGAATGTCTTAATCCGCAATTGGCCAACCTTTGACCCCGTGACAGCATCATGTGATGCCTCCTCATGACACCACAACTCTTGAAGATTCGTGTTGTTCGATGAAGCCAAAGATGACGTCAATACGTCCCTTTTTGCAACAATCGTCTTGACGATGATGACGCTCAGAATCATTCTGCGCTATTGATAGCACACCGCAGGCTATCACCTCTCGAAAAGTTCTTTTCAGCACGTGTAGAAGCGACGAAGAGTATTTTAAACGGCACGAAAACTTCGACTTCGGGCAAACTAGTTTCCAGACACTCGTTTTCGTTGTAGCAGGATGCGCTTACCATAGGGCGGATCCTGGCGCTTACTGACACTATAAAAAAAGATGAAATACGCCATATCAAGGGCACCCATTAGCAACGTTTTATAGATTGCTGCAGCCTACAATAAAAACAGTCCGCTTACGCATCATAGCCTACTTGCATGAATTATGCTGCGTGCAGTTTCATTATTCACGACAAAAAAATGGAGGGACAACACTGAACGTCTGCTTCTGCATTTTTGTGTGTGTCGCACATCTCTGTTTTAAGACTTCCGTCGACTAGCTCGATCAAAGGCACAAGGTAGGCTTACTGGTACGACATGTTTGAATAACAGTCGTAGCGCAAGGAAACAGGACACAACACATAGACACATGCGGATGCAGGCATAGCGCTACACTTCCAGCAAAAGTCTAATTTTTGGGCGCCACGTAGTTCATATGAACTTTTTTGAACCCAGCTGTAGCAACACGTGTGAAAACGCAATCAATTCTTTGGCTGCAATTTTCAGCCGCTAAACTTATACGAGAGTCGTATCACACAAAAAAAACGAAATTATTTATTCGCAACCTTCAGTGAACTTTATTTTTCACAACCACAGTGTCCAGTTTCCTTGAAGGGCCATGACACGTTCACACAACAATTCTTGGTTTTAGAAAAAAACTTGAAGCAGAATGTCTATTATGCCTCTACAGATATGAAAAGTGGGCTATGAAAGAAACTTTCGGTGCAAAAGAGACCCTGGAAGTAGCCGGTTGTATTTACCACCCACCCCCACCAACTGCCATTTTTAATGGTGCCTGTGACGTCACAAGCAGGAAGGAGCAGTGCCGTCGTCTCTACCACAGTTACAGCCGCTGTGGGTCGTTCCATATGTTGTCAAGCAGAATTGAACGCTCAAATGTCTCAGCTGAATACATAAGAATGTCGTTCGCGGAATGCAGACGCTCGCACAAACGGCCGCTTGTTATGTCATGCCTCGCGAGGGGGCCAGTGTTATACAACTCCTAAGACGCTCGCGTGTTCTTAAAAATATTAATAAAATAGGTGCTTGACCGAAAGCGCTAGAAAATCACCAGCATTAATGTGAATGCTCAAGACTTGACGCACACACCACCGATTACGATCGAAAATGTTGTGTCATGGCCCCTTTAAGCTACCATGGCTGCTAAAAAATACCGACTGGCTCGTGCATACATTTTTCTTGGAAAGATGTGGCGGCCGACGCCTAGTGTGAGTGAACAAGATCCAAGCAAGATTTCTTGAAATGTTTCGGTGTAATACAAATGAGTTCTTCGGAGACCCGACAGGTAGCGCAAGGGTCAGAAAAAAGAAGAAAAAGTTTTTCCTTTTCTTTTTTTCCTCTTCCGCCCCTTTCTTTCTGTTTATATTTAAACTATATTTAGTCCTTCAGTCTTAGATGGTAACACAAAATGCGGGATGCACTGATTTTGGCACTGCCTGTTCAATCCGTCTTGTGACACTCGAAGAGCATGACTGCCTCTTTGGAACGTCTGTAGGTATCCAGGTAGAAGGCCGAAAACCATGCGAAGAAGATTAACCCCTCGACCACGAGGATCACCGAGAAGGAGCGCACGAAATGTCCCGCGAAGAACAGCGGGAGCGAGTTGTGAACCATAAGAACCACAAACTGCACGAGCTGCACCTGCGAAGGCAGAAGGGTTCTTTTACAATTTTCAACGTGAAACCGAACATATTTCAAAAAATTTGGATATCCAAGCAACAGTGATATATTACTCTACGTCTGCGAATACATCTATGCACACAGATCAAGATTTTCTTAAAAGACACTTACTTCTCATCAATGCAGTCAGTTCTTCATAAACACACATGTATGCAAACTTCTGTACACTTCAGTCCAAAGCTCGGGACAAGTGATCATAACAAAACAGATTGTGTGGTTGCACCTTGTGCGAGACTATAAGAAAAACGAATATTTTGACCAGCTTCACTTTCGGAAAGGCTAACCAGCGCCCACTTTACGACACAACATTTGCCGTCGGTCTCACGATTTAAGCAGCATTGTTGCGCACACTCTCAATGTGTCCAATCGAAGCACAAGGTTGCCACGGCACCTCATGTACTGCACAAACATCTAGTCGACAACATTGCGTCTCTTGTGTGCGAGTGGAAGTGTGCTTCAACACCTGCTCGAGCGTTTTGGTCAAAAAGGGTGAGTTAAGCCTAATTCTCTTTTGAAACTCCTTGTAGACTAAAAACAGACCTATTTTTTTGGCTCCCCCCTTTGGATACCCCCCTTTTGCATGGCTTCGGGAAAAAGGGCTACGTATGTCATTGATGCGAGGAAAGGACCGAATTGGTTCATGTCGACTTGGTGATTTGCTTACGGTAGAGAGGCGCTATGAAGAACGCACTACAAAAAGCACAGGACAAGGTGTTAACAAAACGAGTGCAAACTTCAACTGCTTCAATTATTCACGTGTAGCCCATATAAACAAAAGTTCACAAAAGCAAGTGGACAAAGATTAGGCCACTTCACCCCGCCTAAATGGCGTGCATCACAAAATCGATTTCAGCAGGAGGAAGTCTGGACACCGAACCATGCGGCGGTGGGTTATCAATAAATGTCTCTTTTGTCGAATTGGATTTGATGAAAGATGTAACATAGGTGAGGTGAAGTGGACTAATCTCTGTCTGTGTGCTTCAGATTGATACGTGGGGTTTAAAGTCCGGAAACCACCATAATATTATGAAAAGACGCCTTAGTGGAGGGCTTCAGAAAATTGCCCACCTGGAGTTCTTTATCGTGCACACAAATCGGAGCACACGGACCTACAGCATTTTCGCCTACGTCAAAAACGGAGCTGCCGCAGCCGGGATTTCATCCCACGACATGCAGGTATCCATGTACCTCTGCGGATGCCTGTGTGCTCTGTAGGCTTCCCACCACAGCGTCTTTCTACAGTAAGTGCATCGCCAAGGCATTAGGTATGTGTAGACATCATGAGAAAAATCAGAACGTGGCTTGCTATGTGGGCGGAGGTTGCCGCAACAGCAAAATGCCACACACACTCTCTATATTAAAAAAAAGCAAGGAACTCGGGATCCTAAAATATAAAATGTAGAAACTACGCGGTTAATTGGAACAATAAAGAAAGAAAAAACTAGAAGCACGGCCAAATGTTTGGCAATAGGACCCCTTATTAGGAGTTTTGTATGCTCTAGACCTGCACAGTAAATATTTGTAGCGACGAGAGAAGAAGAGACGTGAGATGACGTCGAAGGCGGCCGATGGGGCCGTGCCGATCTCGCCACTTTTTGCAAGCCTGAAGCGGAGCCATGTCGGCTACCAGCGTCCAAACCGCCAGGCCAGGCGTGTCAGCTCGTTCTAATCCTCGCGCAGCTCGAGCTAGCATCAGCTGCGCGAGAGGCGCGGCGCCGTGATCAAGAAATGATGGCGATGATGATGGCACTACAGGGCTCCCCCCCTAGCGCTTTGCGCGATTCGAAGGCATAAGAAAAAAAGAAAAAAATAGTGACAAAAGCTATATACATGAACGACAATCCATAAAGTGCTCATTTGGAAAGTCCAGGTTGTCAACGTGTAGTGACCGTCGGGAACCGGTGGGTCTCTGGTGGGCGACACTGGGAGTTGCGCAGAGGACGCAGGAGGAAGTGCCGGGTCGCTGTGATAGCCGACAAGCGTATCTCACGGTGACCTGGTCGGACAGGCCGAGAGTGGACCATGTGTCGCGAGGTCATGACAGGATGGTGGGTGACAATGTTGGCGCTGGGTGCAGAGGACACTATACTGCCACCTGTCGAGATTAGAGGTCCCGACAGGGCCCCATTATGGTGGTGGTGGTGGTGGTGATGGTGGGCATGCGCCAGTATCTGCGGCTGGGTGAACAACGGTATCTGCACCAGGAATTGGTGCTGGTCTGTCTGGAACGCACCCAGTGTGTGCTGGGCCAGCATGGTCAGCGTGGGCAGCATGGCCTGCAGCTTTTGCAGCGTCAGTGGCTGTCCCTGGACTATGGCGAACGAGGGGGGCGACATCATGCGTGGCGGTGCCAGAAAGATGTTGGGCCTTGGCCCCAGGTTCTGTGGAAAGACAAGCGTCGGGGTGCCAAGCGGTCCTGGATGTCCCCCATAGGGCCTGGGCCCCGTCTGAGGTCCCAGGGTTAGGCCCATGGCATGGGGTGGCCGCAGGGCCAGCTGGACCCCCTGTATCTGTCCCAGAGAGCTCTGTGTCTGCCCCAGTGCGCCTTGTATCAGAATCGGGCTGTGGCCCAGGCAAGGAATGTACTGGTTCAGCAGGAAAGTGCCGTGCGCAGGTCCAGCCGGAAACATGTCCGGCTGCGCTGCTGCGGAGTTCCCGATGAGCAGCGGACTCCCCGTGTTGAGCCCCATCGCGGCTCCGCGCTGCACCGTGGTCCCAGGCTGCGGCGCCGGTACAGGCGAGGGCTGCGGTGTGGCCTTGTGCTGGTCCGCCCGGGGAGGCTGGGACCGGGTGGTCGCCGCTGCCGAAGGCGTCGTCATGTTCGCGCTGCCGCTCGGCAGCTTAGGCAGGATCTGTGGCTGTTTCGGCTGGATGAGCTGGAGGGCACCAGAGGTGCGAGGACTGGGGCCGGCCGAAACCACCTGTGCGATGCCGGGTCTCGACGTAGGTGCCTGCTGCGGCGCCACGGGCAGAGGGGCGACGGTGGCAGTTGCTTTGGTGGTTGCCGGTGTCGACGCCGACGATGAGGGCAGGCTCTGGCTCCGCGAAGGCACGGCGCTGGGGCCCGTCGTAGACCACGAAACAGAGACAGGGACAGGGGCGGGGACGCCGAGGGTGGTCGGCTGCTGGCCGGGGAGGTGCGAGTGGAATGTGGCGAGGCACCCGGCAGGCCATTGCTGGCACCAGTGGCAGGTGGCGGAGCGGCAGGGGGCACCGTCGAGGAGCTGACCAGCAGCTGCGGCGAGGAGGAGGCCGAGACGTCTGAGCTGGTGGTCGCGGAAACGGCGAGGGCCACGGTGTCGCGTGCCGTCGTTTTCGTGGAAAACGCGCAGGTGGCAGGTACGTGTGATGAAGCTCCGCACGGGGGCTCAGAGGGAATGTACCTCGCGGAGGGAAGGTCAGTCGCAGTGGGGGAGTCTTCTACCTCGCGGTCGTGATCAGGTGCAGGAGTGGATGTTTCTGCGACCAGATCAGGTGTAGAAGTAGTCGAAGCCGGGGTACCGAGGTAGCTGTCAATGGAGAGCTGCGGGCCGGTTGGTACCTTGCTCTGCGACGCCGGGGAAACCTGCCTGGTGCGGGTAAACGGAAGCGGACGGTACGTGTTGCCGCTGCGGGCGAGCACCGCAGTGCAGAGGGCATCGTAAGGCTGCGGGCTGGTGCTTGAAGTGGCAGCGAGATGGCGCAACTCTACCGGAAGTGCGTCGAGAAGAATGGCGTGCATCTGCAGCTGGTCCGTGACGCCATTCAGCGCCAGAACGGCATCGAGCTGCATGAACCATACCTTGGGGTAGGTCGATTGGAACGGCGGCACTGGCGGGCAGAGTTGCGGGAACATGGCCGCGGGCCGCTCGGCGAAGGGCGTGTTCACCGGGTCACCAATGTAGCGACGAGAGAAGAAGAGACGTGAGATGACGTCGAAGGCGGCCGATGGGGCCGTGCCGATCTCGCCACTTTTTGCAGGCCTGAAGCGGAGCCATGTCGGCTACCAGCGTCCAAACCGCCAGGCCAGGCGTGTCAGCTCGTTCTAATCCTCGCGCAGCTCGAGCTAGCATCAGCTGCGCGAGAGGCGCGGCGCCGTGATCAAGAAATGATGGCGATGATGATGGCACTACATATTTATTTTGGCTGGCCGAACTTATTGCGTAGCACCAGTGAGAGTGACTCTGTGTTGCCTCTGGGCAACCCAAAGTCACACACCGTTTCTTGTTTTTTTTCATTCGATTATGCGGAGTTTTGGCGTGACACCTTCGGGGTATATCACAAGAATTGTTACTCACCGTGGACGACACTCTAGTCAGATTAGCTGAGAAGTAGTAGTAGCTGGGCTAATTAGTTGAGACTCGTGTTTAGCACAAAAAATACTGGTGGATTAGTGCAAAACGAAGAGAAAAAGACAAGGCTGATCCCTTCACCATAAAATCTGCTGTAACAAAAACGTGAACCGTGCCTTCATAGATAAAGATGTTGTTTATAGTGCAGTAATATATGGAAGCTAGTAAAATGTCTATTGGTGTTTGGCAAGTATAGCACTGCTTCATGTGGACCCACTCGTATTGATGCTTCGCTTCGCATCTCTGTTCAGATCATATTGCTACGTGCCAGTGCATAGAGCTGAAGAAAAGATAGCAGATAGACTGGCACAAGCTAATCTGTGCGGCTGGCGCTGCTTGCTTAACCATCTGTAAATACATCGGTGACAGCCTCTCTGAGTCAGTCTCCTTCCCGTAACATATTTGGTGGAGTTGTGCGATCCCCGTCCTCGCCACGGAACTCCGAAGCGGATGCTCCCTCGCGGATTACAACATGACCACTCAAGCCTCGGCTACATCCTCTCTGGTCGCTCCTCCTTCAGCCCGACCTGTCAACCCAGTGCCCGCGACAACTTTCGTGACGCTTCCTGCGCTCAAAGACCCCGGCGTGTTCTCGGGCAGCGAGGGTTCTGACGTCCACCAGCGGCTACGCCTCTACGAACGCGTCAGCGCCACTTACAGGTGGGATCCCACTCTTATGCTCGCAAACGTCATCTTTTATCTCGACGGAATCCCTCGTGTTTGGTTTGATAACCACGAGCATAACATAACAAGCTGGGACAGCTTCAAGGCAAAGATCCGTGAGCTTTTTGGCAACATCTCTGGTCGTCGTGAAGTTGCGAAAAATGAGTTGTCGAATCACGCACAATCTTCCACGGAGCCCTATTTCGGTTATATTCAGACTGTCCTTTCACTATGCCGCCAAGCTGACGAAAATATGTCTGAAACTGAAAAAGTTGCGCATATCCTAAAGGGTATCGACGACGATGCGTTCCATTTGTTAGTATTCAACAATGTGTCATCTGTTGATGAGATCATTCAAGAATGCCACCGGTTGCAACAAGCCAAAAGCAGACGCAACTCCCATCCGTTCCAGCGCCTCCCGAACACCACTGCGACGTCCTCGTGTCTCGACACATATCGTCCACTAGACACCTGTGACAACTTGACGCGAATTGTGAAGCAGGAGCTTGAAGCGGCTGCTTCAGCTAAGGTGGGACCAACAACCCCTGACCCCTCTCCGCCAATTCCGCTGCCTCTCATTTAAGCAGTCGTCCGGCAGTAAATCGCCAGCTTCGGAATTACCTCTATCTCACCGCCTCCCCGCGCAGACTACCAGCCTCGATACACGCCTGCACGTCCCTTCCCGACCAGCTCTCCCTCAACATTCCGTAATCCGTCCGCATGGCGAACATACGATGACAAGCCGATATGATTCTCGTGTCACAGAATCGGGCACATTTCTCGCCATTGCAGAAGTCGCTGGGGTCCTCCTGCACAACCATCCTCTCGTCCCTTCTATGCACGTCCTGCCTATTGCCATGAGACAAGCCGTGACCATTTTGCCCTGGAACCTGCTTCTGAACACCGCTTCTCCCGCTCACCATTCACCCAACGTCGCCAGTCTCGTTCTCCACAGCCCCGCCGACCATCTTCCTCCACCTTCCCACGAGGTTCCCCGACGGAAAACTAAGCGTTGCAGCCCCCGGAGGTGGCGCTGCATCGCTCGGACTGACCGAAAATCCTGTTTTGACGATACCGACAAAACGGAACCTCATAGACCTACAAGTAGACGGCGTACATGTCACTGCTCTTGTCGACACCGGCGCCCAACTTTCCATGATGACGAGTGATTTTCGCAGCAAGCTTAAGAAGGTTCTCACACATGCGACCACTCAGCTTGTACATGTTGCGGATGGTGGAATAACATCTATCGTTGTAATGTTCTTCGCTCGTGTGAGCATTGCGGATCGACACACAGTTGTTCTCTTTACCGTCCTTGATAAACGCCCTCACGACGTAATCTTAGGCCTCGCCTTCCTGTCCGCGCATTCTGCCCTCATAGACTGTTCGACTAGTTCCGTCTACACTTGCCCGCCACAGAACCTCTTACACAACGGCCGAGTCGCCTCTGCACAACGGGACATGCGCGCCTCCCTCCACAGACACTGACCTACATGGAGCTCGTCTCAATACCACCAGTTCCCGACGGTGACCATGTTCTGACCCCTATCACCGATGTTCTCATAAGCCGTGGCATTGCATTACCGCACACCATTCTGTCCGTCACAGGAACTTCTACGTGCCTCCCAGTTGTCAAATTTAGCTTGACACCTTGTGTTTTGCCACAAAGGATTTCTTAGGCATTGCTCTGCACCTAGAAGACAATACGGTAGATGTTTTCGCGATGGCCGCCAGCGCTACTACTTCGATGATCGCTTCCAACTTAACGCCACAGCAGACTGATGAGCTCCACCGGGTTCTGCTGTCCTACATCGACGATTTTGACATCAGCGGCCGTCCGTTGGGAAAAGCTACCGGTATGAGCTACCACATAAGCACTGGTAATGAGCATCCTATTCATAGGCATCCGTATCGGGTGTTGGCGGCCGAGCGTCACATCATCCAATGTGAGGTCGACAAAATGCTCGCCAAGAACATCATTGAGCCATCCTGCAGTCCGTGGGCTTCTCCTGTAATGCTAGTTCGCAAGAAAGACGGTGCATGGCGTTTCTGTGTGGATTATCGACACCTAAACAAAATTACCAAAAAAGACGTCTACCCTCTGCCACGAATAGATGATGCGCTTGATTGCCTCTATAGGTCCCACTATTTTTCCTCCATAGACCTTCGTTCCGGCTACTGGCAGATAGAGGTAGATGAAATGGACCATGAAAAGATGGCACTAAATCAGCCCCGATGGCCTATATCAGTTCAAGGTTATGCCCTTCGGCCTTTGTAACGCTCCAGTCACCTTCGAATGAATGATGGACTCCCTGCTCTGAGGATTCGAATGGTCTACCAGTTTGTGCTACTTGGACTACGTCATCGTCTTTTCACCAACATTTGAAACTCACATAGAGCGCTGTTCAGCCATCCTAGAAATCTTCTGTTGCTCTGGCCTGCAGCTCTACTTGTCCAAATGTCACTTTGGACGCCATCAAATCACAGTGCTTGGCCATTTAGTAGACGCCAACGGTGTACAACCAGACCCGGCAAAAATCAGCGCCGTCAAAAACATTCCTGTACCGCGATCTGTGAAGGATGTACGCAGCTTTATCGGACTATGCTCCTACTTCCGACGCTTCGTGAAAAATTTTGCGCACATAGCGAGGCCGCTTAAGCAGCTCCTCAAGAAAGAAGTCCCGTTTTCATGGGGCTCCGAAGAGGCTTCTGCGTTCTCGACTCTCGTCGCTCTTCTCACTACCCCTCCAATTCTGGCACACTTCAACCCTGCTGCCCCTTCGAAAATCCGTACATATGCAGGTGGGCATGGCATTGGTGCAGTGCTGGCTCAGAAACAACATGACCATGTTTGCGATATTGCATATGCCAGCCGCCCCTATCCGCCCCTGAACGTAACTATTCGATAACAGAGCATGAGTGCTTGGCTCTTGTTTGGGCGGTGGCGAAATTTCGACCTTATCTATACGGACGCCCAATTCGGTAGTTACCGACCACCACGCACTCTGCTGCTCAACTCTCTGAAAGATCCATCAGGCCGTCTTGGTCGCTGGGCTCTGCGCCTGCAAGAGTTTTCCTATTCGGTGGTCTACAAATCTGGCCACCTACACCGTGATGCTAATTGCCTCTCCCGGTACCCTGTCGACGAACCTGAGGACACTGACGAGCCCACGGAGAACTCTACCTTGTCAGTGTCCGACTTCCTTAATATTGGGGAAGAACAGAAGCGTGATCCAGGGCTGCTTGACATCATGAGCCGTATGGAATCCTCCACAAACGATGCTTCCGTCCGCTACTTTGTCATTCGAAAGGGTGTGCAATACCGTCGCAATTTCCGACTAGACGGGCCCGACCTTCTCATTGTTGTGCCTGAGCATTTGCGCCGTTGTGTTCTCACCGAACTTCACGACGCTCCCACGGCTGGAAACATTGGCGTATCTCGCACGTACGAGCGCGTCCGGCGCCGTTTTTTCTGGCCAGGCCTTGCTCGTTCAGTACGCCAATACGTTGCCACGTGTGACCTATGCCAACGTCGTAAGGCACCGTCGCTGCTACCCGCTGGCCATCTTCAACCAACTGACATACCCGCGGAACCATTTTATCATGTTGGGTTAGACCTGCTTGGTCCTTTTCCCACATACACATTGGCAAACAAATGGATAGCCGTTATTACAGACTACGCTACACGCTACGCAATTACGCGAGCTCTACCGACCAGCTGTGCAACCGACGTCATTGATTCTTGTTACGGGACGTTATTTTGATTCACGGTGCTCCGAGACAGATTCTCACAGACCGTGGCCGTACATTTCTATCCCAAGTCATCGCCGACATTCTGCGTTCTTGTTCCACGCAACACACACTGACAACCGCTTACCACCCTCAAACAAACGGCCTCACGGAACGATTTAACCACACTTTAACAAATATGCTCGCTATGTACGTGTCGCCCGACAACCAAGACTGGGACCTTGCCTTACCCTAGGCAACTTTCGCGTATAATTCATCCCGTCACGACACAGCGGGCTTTTCGCCGTTCTACTTATTGCACGGAAGAGAGCCGACTTTACCACTGGACACAGTCATCTCAGCTCACACCTTGTCCACCAGCGAGTATGCCCGCGACGCGATTGCGCGAGCCGATCATGCCCGTCAGCTCGCTCGCACTCGACTGACGGCGTCGGAAACCAACCAATGCCATCGGTACGATGCGGAACATAGAGACGTACATTTCGCTCCAGGTACCCTCGTTTTACTCTGGTTCCCTTATTGTCGGCTGGGCCTATCCGAAAAACTTCTGTCTCATTACGCGGGACCCTACCGTATATTGCATCAAGTAACACCTGTCACCTACGAGATCAGCCCCATCGGTCCATCATCATCTACTATGCGGCCCAGTGATATCGTACACGTCTCGCGGATCAAGCCCTACAATAATGCATCATATAACGACCTTTAAAGCACCGGGACGGCGCCTCCGCCGCCGGAGGTAATGCTACGTGCCAGTGCATGGAGCTGAAGAAGAGAAAGCAGATAGACTGGCACGAGCTAATCTGTGTGGCTGGTGCTGCTTGCCTAACCGGCTGTAAATACATCGATGACTATTTACTATAATATATATAACCCTTGAAGTATAGCTGAACCTAACATATACTTGAACACCACGTTTGCTGAATCCTAAGCCATGTTCGCTGCAGCAAGCACATGACAAAAATACTATTCGGTATGCACTGCTTCAATGCATCCTGTACGAAGAAAAATGGAATTCGCATGGTGTGTTAACATTAAGCCTGCAATGATTACCCACAAGGCGAGTGCGACATGCGGTACAACAGCCAGACGATCGTTGGAAAATTGTAATTTAATATAAATGAATGCAATTAGAAAGGTTATGCACAAAGCTTGGGTTAAGGCCGCCTCCTCGAGGTATGTCGAACGTTCACAAAATTATATAGAAACAGGCCTAATATGTGACTGTTGTCGCATCGGCACGTAGCTTCAGATTCTCCCAGAAGCCACGCGTAACTTGAGCCTTCCATCTGCAGATGGCAACATCAGACTGCAAACAAAGCCATGGTAGCAGAGATAAAAAACGCATTCGTATAGTTTCCTTCGGGGCTTTGGTGTTGGCGTAGATGGATAAACGCCCTTCAACTATAGCTCGTGGATCGAGAGAGCGTAGGTTGAACTCACGGCAGTGGAACGTTTTTCCTCATTTCTTTTATTTGCCTTCTCGTCGCGTTGATTTGTAGTGTGTAGTTCTGTGACGGAAATACGTGAAAGATGTCTTGTTAGATCGCGAATAAACATTGTCGTGTTACAAGGAGGATACGTTAATTCATCATCAAACGTAGCGCAAAACACACAGAAAAGCAGAACACAAAAAAACCGTTGATACATCTTTTTCCATCTTTTTGTGCTAAGCATACATTGTTGTTTAGACAATTCAGTAAGATACATCGAGAGTATCTGTTGTCAATGGCTTCTGCCACCGTAATAGTTTCCTGTGGATATATATATATATATATATATATATATATATATATATATATATATATATATGTATTTATATAATGACGACTCGGTTGTAACCAGGTTTATAGGCCGTGAACTCGGGAACGAACGAGGGCTACGGACCCGATAATGAAGCGCACGTTCAAAGAAGATGATGATTGTCAGCCAGAACATATGATGATGATTGACTGCTGTTCAGATGAGGGTTAAGCGCATAATAGATGCCTACACTGATTCCCCCCCCCCCCGTGGAAGCGGCCAGCCTGGTCACTGCGGGCGGGTAGTCAAGGTGACGAGGAACGTAGTGTAAAAAGCTTCATGCGGGAAACGTGCACAATTTCGGTGCTGCGGTAACGGCGGTCAGTTGGCACGACAAGAGGTGTCACACGATAGTTTACAGGTGAAGTCTGCTCTAAAACGATATATGGGCCGATGAATCGAGGCTGGAACTTGTCGCAGAGACCAGGTGTGCGAATTGGTGTCAATAGCAGCACCTCGTCATCCGGTCGGAATGATACCACACGATGAGAGGTGTCGTAGACAGCCTTCCTTGCTTGTTGCGTAGCTTCCGTGTTCATACGAGCGCACTGGCGGCACTGGGCAAGGCGAAAAATATATTCTTCGCGAGAAGATGGTGATGGAGGACCATTGCTGGTGAAGAAGGAAACATCGATAAAGAAAGTAGGTGAACGTCCGTAAACGAGATGAAACGGTGAGTAGCCGGTTGTGCGCTGAACAGCGGTGTTGTAGGCGAAAGTGAGGAATGGTAGAAGTTTATACCAGTTTCTGTGATCTGGTTGAATGTATACGGTGATCATGTCGGCGAGGGTTCGATGAAATCTCTCGGTCAGACCGTTTGTTGGAGGATGGTAGCTAGACGCTTCTTGTGTGTAGTAGCAAAAACGCGAAGAACTTCACCTAAAAGCTGTGATAATAACATCTTTCCACGGTCACTTAGAAGTACACGAGGAGCACCATGACGTAGTATTATGGCCTGAAAGACGAAGTCAGCTACTTCCGATGCTGAACCAGTAGCGACTGAAGTTGTCTCAGCGTAGCGTGTCATATGGTCTACGGTAGTGACTATCCATCTATTTCCAGCGCCAGTGACAGGAAGGGGCCTATAAAGATTGACACCGACGACCTCGAAAGGAGTTGTAGGGCACGCCATTGGCTGTAACTGACCAGCCGGGGGAGATGTCGGAAGTTTGCGAAGTTGGCACGGAGAGCAGGAACCCACGTATTTCGCTACGCTGGTAGAAATCCCAGGCCAATAAAAGCGGCTTCGAATGCGGTCGTAGGTTTTGTGAAAGTCGATGTGGCCAGCAGTCAAGTCGTCATGAAAGGCGTTAAGTAGATGATGTTGAAGAGCGCGTGGCAGAACAGGTACCCAGCGTTGGCTGTCAGGGTTATATATGTGACAATACTGCACACCGTCCTGAACTTTGAAGTGCTCGAGTTGTCGACGAAGGTGTGCATTGGGTGGACGCGTAGCTCCCGAGAGGTGGTCTATAATGTGCCGACAATAAGGGTCAGCCTGCTTGCGAGAACTGAAGAATTGTTCATCGTCGATTGGAGGTTGGTACAACGAGGCGAGCAAGGCACCAGAAGTGGGAGTCACGTCCGCACTGGTGTCGTTGGAGGTGGCAGCTGGAGTGTCGAACGAAGCTGTAGGTAGTGGGCAACGAGAAAGAGCTTCAGCGTCTTGAAGTTTTTTGCCCGATTCATAAATAATCTCAAACTGATACTTCTGTAGGCGTAAAATCCAACGATCCAAGCGTCCGGACAAGTTCTTCATTGTAGAAAGCCAGCATAAGGCGTGGTGGTCCGTTACGAAGGTGAATTGACGGCCGTACAGATAAGGACGGAACTTTTGTATGGACCAAACCACAGCGAGGTGCTCCTGCTCAGTGATGGTATAGTTCTTTTCGGTAGAAGTAAGCACTCGGCTAGCATATGCGATGACCCTTTCCCGTCCAGAGTTATCGCGCTGGAGGAGAACAGCACCTATACCGCAACCGCTGACGTCGGTATGCAGGAGTGTTGGGGCGGTGTCATCAAAATGGCAGAGTACAGGCTCTGACGTCAAAGCTTCCTTCAATAGGTCAAACGCCGACTGACATTCTTCACACCACACAAAGGGTGCATTAAAAGCAAGTAGTTTGTGAAGTGGCGCAGCTATTGAAGCGAAATTTTGTATGAAGCGACGAAAATAGAATGCGAGGCCAAGAAAACTTCGCAAATTCTTAAGACTTGTGGGGCGTGGAAATCGAAGGACGGCAGCGATCTTTTCGGGGTCAGGGCGAATACCGTCCTTGCTGACGACATGATCGAGAACCTTGATGAATTTGGTGGCGAAACGGCATTTCTTAGTGTTGAGCTGCAGACCCGCACCGGCGAGGAATGTTAGGTCGTCATCCAAGCGCCTCAGGTGCTGAGAAAACGTTGATGAAAAGAAGATAATGTCATCAAGGTAGCAGAGACACGTCTTCCATTTGAGACTACGCAGGACGGTGTCGATCATCCGTTCGATTGTTGGGGGCGCATTGCAGAGCCCAAAAAGCATCACGTTAAATTCGTATAGGCCATCGGAGGTCGCAAATGCCGTTTTTTTCTTTGTCGTCATCGTGCATGGGAATTTGCCAATATCTCGAACTCAAATCAAGGCTTGAAAAGTATTCGGCGCCTAGCAGTGAATCAAGGGCGTCATCGATGCGTGGCATGGGGTATACGTCCTTGCATGTGATGCTGTTAAGTGCCCGCTAATCAACGCAAACGCGCACGCAGCCATCGTTTTTTCGTACCAAAACAACAGGGGATGACCAAGGGCTAGTTGATGGACGAATTATTTCTCGTTGGAGCATGTCAGCGACGTTTCCCTCGATGATTCTTCGCTCAGCGAGAGACACGTGGAACGGGCGGCTTTGTACAGTAGATGTTCCCTTGGGCATTGACTAGATTAGGTCCATTATAAGGTGTCAATAATTTTTCAGTTGTTTGCACAAATCATACCTAATCACAGAAACTGTAGCACCGGTGTCCACCAAAGCGTCCACAAGAACTCCTTCCACCGTAACAGAAACCGTGTTGAACGGGCGTGCTGGAGGAATACGAGTCCTACTGTTGCATGCAGTTTCTCCTCCGAAAACTGCATCATTTAATTTTCCGACCGGTTGTCAGTCGTAAACGAGGCTGGCCGAAGAGGGAAGGAGGAGTGACGGAAGGGCGAAGGCGATCGGCGTCGGCTTGAATGGTAGGTGTTCCGCGTCTCAGTCGACGCGGGCGGAGATGGAGACCGCTGCTGTCCAGATGAATAACACCGAGCGTGAGAATCCCCACTGGAAAAGTGCCGTTCGCACATGTCGAACCCTCGACACTCGTCCTGCTGGCGCTTGCAGCAGAAGTGTGGTATATGGCCAGGATATCAACAGTAAAAGCATGTTAGGCGAGACGGGCGCCAAGGCGGGTAGTAGAGGGCGTTCGGCACCCCAGGAGATAGCGCACTCAAGTGGACAGACGGAGGGTCGGGTGGCATTGGCCGGAAGTGGACCGGTGGTGCAGCAGCAACCGGCGTGAATGATGGCAGCAGCGAAGTAGAGTTCAAGTTGCGAAGAGGCGCGGCCGTAACTTGCGCGTACGATGGAGGGCTAGACGGAGGTGGCTGTACGTAAGCTGTACCGGTGAATGATGTTAGTTCCTCCCTTACGATGTCACGCAGGGCCATGCTTGAAGGCTGTGTGACAGATGGAGAAGGTGGTGAGTTGCCCACTGATTGAAGTTCTTCGCGTATGAACTCCCGTATCATGTCACGCAGCTCCCGGTCTACTGTACGGTGTTCACTATTGTCCGACTGAAGCGTTCAAGACTCAAGTTCGTCGAGACGCTGACACGTAGAGACGACGTCAGCGACAGTAGAAGGATTCTGGGCAACAAGGGCATTGTAGGCAATGCTTCCGATGCCCTTCAGGATGTGGCGCAGTTTGTCCGACTCGGATATTGAAGATTTGACGCGCCGGCAAAGCGCAAGGACATCCTCGATGTAAGATGTATATGACTCGCCGGGATGTTGTTGGCGAGTATCTACGGCCCTCCTCGCTAGAGCAGATTGAACAGCTGGCGTGCCGAATACTTTGCGAAGCTGCTGTTTGAAGGTAGGCCAGTCGGTGAGGTCGATCTCATGGTTCAAGAACCATGTCTTGGCAAGGCCCGTGAGATAAAGCGATACTCGGCGGAGCTTGTTAGAGTCGTCCCAGTGATTTGTTGCGCTTACTCGCTTGTAGTTATCGAGCCAGTCCTCCACATCTTCGCCGCGGAGACCACCGAAGATCAGAGGGTGACGCTGGTGGTTTACGATGTAAAGAGGAGGGGCTTGCCGCGCTGAGACGAGAGCAAAAGGGCATCCACCCACTCACTATGGGACATGTTGGCGGACTGAGGGTCCAAGCGGCAGCTTAAACGGAGCTTCAGTGAGTAGGCATTGTAAGGAGAGGTACTGTGATCGTCAATCCACCTCCACCACGTATGACGACTCGGTTGTAACGAGGTTTATTGGCCATGAACTCGGGAACGAACAAGCGCAACGGACCCGATAATGAAGCGCACGTTCAAAGAAGTTGATTGTCAGCCAGACTATATGATGATGATTGACTGCAGTTCAGATGAGGATGAAGCGCATAATAGATGCCTACAATATATATGTCGGAGGTTACACGGGAAGATTCAGCCCTGACAGCTTTCAGTTTTCGAACTGATTTTTTTATTATCGCGCAGCACGCGCCGCGTGGCCCAAATGCCAATTTCTTCCTCCTTGACGCGCAGCGCATTGAGGCGCTACAGGACTCCCCCCGTAGAGCGAGAGCCGTAGGAATCACCAGAGGAGTCGCCCAGTGGACATGCTTGGATGTTGGCATCCAGACTTTAGATTGAAACCCCGCGGCCGTGAGAGCGGCGATATATGCAGGTTTCAGTCGATCAGCAGCCACGACGTCTTCACGGCCATTGATGTCCAGCGTGAACGTCTTAGGTGTACGATGGAGTACGCGGAATGGGCAATCATAGGCTGGTGTTAGTGGTGACCGTATTTGGTCACGCCGAACGAAGACGTGACTGCAGTCATGCAGATCCTGACTGAAGAAGACAGACGGGGGGTGTCGGTCGGCAGGAATCGCAGGAGCAAGGTCCCGAAACGTGGTGCGCAGGTCTCGAATGTACGTGGAGGCATCGTGAGTGGAAGGTGGCGATGATGGTTCGAAGAATTCTCCTGGAAGACGCAGGGAAACGCCATAGACTAGTTCGACTGATGAGCAGCTGAGATCCACTTTCAATGCTGATCGGATGCCGAGAAGTACGAAGGGGAGGTGGTCGAGCCAACGTTCCCTTGGCTGGTGAGCAGTGAGGGCAGCTTTCAGTTGTCGATGAAGCCGTTCGACCATGCCATTGGCGGAAGGATGGTAGGCATGACGATAGTTATAGCGCGAGAACAAAACGACGACACAGAGACAAGAAGGACACGAAAGACACGAGCGCTCGTGTCTTTCGTGTCCTTATTGTCTCTGTGTCGTCGTTTTGTTCTCGCGCTATAACTATCGTCATTCCATACCAACTAGCCCAAGCTGCCACACTTCTAAGATGGTAGGCAGTTGTGTGGATGTGTAGAATGCCCAGGATATTGGCAACTGCGGTGAAAAGGGCCGATTGAAACTGACGACCGTGATCAGTGGTGACGACAGAGGGGCATACAAAGTGCGACGCCCAGCCGTTTGTGAAAGCCTTGGCAACTGTTGGTGCTGTAATGTCGGAAATGGGAAACGCTTCCGGCCATCTGGTGAAGCGATCCACACATGTCATCAGGTAACAGGCTCCTTGCGATGACGGAAGAGGACCGACGATGTCGAGATGGACGTGAGAAAACCTTGCGTCTGGAGGCCGAAGTTTCGGAGAACGTGGGGGTGTCGAGGAGCGACTGTGTATCTGGAACCTGGATGACGGTCGATGATGCGCATGTACAAAGTCATCGAGGCGCCTGACAAGGGCGTCCAAACGGTTCTCGATGCTCGCGAGCGCCGGGTCTTCAGCGGTGGCCGGTGGCGGTGTAGTAACGGCGTTGAGGCTATGTGCCCGTGAGTAGTCCGCCACTCGGTCAGTGATTTCAGCGAGTGTGTCTAGTGGGACATCTCCTGCAGCTACGAGGAACGGGACCATGCTCTGCGGTAAGAGCTAGAGGAACAACTCACATAACAGCTTCTCCTCTTGAGGGGCGGAGGGGCCGCCAAGAAGCTAGCGCATGCGTCGCAGGAGCTGTGATGGGCGACGGTCACCGAGCTCTGTAGCCGTGATGAGCTGTTGGAGACTTCTGTGTTCGGACTCAGACTTGCGGGAAATGATAGCTGCCTTCAACGTGTCGTAGGGAAGGGTCGGGTGCGGCGACGCTAAAATATCAGCTAAGTCGTCGGCTACGTCCGGAGGTAAGCAGGATACCAGATGCCATTACCTGGTCTGTTGGCTGGTGATATGCCGTAGACGGAAGTGCGCCTCGACTTGCAGAAACCATGTGCTGGGGCTGTTGGGCCAAAATGGTGGCAGGTTGACATGTTGAATAGCAGCGACTGCAGCACCGCTAGGTCTGGCGTCTTCTTGGGCGTCAGGACCGGTAGGATTGGTGGCAGAGCCAGCGGGATCCATGCGGGATGATCGGGGCTGTGTGTTCGTTATCGAGTCACCATTAACTGTCGGAGCTTACTACACGGGAAAGATCCAGCCCTGACAGCTTTCGGTTTTCGAACTGATTTTTTTATTATCGCGCTGCACGCGCCGCGCGGCCCACATGCCTACTTCTTCCTCCTTGACGCGCAGCACATTGAGGCGCTACATATATATATATATATATATATATATATATATATATATATATATTGCAAGGGGGTTTAATAGCGACGCCAGGTAACAGGCAGACAGCCGATACGGAACAAATGCTCGGGCAGTCCCGCGTCTACAGGTCGTGCACCCGCTCGCGCTTCGCACTCAGCGATTGTCCCACTAGTCATTGCCTTGCGAATTTCCCACTACAATGCCCCGGCGACGAAGATGTGCCATCCTGGCGACTCAAGGTGACGAGAGAACAGGAGGGTCGTAAAAGGGCTTGAGGCGACTGACGTGGACTGTCTCACGACCAAGGCGGCACTTGTCCATCCATGGATGGCTTCAGCGGTTCAATCACATAGGTGACAGAAGAAGGACGTTGTATGACGCGGAAAGTGCCTGTATACTTCGGTGCAAACTTGGAAGTCAGTCCAGAAGAGTGGAAAGGCAGTCGGAGCCACACGAGAAAACTGACGGGGAAGGTATTCTGAACAAGATCATGGTCGTAGCGATCTTTTTGGAGGGCTTGGTTATCGGCTGTGAAGAACCGTGCAAGCTGACGACACTCTTCGGCATGTTCGGCCATTTCAGAAACTGGGCTGAACTCGGAGGCATCAGGATTGTATGGCAGAATTGTGTCGAGTGTGTTGCATGGGTGACGACCACATAAAAAAAATGGAGAAAAGCCTGTTGTTGATTGAATCGCCGTATTGTAGGCGTACGACACGAAAGGAAGAACAACGTCCCAGTTGGAGTGGTCGGAATCAATATAAATAGTGAGCATGTCTCCGAGGGTTCTGTTGAAACCGGCTGTCTGCCTATTGCCTGGCGTCACTATTAAACCCCCTTGCAAAGTGGTGGAAGTTTGCTGGGTACGCAAACCTGGAACTTCGAAGCCGGAAGCTGCACACTGCATCAGCAATGCCTGATCAGGCGACCACGCAAGGCACCATCCATCAAAGAACGGCCCAATCTTAACTGGTCATCGTGCCTACCACCCTGTGCCAACGAGATCCCCCCCTTCTTCAGTGGCACTGAGGACCAAGATGTGGAGGACTGGTTGCAGCTGCTTGAAAAGGTGAGCGCCGCCAACAAGTGGGATGACCCCTCGAAATTGGAGTATGTCCCATTTTTTCTCAAAGACGTCGCCAGCCTGTGGTTCACAAACCACAGTACTGAATTTATCACTTGGGCCGGTTTCTAGTCCACCCTTGCAGCTGTGTTCGATCACCCCGCAGTGCGCAAGCGGCGTGCTGAGCAGCGCCTACGCGGACGTGCACAAAGGCAGGGCGAAAACTTCCCTAGCTATATAGAAGATGTAATCGATTTATGCCGGCGCTTTAACCCTGAGATGACCGAACATGACAGGATCAGGCATATCTTGAAAGGCATAGACGATGATGCCTTTCAAATGTTGCTGGCAAAGGGCCCAAGTACCATATCCGAACTTGTAACCTTGTGTAAGAGCTTGGAAGAGATTCGGAAACAACGTGCAGCAGTTCGGAGGTCGACGACAGCAGATGACTTTCTCGCTGCCCTGGCCGTCGGTGGTGACAGATCCCTGCTGGATCAGATAAAACAATATGTACGCGAAGAGGTCGCACGACAACTTTCGTGTCTCTCGTATCTGCCGACCACCGAAGCACCAACGAACCACCTAACGCCGACAATCAGACAGGCTATTCAGGAGCAGGTCTCCGAGGCGTTGCCATTACCTACGCCTGCCTCTCCACCAACGCCTGTTGCCGCGCCAGTGATTTATGCGGCCGTCGCGGCAATGCCTCCATCTCGTCTGCCAATGTATACGCCACAACTTGTGCAATTGTCCACCGCGCCGTTTCCAGCTACACAGCAGCACGCCGGAAATTCTTGGCACACTGCTGACAACCGCCCCATATGCTACTTTTGCGAAATTCCAGGTCACGTTGCACGTGTATGTCATCGGCGCTTCACAGTTAACACACCAAGATATCCTGACTGTTCGTTTCGGCATCCATACCCCGCACCTCCACCACTTTGCAATTGGGTTAAATATCGACACCAGGTAATAGGCAGACAGCCGGTACGGAAACATATGCTCGGGCAGTCCAGCGTCTACAGCTCGTGCACCCGCTCGCGCATCGCACTCAGCGATGATCCAACTAGTCATTGCCTTGTGAATTCCGCACTACAATATATATATATATATATATATAAGGGAAAGAAGTGTATACCTAAGGGCTCGTTTTTCCGTGTTTTAACACAATATTAATGAGATATAACAGACAGTAATGCCAAGGAATGTACAGGGGAAGTTATTAAAACCAATGGAATGTAAATAAGAGAAAGAAAAGTGGATGAAAAAATTACCTACCGTGAGCAGGAGTTTACCTGCTCACAGTTGGTATTTTTTCATCCACTTTTCTTTCTTCCTATTTACATTCCATTGGTTTTAATAACTTCCCCTGTACATTCCTTGGCATTACTGTCTGTTATATCTCATATATATATATATATATATATATATATATATATATATATATATATATATATATATATATATATATATATATATATATATATATATATATATATATATTGTCGCGAGCAAAAACAAGACCTGCAGCCAGGAGTTCACCCGAACCAGAGCAACAAAAAATGTTCTCTTCTTCGTAGCCCGAAATGGGTATGAAGCACAGCGGCTCGTTCATCAATGGTGGCATTACCCTCTCTCCCAAGAAGCATCGTCTCGATGCTGTACCTGAAGGCAAAAAAAGAAAATGAGATGAAATTTACCATGCAAGCAAAATGAATGGCGTAAGGCGGAATAACATAGTTGGTTTTGGAGCCAAGAGTTAAATGATAAATAAGAAAAATAGGAAAGAATGTAAGGGAGAGACGAATAAAGTCAGTCACTCACTGGCGATTCACAGCGCGAAAAGTATGGTTTCTGCCGTGAACCGTGAACGACTTCAGTTGGCGGGGTGAAACGTAAACGTCTCGAAGTACCTTCTGGAAGAACCTCGTATGTGACGTCGCTGAGACGTCGTACGACCTTGTAAGAGCCGAAGTAGCGGCGAAGAAGCTTTCCTGAACGGCCACGTTGTCGGATAGTGGTCCACACCCAGACTTCATCACCGGGCTTGAAAATAACTTCACGGTGACGAAGATTGTAGCGGTGTGCATCTGCGGTTTGGTGATGTTGAATACGGTGACGAGGAATTTGACGGGCCTCTTCTGCACACTGCGCGAGTTTGGCGGCATCGGTGCGGTATATTCCTAAGTTGTCGGGCAGGAGCATGGCGTCGAGCACCGTCGTGACCTCGCGACCGCGGACTAAGCGAAAAGGTGTGAACCGGTACTTTCTTGAACAGCAGTATTATACGCAAAAGTTACGTAGGGAAGTATGGCTTCCAGTTTTTGTGATTGACGTCCACATATATTGACAGCATGTTTGCAATTGTCTTATTGAGTCGTTCAGTCATCCCGTTTGCTTGCGAGTGGTAAGCCGTTGTTTCACGATGTTCTGTGCCACTTAATCGCAAGACTTCCTGCAGCATCTCGGCGGTGAAAGCTGTCCCACGATCAGTTATGACGACAGCTGGAGCACCGTGACGTAAGACGATGCTGTTCACGAAAAATTGGGCGACATCTGCTGCGGTTGGTTTTGGAAGCGCCTTGGTTTCACAGTAGCGTGTTAAGTATACGGTAGCGACCACAATCCACCGGTCTCCAGACAAAGACGTGTAGAATAACCCCACCAAGTCCATGCCAATCTGATGAAAGGCCACCTTTGGTGGGCCTATTGGTTGCAGTAGTCCCGGTGGTCGTAAAGGTGGAACCTTACGTCGCTGACAGTCGCGACATGTGCGAACGTAGTGCTTCACAGTCTTTGGGAGACGTGGCCAGTAGTAGGAGCGTTGAATCCGTCAGCGTGCGTGTATAGCCGAGGTGTCCGGACGATGGCTCATCATGACACGCACGTAAAATGTCATCACGAAGCGTAGTTGGCACAACGAGCAGATACATAGCTTGAGTAGGAAGAAAGTTGTTTTTGTAAAGCGCTCCATCGCGAAAACAAAAGGAGGATAGCGAGCGTGCAAAGCTTCGAGGAGGGTGGGAAGTGCGTCCTTCCAGGTAGTCAATGAGCGGAATGAGCTCCGAGTCGTGACGCTGTTGCTCTCCCAAGCGGGTTGCTGATACAGCAGAAAGAAAAGTGTCGTCGTTTTCAAGGTCAGTGTTGGCATTTTCGACCGGTGCACGTGAGAGACCGTCGGCGTCGGGGCGTTTCGGCCCAGATTTGTGGACGATGTTGACATCAAAATCTTGCAGCTAAAAGCTCCATCGTGCTAGACGACCTGAGGGATCTTTGAGATTTGCGAGCCAACAAAGGGAATGGTGGTCACTAACTGCCCTGAATCGTTGGCTATACAAGTATGGGCGGAACTTTGTTATGGCCCAGACAACAGCGAGGCATTCCTTCTCGGTTGCAGAATAGATTTTCTCTGTTGGGGATTACGCTCTGCTCGCATAAGCGATCACGCGCTCTACGCCATTATGCCACTAAACTAATACCGCTCCTAGTCCAACGTTGCTGGCATCAGTGTGTAATTCTGTGTCAGCGCTTTCGTCAAAATGACCCAGTACAGATGGAGCCTGGAGGAGGTTTAGGAGGGTGTCGAACGCATGACACTGATCGGGACCCATACAAAGGAGACACCGTCTTTTGTAAGCTTGTTGAGGGGTTCAGCAATCTTCGAAAAGTTTTTGACAAAGCGCCTGTAATACGCACAGAGCCACAGAAATCGGTGTAGGTCGCGCTTATTTGTGGGCACGGGAAAGGCGGCAACAGCACGGGTTTTCTCCGGATCTGGGCGGATGCTGGCATGGCTCACAACGTGACCAAGGAACTTCAGTTCTTCATATTCAAAATGACAGTTCTCGGGTTTTAGAGGAAGCCCCGCTGTTCTGATTGCCTGAAGTACTGCATGAAGGCGTTGGACGTGTTGTTCAAACGTGTCTGCGAAGACCATGACGTCATCAAAGCAAACAAGACATGATTGCCATTTTAGCCCTGTGAGAACCGTATCCATCATTCTTTGGAAAGTAGCTGGAGCTGAGCATAGACCGAAAGGCAATACTTTAAACTCGTACAAGCCGTCGGGAGTAATAAACGCAGTCTTTTCGTGGTCGCGCTCATCCACTGCGATTTGCGAGTAGCCGCTACTTAAATCCATGGAAGAAAAATATTTAGCGTTGCGTATATGGTCCAAAGAGTCATCAATCCAGGGTAGAGGATAAACGTCTTTTTTGTTGACCTTGTTCAGTTTACAGTAATCAATGCAAAAACGCAACGTACCGTCCTTCTTTACTAGCACAGATGGCGAAGCCCAGGGGCTGGTTGATGGCTGGATGACGTCGTCCCGAAGCATCTGCTGGACTTGGTCACGTATAGCGTCTTGTTCTTTTTGCGACACCCTATAGGCGTGTTGTCGGATGGGTCTCTTGGTGGGTTCCGTGATGATACGGTGCTGAGCAAGTGGTGTCTGTTTAACCTTTGACGTAGTGGCAAAGCAGTCTTGAAATGAGCCGAGTAAGCGCAAAACGCTTTCTCGTTGAGCCGAAGGGCGAGAGTACTCGCGAAGGCCTCGACAGGGTGTCCATTCAATGAAAATAAAGCTAACGTGGGCGAACCATCGGCATCGGCAAGTTGTTCACAATATGCAATGGCAGTGTGTCTCGTTAGGTGGCGATATTCGTCGCTGAAGTTCGTGACCAGCAGGTTAACATGCCTATTGCTAAGCTGAATGATTCCTCGGGCAACACAGATTTGTCGTGAAATAAGGAGAGACAATTTGGTCTCTGCAATTACCACGTCAGACATATCCTGTGCCAATTCTACTTTCACAAGGAAGCTGCTTCGAGTTGGGATAGTCAGAGAATCGTCGGTAACACGAAGCGCTCTTTTCCGGAATTGTGTACTGTCAGTTGCAGCGCAAAAAGAATCCTCGAACGACACAAGTAATTCACGAAGGTCGATGACGGCACCGTATTCATGAAGGAAGTCCATTCCTAGAATGACTGGCCGAGAGCACACGTGCAATACCAGGAAAGAGCCCGCAAACGTCGACGTAAGTATACGAATGCGTGCCTTGCACATACCGGTAGGCATCACGAGATGGCCCCCTGCCGTGCGCAACTGGGGTTCATGCCATGGTGTGGTAACCTTCCTCAGTTCAGATGCCAGTGCGGCGCTCATTGCAGAATAGTCGGCGCCAGTGTCGACGAGGGCGTTGACAGCATGATTGTCGACGAAGAGGGTGATTTCGGCAGAAACAATTTTTCTGCTGTCAGAGAACACTGCAAATTCGGAATGGCGCTCGTCTGGTTGTTGCGTTGAATGAGGGTCTTTTACAGTTCGCCGGGTCGCGACTTCATCCCCAAAAGTCGCCGTTCCTAGTTTCCCCTGCGGGGACTTGGTGACCGGCTCCTGAAAGGAGCGGAAGACGATGAGGGCAAACTGGGCGACGTAGACCGGCGAGGCGACGGTGATGTCGACTGGTGGTGCTGAACAGTCGAAGGTGTTCGCTGGCCCGTGAGATAGGCTTTGATTACGTGGGGGCGCTCACCGTAGCGCGGGCATCGAGCATCAGGATGGAAGCCAAGGAGACCCAGTTGCCGGTGTTGCAGTTCCTGTATACGTGACCCGCTTCGCCGCAATGATTGCAGAGCGGACGGTTATCCGAGGTGCGCCACGTGCTTGCCTTACTACCACTTTGTCTCGAGGTAGACGGCAGATAGGTGGGTGTGCTCGGGAACCTTGAGCCAAGATGCGGGCACGAAGCAGTGGCGTAGAATGACTGCATAGCCTGGTACCTGGGCCGCATAGCAGGATCTGTAGCTGGTGGCGCAGGGGATCGCGATGCCGCTGCGTATGTCAGGACTGGGGCCTCGGGAATCGGTGGTGCGACTGGGGTCAGGGGTGTGACGGCCTGCCGGACTTCTTGTCTGATTACATTCGCGAGGGCGGACAGAGATTGATAGGATCCCACTGCCTGAAGCTGTCGCAGTTTGTCCCGAACAATACTTCAAATGAAGTCTGCGAGGGCCTGTCTCTCGCTGTCAGAGCCGATAGAGCATGCGGTGGCCGAGATCTGGCGTTCGTATTGTGACGACCGCTGCTGCAGCGTACGTTCCATAGTGGTCGCCTCACTGATGAACTGGGCGACTGTCGTTGGTGGACCGCGCACCAGCCCAGCGAAAAGTTGTTCTTTTACTCCGCGCATCAAATGCTGCACCTTCTTTTCCTCAAGCATTGCAGGGTCCATGCGCTTGAAGAGTCGAAGCATTTCCTAGACAAACATTGATACTCGTTCGTTCGGCCGCTGGTTTCTGCAGGATATGGCTTGTACAGCCCTCTCCTTCCTTTCGGTGTCCTGAAAGGCGTCACAAACAGACGGCTAAACTCATGCCAGGTTGCAAAGGAGCCCTCGTGGTTCTCGTACCACGTCTTCGCAGAATCCTCCAAGTAGAAGTAAACTCGAAGCAGCTTGCGAACATCGTCTCATTCGTTGATACTGGCAACCCAATCAAAGTGGTCGAGCCAGTCTTCAACATCCTCGAAGATGTCTCCATGGAACGGCGCATAAAAAACATGGGTGAGAAGAGAACCATGGGCATCGCTGGTTTGGACCGCCTGGCTTGTCATCGGAGTTGCCATCTTTCTGGGTGTCGATGTCAAGGGACCAAATTCAGGCGTAAAATTCGCGAGCGAAAACAAGACCTGCAGCCAGGAGTTCACCCGAACCAAAGCAACGAAAAATGTTCTCTTCTTCTTCGTAGCCCAAAACGCGTATGAGCCACGCTCGTTCATCAATGGTGGCAATATATATATATATATATATATATATATATATATATATATATATATATGCTTTTAGGTATACACTTCTTTTACATATATGTATATATATATATAGCCCCCCCCCGCTGTGCTCTAGTGGCTAAGGTACTCGGCTGCTGACCCGCAGGTCGCGGGTTCGATTCCCGGCTGCGGCGGCTGCATTTCCGATGGAGGCGGAATTGTTGTAAGCCCGTGTGCTCAGATTTGGGTGCACGTTAAAGAACCCCAGGTGGTCGAAATTTCCGGAGCCCTCCGCTACAGCGTCTCTCATAATCATATGGTGGTTTTGAGGAGACGGTAAACCCTACAAATCAATCAATATATATATATATATATATATATATATATATGTGTGTGTGTGTGTGTGTGTGTGTTATATACTAATTTATTTATTTAATTTTGTATACTGCATTGTTTAAACGCAGAACCAAGAAGGTTGGGGTCCTGAAGAGGGGCGCATGCGCAATTGTAAATGTATGAAGTAGTACCGATCGCCCGCATGAACTATTTACGGCTTATACACCGAGAGATGTGGTTTAATCTATACAATAAATATATATATAAATAAATATATATATATATATATATATATATATATATATATATATATATATATATATATATATATATATATAGTAAAGGAAGAGGCTCAGAGACAATGCCCGTTTGCGGGGCTGGTTTGTTCTTGTCTCGCTTCGTCTTCCTCATATTTCCAGTCTATACTAGCACGCGGCCACGCCGAAGTGGCGCTGTCATCCTTACACTCGGCCACGACTGCTATGTACAATGACGACCTACTTGAATGTTTCTGGCGGGCGAGCCTGACTGCTCCATAGTGGTCTTGGCAGATACGGGCTGAGCTGCAACTGTGTACGTTGGAAAGCTGATGCTTCTGGCGGTAGGCACTAACTGTTGCGGGAAGGTCGTTGCCGCCGCTGTTGTTTCTTTCGGCGCGTTTCTGGGCCTAGTGCCGGAAATTTACGACGGACGCTACGTGACTGAACTAGCGTGCTGTGTCAATACGCAGACCACGTGTTCGGCAACCCGACGTCACGTATACGCAGCATGAAAGGAGTGCATCCTCTTCGCGTAGATGACTTGCAATTGTGCGAGTTAGGTGAATTGTACAGCACTGCCGAAGCAGGAGCTTCCATTGATTCGAGGTTCTGCAGTGGATCAGGTGTTTTTCATGGTCTTGCAGCACTCTTGGTGTAGTGCTTTTTGATGTGGTCGGGCTAGCAGGTCTTGAAGCGATGCGTGCATTAGAGCTGTCCTGGTCGAAAGCAGTGCCGCCAGCTGGCGACTCACTCTGCCTCGACAAGCCTTCGATTCCCATTACCTCGACCGTGGTTAGCACCTTTGTTACCTCTACCGAGATGTCCTTCTGGAAATGACGAGACGTCCGCGCACGTGTCCGATAACTGCAGGGTCTCGACAAATCACTCAGATTGATCAAGACGGACCTTGCTCGTATCACTAGACACTGTGGGTATCATAGACCAGTAGGGTGTGTCATGTCGTGACCTATCCGGCAGGGCAGGGGCAGACGACTCCACGTGCCCAGGAGGTATCGGGTTTTAAGGCCGCAGTGCCCATTGCTGAGGCTCGGGGGTGGTCTTGTTGCCTGTTGTCGGACTGGAGGACTGCAATGAGACATCGAGCTGGCACCCCAATTGAGCTCGATGTATGGTCGTGGGCACGTTGGCAAAACGCCCAGTTTTTCTGTGTCCCTCTGTATCACACCTCACGAGAGACGACGGGGTGGCTGATGGCTGAGGTGAATTTAGGGCTGGTACCGGCGACGAGTCTGAAAGCTGAAGCGGATAACTAGAGTGCTCAACTGGAGCTTCGAGATAGTACCCTTCTTGAGCTCCATGCTCGGTACCGGTCAGGTTGGTCTTGGTGCTGGAAGAGTGGTGGGAGAGTGGAAGGGAGTCCGGGTAAAAGCAGAAATCAGCTTGCACCTCCCTTCCGCCCACGATTGCTGCCGCACGCCTTCGTACTCTTGCCCCGCCATCCCAGCATTTCAAACGTGGTCCATGACTACGCACTACTTCTGATTTTCGCTTCTTTCCTTGCAAGCTCTGAAAGCGTTTATTCTAGTCACCCAATCGATGGCGTCGTCCTGGCACCCCTCTGATTCCGTTCGCTCGCTGACTACCGGTGATGGTGGGTGGGTACGTAAAATGCAGTAATTTGTCAGTCGAAGCAGCCATTTTGGTTTGAGAGCTGCAGGAGGGTGCACCTCAGCTCTCTGCATTGCTCAGATCAGCAGGCCTCAAGGTCTTGTGAGGCGACTGCATCCAACATGCCTTCGCTCGCACTCAGAACGGGCAAGATAGTAAAGAACACCGCGGAGCTCGTCGCTGTAACAGCATTGACCCTGACGTGGCATCGCGCGATGGCACGCTGCAGCTCCACGGAACTGTCACATGGGGCCTCTGAACCACTTTGGTTTGCGTCCGCAGAGTACGCGGTGCTAGTAAAAATCACGGTGGTGACATGCACGTCCAAGGAAGCCTGAACAGTGTCCCTTGGATATTCCACCGTTATAAGAGAACTGGGCGCGGTATGCAGGCCGCGGAAAGCGTGCGTGACGTTCTCAGATGAGATCAGCCCATGCGCATTCTGAGATGAAGGTGGTAGCCTGCCGTCTGTCGAGTTGTACCCTGGAACCACCGAGGACGCCGTCTGCGGTTGATTCGGTGGGTAGAGATCAGCCCATGCGCATTCTGAGATGAAGGTGGTAGCCTGCCGTCTGTCGAGTTGTACCCTGGAACCACCGAGGACGCCATCTGCGGTTGATTCGGTGGGTAGGTGCAGCAGTGGTCGGGTCATGAACTCCATGTTCGAGAAAGCGTGAACCGCGTTCCTACGGTAAAAGAAACACGCTGCTGATGGTGCATGAGGGCACGGACAGGTGGCTTGAGCCACAGGGTTTACGTGTCGACCTGCACTCACAGCAGAATCTACGGCCGGTACCGGTAACAAATACTGGAACCGCCGAAGAGGCCTTGACGCCATTGAGACAACACCCGATTGATGGGCTCGTTGTTGTTTTCTCGCTCTATTTTGCTCTCCTTTCCAGTCTGCATTTGCATGCGGCCATGCCCTAGTGGTGCTGCCATCCTTCGAATATATATATATATATATATATATATATATAATATATATATATATATATATATATATATATCTATATATATATATATATATATATATATATATATATATATATATATGGTGAGTAATTTCCGAAGACATTTCATATGGGGTGATAGAAATTGAAAACGATAGAGGAAAGAACAGCCAAAATGAAAAAAAAGTATCTGCATGCCAAAAGTTTTAAACGTCCACATCACGTCCACACACAGGTCGCCGTTCTCAGAGAACCCTACTCCGATGTAGACGTTCGATTGTATGTCACCACAAGGTCACGCAATGTTTAACTTTTTGACCGTTCCTCAGCATAGTTGCGCTTGGCTCTCCCGCAAGTCCTGCCAGCCAAGTTTCAAGTTCATTGCATTTTCGAGCTTTGCATTACTACTTTCGTAAGCGGTTCCAGTATTGCTAGAATGTGACAATACTCATGCACGGAATCGAAAGGTTTTCTCAAAGAAGTCATACTACAGGCTTCACCTGGGCACTACCGGCTTGTTTGAATGTGGAGAGAAATGTGCGTATATGTGCAGACGTGCAGTTTTTGGCCTAATTTTTGAACTTCTTGAGTCGTCCGAAAGCTAATATGAATCCACACGCAGAAAACGGCGGATGCACTATCGTTTGAACTGTTGTGCATGTGGTAGTTACGTAGCCAGGATTGTTTTGCATATTTATTCTTGCAGGTAGCGCAGGCCCTTGATTGCGGAACGGGTGAGCTTGGCAGCAGCTGCATCGCGTGCCGTTTTGGTAAGGTCGGCTTGCCAGTACGCCCGCCTCTAGCAGAGCAGCTGACTACTTCCTGTAATACACTTTTTTTTACTTACGCGCTGAGGCACCACAACTGTAGAGCCCTGATTTTATTTATAGGATGCCGCAGGTCATGATATCGATCACGATCATGGTGGCCACGTTTTGATGGTGGTGGAAATGTGTGAGGTCCGTAAACACAGATATGCGTGCACAATAAAGGGCCCATTTCAGGTGGTCGAAATGTCTGGAGCTTCACCTCGGCGTCTCTCATAATCATAATATGGCTTCGGGACGTAAAACGCCAACAAATATTATAGTATTTTTATAGGTTCAAGGTAGAGGTTGTGTCTACACCCATGTTTGTGTGTGCGCGCGAGTGTGCTAATATTGTATATATTCATATAAATACCTCCTACACAAGTGTTACGTGTGTGCGTGTACAACTGCACATGCTAATAGGCCTGTAGCGTAAGCCATTGCTCCCCTGGTACTGCCAATATAAATACATTCAGACTATACCCCCTACAACTGTATCACAGATTACTAGTTGATGCTTCACTGACCAAAATGATGTGAAGGGGCGAACACTTGACAGAATTCTGCAATGCTTAGGGGAAACGAATCAACAGCTCCACGTTATGTGTAAGTCGATAGTCTTGCCTTTTATTGTTATATAAACAAGCCACTTTAACGTCACAGCTGTGGCACAGTCGTTATGTGCTTGCTTCGTAATGATGTAAGTGCATTTGCACCATATTGCTGAAGCGGAAACTTGGCTCTTTGAGCAGCTAATTTACAAAAACAGCTCTCAAAGTGTTTGTTGAAGAAACTAACAAAGTTTATAAGGATGTGGTTCAATATCTTTGTAACAGTGGTCACTTGTTGTAATAACGTTGGATTTCGTGTTACACCTTAAAGGTCTCAAACATAAAGCATTGTTGTGGCTTCAGTATTGGCAACATCATCATTAGCATTATTTGGTATTGTTGTACGACTGATCGAAGTAAACACATTGCGCAAGTACCTTGCAACTTTATATATATCCACAACTAATAATACAGAGCAGAGGGCATGCACTACAAAATAAATAATAAACCGCAGAAAGCCAAGAGCCAGTACATAACTATATATAAAAAAAGCTATATAACTGAAAGTTAAACTACATAAAGCTTAAGCTACATAAATGGGAGAAGGGGAGTTTATAGGGCTTGTTTCATAGACACCGTTATTCTAAGAACTGACACACAGTGATGCCAAAAAGATATAGAGAATGTCATAATTTGTAACTGTAATGTCTCCAAACCTGTAATCTCCATAATTTCAATACACATCGTAATATTGGCAATTACATTCCACTGAATTAGTGAGAGTATCAGCTTGAAACTAAATGCCATTCGGAAAATAGCCTAACCTGTATCCAAATTTGTCAGAAAGCTCGACGCGTCGAGGAAGGAGTGCATACGAACCTGTGTGAGATACCGCTTCCACCAGAGGAACCGCTGAGCGCGCGGCCCAAGTGCAGCGAGGAAGTAGTAGGAATACATCACCAAGTGCACCAGTGTGTTCATGCACGTCACGAAGATGGTCTGTGCCTGGGCTCCATACGTCACGCAGATCCACATGTTCCACGCGATTACGCAGTGGTGGACTACGTGCAGACCACTCACCTGCGAAAGCAGTGTTGCATTGATTTCGACGCGGTCTCATTTGTGATAGGAAAAGTGAACCAGTAAAAAAAATCAGGAACAACATAGTGTATACAATTGCAAAACACAATTTAGATATGTGCGTCAACTAATTTTGAGGATCAGTAACGAAGCAACGCTGACACGGTGTTCTGCACATTTTTGTATGCAAAAAGCCTCAAGGATTTCACGTGGCTGTTGTTATGCGTAATTGATTCATCACAGATAAATCGTCCCAGCCGACCTGTTTGTCAACTAAATATTATGAGAACCTGCGTATTTGCATCGAAGCTTGTGAACACTCGCCTAGGATACACCACCGTAAAAAATGCGACTACAAGCCCGGTTTTATGGATTGTTGAATATAATGTACTTCAGCAGTGCAATGCCAACGCAAAGTCCGTGTGTATTTTCGCATCCAAAAAAGTGGGGAATGAAGTACTAGCGTAAGGTCATCATCACCCCAAAAAGTGAATTCATGTACCTATCTATATCTTGCTTTCTTATAGGTATACTGACACAGTTTTTTCTCCGTGTTAGTTGAAGGTTTGATAAAGCATTGTTTGGTCGCAAAGAATCGTCAACACGATATGAAAGAAAGCAGACTACATTGAGAAAGCTGGTAGGTATAAAATATTGAAAAACTGACGTCTCGGCAACCATAGGTAGCCTTGTGAAGAGTAAAGTGCACCAGCGAAGAGCTTATGTTCGTTTTATTATGCTGCTGAGACACCTAGCCTACGCTGGTGGTAGATTGTTTTCGTTTCTGTTCAGCGCTTTTTTCATATTCTGGATAAGAATGAATTCCTGATGATGACGCTAATACCAGTTTCCTCCTTTCGCGATTACGGTTGTCTTGGCCCAGTCAAGGTCGTGATTAGGTAGTTTCGCGAGTCGCTGGATACCACGTTCTTCATAATGTCATGTGATCTTTCTGTGATCTTTCGAAATTACTACTCTCCTCGATAGTGACATAGTCTCAGTTTGAACGCGGCATTTTTTAAACAGTGTCTGGAAACGTTTGCTTCCTGAGTGGGTCCTTCACGTGCACTTTTCGTGCTTAGGTTCACGGGCAGGCACACGCACGACGTGTACGTCAAGCGTTCGTAAAACCCGTGCCACCACTTTATTAACACGTGGTACTTAGTGGATAGCCGAATAAGCTTGGAGCTGGGTGGAAATACGTAGCACCTCCCCCCCTCTTTCCTACCAAACCTCTTGCGGGTATGCTTGAACTATGTTTATTTTCAGGGTGAGGTCGCCGGTCCGGTAATGATGGCGTAGGTAGACTGCACAAGTTCACGTCCTCTTTTTTTTTCTTTCCTGGGCTTGTACCCGTAACATCATTATAACTGGGACCACAATCTTTCAAATTTAGACTCGTTCAATTATCTCGGTGTTACTTTTTTCCCTAATAATACACGCTGAAAATATGTACATAACCAATAAGCTACTAGGAATATAGGTTATCTTCAGAGAAACCTCAGAGTTTTATTAAAATAGTGTAAACTAATAGCCTGCAGATCACCAATAAGGCATCTACTTGAGTACGCATCTATTGTGTGATTGGTACATCATGTGAAACATATGCACGTGTTCGAGTCTATTCAGAAGAAAGTGAATAAATTGATATGTAATCTCTATTATCACCACTTTCGCAGACAATGCACGCTGACAAGCTAGAGCTAAGACGTTTGGCCCACAGACGCACTTGTTACCGTCTTGTCCTGCTCCATAAATTTACTCATGGGGAAACAATTATGAATGCGCCTATTGCTTTTGCAGATCCTTTATCTCGAGTAACCAAAAAAGTTACTATATAAAAGAGTTACTTTAAAATCATCCATTGGTTGTTTTCGATTTTTTTTTTCTTCCGGTACATTTGACTTGGGAAATCTATGGTCTCAAGAGACCTCTGCCTGAATTGATTGCGCACTCGCGGTATTCAGCAAAACGTCAGAAGGCGGCGTCGTTACTTTTCGTATCGAACGGCAGAGTTTGCCTAATCATGACTTTTTGGAACAATCGTAAAACTTTTTCATCATTAGGTGAGCATGCTTTTTTGATAAAGTTCTATGTTTTCATTGTACAAACTCTTCTTCATGTTTTATTATATGGACAAACTCTTCATTGCGTTTTAGTGTATGTATGTGGTCATTCTTGCGATATCTTGCTATGGCAGCATGCTTAAATAAATAACTAAAGCTAAGTGTTCTTGGAACAAAACTTGATGGTCTAGATTTAAGATTATTCTCCCACGATATTGTTCGGGGATCTTCAACGAGGGTGTCGCGCATGTATAAAATCACAGAAGGTCTACTGGGTTCCTTATATATATATATACTTGACGCGTGTCTGCGAGCTACTAGAGCGAGTTCATGTTATGCGTGTTGTCACTAAATATTCGGTTCTTCTTCTTTGTTCTCTACGTTATTTATTACACCTCTTTCTTACGGCGCACGTGTGGCGTATAGCCAACCAAGTAAAAGTCAGTTAATTTCCCTGTCATTTCTTTTTGTTTGTTTTAGACTCAGAAATACAATCCATCCGGGCAATACTGGCGTCATAATTTCTTAGGTAGCCTATTCTGAGCACATGAAAAATTTCAGGATGAATTACATGCCAACCGAGCAGAGGTTTCGGTGAGTAAATTAAGCAAAGTGTAAAACACTGCAGGTAGTCTGCTTCCCAACAAATCGCTAATGCACGCCTGTAAAGGATGTTTTCAAAGCCTTCTTTTGCCTTGGATGTATCGTAGTTTTATTATAATAACTTTAAGCAAATCTTTATTGCAATGTTCCGCTCGGCCAACTTTACTAGCAATCCTTCTACAAGAATGACAATTCACTGACTGCTTCGGCAACACCAAAAAGCAAAAAATCACGCGCTTGAACATCTTTGGCCTCCATTTTTGACTGCCTCACGGATTGAAAACTTGAGTTGAAAGAGTACGACCAACATACCTGTCCAAACTTCTTTCGCAGCACAAAGAAGAAGGTCTCCGTGAACTCGAAGATGCGAAACATGTAGTACCACCACGAGAGGGTGACTAGCCGCATAGTGGCAGGCCGTAGAGATGAGTCGACCTCCTGCAGCATCAAGCTGTAGCCGTTCTCAATAAATGCTAGCCGCACAAACTCGGCTAGAAAGAAGGCACAGTTGAGCACCATGAAGAGGTTGTATGCTAGCACCAGAGGCTTGATGCTGAACGGCTCTCGTCCCTTCATAGCCCGTGGTCCCAGTACCTTGACGCCGTACACGTATACTGCAAGCAGTGCCATGAGGGGCGCTGCGCTGCCTGTGAGGAACCAGCCCTCTGACCTCTGGTCGGGATCCGTGAACCAGCGTGACGACGCCATGCCTGCACCGTGAACACAGTTACTGCTGCACGTTCTAATAATGGTGGCAAATATATGCCGGCAACAACAAAAAACAAACACGTTTACTCACTGTACCCTAAACATAACGAACACGAAGCAGCGTGATTTATAGCCATAGGTTGTAAAATCTACAATATTATTCGCAACATTTCTGTACAATATATATGTTTATTCATTTCTGAATGATTCACCGTGTTCTTTCTGACAAAAATAATGCGCTGTTGACCGACAAGTCTGTCGGTGGATGAATCACAGGAGCATCCCACCATCCCCGAAGCGCATGTTCACACGATACTTCGTGGACGTAAATGCTGCCCAAGAGAGGACACTACTTTATCCTTACATCTCAAAAGAATCTTTCAAACAAGGCACGCCGGATTAGGACGAAGTTTTTGGCAACTAAGAGGCTTTCCTTTCAGAGACATCTTCACAGATTTCCTGGTTGCTTACTGTTACAAACGGGTAGTTGCCTTCTTTCTCTTTCTAAACCACTCGGCCACCTTGCGGCGTTCCGCAGATCTCATCTGCAAAGAATCGACTATTTTTATATTAGTATTCTGATAACTGGTACGCTTGTTTGGTATAATTCTGAGGTAATCACCTGCAAGCATGGGTATTTTTGCCTGAACAGCCTCTCCGAACGCGAGTGCTAGATCCGGAAAGGAAGTCAGCATCACCGACCCGTGCTGCGTTGCCTCACGCGCTTCTCACACGTTTATTTAACCCGGCTCCTCTTTAGTACAATTGGGTAGTGCATAAGATAAAAGATTATGGGTGCAATCTTGTTAGCGAAGGTGGATAGGGCCATTCAGTGTAGCCTTTGCGGTCTAGCAGACAAGGTAGGCCATTTTGCTGCTTGTTCTTTCTTGGCAGGTGTCATATCATCAGAAAAATATTTGTGTTATAAAGGTGTTCAAGTGACGAGGGCCGAGACTCATGTTCACGTGAGACCGCTAAGAACGATACATTGCAGTAGTTCGACGTCCATTTGTTATTTTACCTTAGTGAGTTTCGCTGGCAGTGTAGCCTAACAACACAAAAAGTTTTGCTCAGCTATCAGTCAGGCCATTCGAGACATGTGAAAAACAATATTGCAGAGTCTCGTATCCAGTGAGGCAACTCACTGTCAAGCCCGCTCCTGTAGAAGCAAAGCATTGACGAAGAGACAGAAAAGTTGTGGCAGGCAGGCTACCTTGACGTGCAATAGCAGCCACCTAAGAAAGTGTGCTAAGAAAAGTAAGAGCTGATGGAAAGCTGGCACAGGAGGAGTGAACACAGCAGGTCATTCTCAGTGATATCATACATTTATGGAGTCCCCATCGCTTCAAGAGAGTTGCGTCACGCTTCATGCTAATGTCGTCTTTAGTAGATTTACCCGAGACTGTAGTATCAGCAAAAAAAAGAATATAAGGAGCAAAGCGGGAGTGCACCGTAAAGCGTGGCCTTCGTTTTTTGTCGTGTGTAAAAGTCATCGTGTACCAGATCTCTCTTTCTTACTGAAAAGATTGCGTGGGTGAGACCGGCCACTGCCTGTTCATTCGTTTACGCGAGCACCAAAGCTGCTTAAAATGTGCGCCGTTGTCCGATTTGGCCTTACATTGCCGTCAGTGTGGTAGCAATCCACCCGCGGTTTGAACTAACCTCTGTTTTGTTCCGTCAAAATGGGTAATTAACTCAAGAGAGAGCTGAGGCTTGTGTCATCCAGAGGAAAGGCTCCATGTGCGTACGCCAGCTTTCTGTCCACCTCCGTGATAAAGATTTCTCATTCCTTATGATTTTGTCACGATGAGTCACAAGTACTGGGGGATATATTGAACGACCGGGTAGCTAGCTTTAAGACGATGCGTCAGTCGTGGCTGGCTGTCAAGCCGAGAAGAGACAAGCAAATCTTCTTTCCTACCTCCAGATGGTAGAACCACTCTTGCAGTCGACCCACTACGTGTGGGTGGCATTATTCCTCCTTTCGAAAAGAAAAAAAAGTCCCAAAAGGGGAAAAGAAAAGTACATAGCACCACCACGATGTTACGACATAGGCACGTGGAAAAAAAGAAATTGGAAATTCGGATAAAGTAAAAATAGAAATTAACGAGCGTGCCAATATAGGAAAAATCAGTGAACGGAGAAGCAAGTTTACAAAAATAAATAAATAACACAAAGAACAGTGTACGGCAAGAAAAAAAGTTATGAACAACGCGGAATAAATGGTTTCATGCGCAACACATGAACGACATCCGAACCGGTCGTGTCCTACTCCGTGTCTGCGATGTTGAGTCTGGAACCACTTCGTAGTTCACGTGACTGACGCGACGTAACACTTTATAAGGGCCAAAGTACCGGCTCAGTAACTTTTCACTAAGGCCACGGCGGCGGACGGGCGTCCACACCCAAACTTGGTCTCCGGGGTTGTAAAATACTTCATTGTGGCGGATGTTATAGCGCCATGCGTCTGCCTGCTGTTGCTGGCCGATGTGTCTGCGTTATCCACTATTTCTGACGTGAGACAGTTGGTTACGTTTGCTACTTCGTGGGCAAACGCTATCGAAGTGCCACGAAAAAGGTGTCGATGCTCGTTGCTAAAGTTGGTAACGAGCAATTCAGATCGGCCGTCGCTAACGTGTATTACACTTCTCGCTACACATATGTATTGCTGCAGCAGGTGTTCTAAATTTGTCTCGGCCACCACATTGCCATCGCTCAAACCACAGCATGTTACGTCAACTAGAACACTGGCTCGGGGAGGAAGCGTCACGCTCTGTTCAGAAATACGGAGTACGTCGACACGCATTCCCTCATCCTGCACGTTGACTGCTCGCTGGGCTGAGAACGTGACGCGGCGCTCTTGCAGATAAATGATAGCTCCATTTTCCTGTAGAAAATCAACTCCCAGAATGACGTCACGGGAGCATTCACGTAGAACAAGGCAGCTTGCTACGAATGTGTACCCTTGAATCTGTACTCTAGTTGTGCAGGCGCCCAGTGGAGTTACGACATGGCCACCAGCTGTCCGAATCTGCGAGTTATGCCACGGCGTGATTACTTTCTTCAGCTGCGTTGTCAGTTTCTCGCTCAGTATGGAATAGTCTGCGCCGGTGTCCACTAACGCATCAACTACACAACCATCAATTCTTACTGCTATGGCGAGTGAAAGCCGGCTCTCTTTTGCAGCAGCAGGTGATGCCGGACCAGTTTCTTTGCGGTTCTGCGTCAATAGGAGGTCTTCAGCGCTTCGACGTTCAGCGACCCCGCCCCCAGAGGTCGCTTCGGCTAGTTTTCCCGGCGGGGGCTGGGAGATCGTGCCGTAGAATACCTCTGGGGCATTGATGAAAATCGCCTCGGTGATGGCGAGCGCGACTGGTGCCCGGCAGACGGTAGTGAATGCTGCTGGGAGAGGTAGTTTTGGATGTCGCGTGGTCTCTGACCGTAGCGGGGGGCGGCGAGTACGCAGAGAAGCCGCGAAGCCCAAGACGGCGATAAGGACACTGGCAGTACAAGTGATCAGCTTCTCCGCAGTGAAAGCATAGAGGCCGGTGATCGGATGTGCGCCAGACATCAGACTTCCGAGGATACGAGTGCCGATCGTCGATGTACTGGACCGGTTGCACCGAACGATGGGCAACAGAAGCACCACGGACAAAGGGCAGGGGCGGTGGCGTGTACGTGCCTTCGTAGTATGGTATGTGCTGCGCGGACTCGAGTGAAACTGCAGGGACAGGATGAACGAAAAATGGCGGCGATGCAGCAGGGTGTTTCAAGGCTTCCGCGTAGGTTGTCTTACGGTGGTATTTAGCAGGAGCTGACGCAGCTGTATCAGGAGGCAAGGTGCCCCGGAGGGCCTGGTGCAGCTCATCCTTGATCACAGTTGCAATAGAGCTAACCGTAGGATGAGGTGTTACACCAGCCTTTTGCAACTCTTCACGTACGATATTATGGATGAATTCACGTAAGGAGTCATTGCTGGTCCTAGCGGCGGCGAAAATGTCAGCAGTGGGCATGCCGCTGACTTGCCTGTCGTATTGGTTTGATCGCTGTTGTAGCATTTTTTCCATTGTCACGGCTTCAGACAAGAACTCCGCGACCGTCTTCGGAGGGCTTCGCACGAGGCCGGCGAAAAGCTGGTCCTTGACACCACGCATCAAGTGACGCAACTTCTTGTCCTCCGTCATTCTTGAATCTGCCCGTCGGAAGAGACGCGTCATGTCTTTGACGTACACGGTCACAGTTTCGTTTGGCGACTGTACGCGGGCAAGAATAGCTCGTTCAGCTCTTTCTTGGCGGTCAGCGCTGGCATATGTCTGCAGAAGTCTACGAGAGAATTCGGGCCACGTCGTCAGCTTTTCCTCTCAAGTTTGATTCCACGTGCAAGCCCCGTCTTCGAGATAGAAGTAGACACGACCCAGTTTCGCCGCGTCGTCCCACTGATTCACGTTGGCTACGCGCTCGAAGTCCGCCAACCAGTCCTCAACGTCTTCGTTCTCCGTACCATGGAACGTCGTCGGTGCCCGTGGGCTTTCCAACGTATATCGGTTCGACGACGTGCTTCCCGTGCCGGTTGGCAAGGTTTGTACCGAAGTGCTGGTCACTTTTGTTGACGTGGTGGGAGCAGTATCCTTGACTTCCGAAGGCAATTCCCTGATTCGGCGGCTGGTCCGATGCACGGGAGTATTGACTGGCACTGGACTCGTATTACGGCTTCCTGGGGGGGCCTGCAGCATCCGTGAGACTACCCAGCACCTTCCACCAGTTTGTCAGGATGAGTCGCAAGTACTGGGGGATATATTGAACGACCGGGTAGCTAGCTCTAGGACGATGCGTCAGTCGTGGCTGGCTCTCGAGCCGAGAAGAAACACGCAAATCTTCTTTCTTTCCTCCAGATGGTAGAGCCGCTCTTGCAGTCGACCCACTACGTGTGGGTGGCAATATCTTCCTAATATCGCACCCAGGATGGTAGCGTAGGGATTAGAGTCAAATTTTGTGTACTTATCTGATGCCGCACCTGAAATATAAAAGCATCTATGATGTGGCAATTTTATATTGTGGTTTTTATAAATAGTCGTGAATGCTCTACTGTCAGCATTTCTTTAAATTCTTCAATATTTCTTCCTTCTTTGGGTGTCATTGCTGTCGATGCATGCGGTATTCTTCTTGGTAGTACAAATGGCTTTTTGTTAACATTCTAAAGGATTTTGAATATTGTCACTGTACGATCGGGATGCATGAGATTGTTGTGATTTGTTATAGTATATCTTCTTGCATGTTCTAAAATAAACTTCGCTTGGAGTTGGCGCTTGTGCTGTTTACGCTTCTATTTTTTGTAACCATGTCTTATGCACTACCCATTCGAAGCTATCCATCTTTACCCAACGGCCAAACTTGCCGTATACTCATCATGCTTGTCTTATCACGCTTCCGTCAAGGTGTTGCTCCCAGTTCAGTCAGCGATTACACCCAACTTAGCTCACATTGTGTTGTCGCAGTTTTTGTTTTCTCAGCTGTCAACACCGCGCTTACGCGCAAGAGAGCATCTCTCCCAGGAGACTGCGCGTGCTTTTTTTGTTGCTGTCACCTTACGCTTCTAATGCATGGCAGGCAGTGAGACCTCTCAGAAATCACCACGAGAACAAGCTACAGACTGCAGCCTCATTTTCGCGTAATGTATGTAACAATGAGCATCTGAGGTCAAGAATCCCATCTCTAACAAAGCGTTGTACTGCCCCCGAGAAAAAGGTTTGCTAGGAATGTTAGTAATTGATTAAAGTCTTACAGTTTCAAACAGACCATATAAACTGGAAAGAAAACTATGTAATGCACAGGTTTTATGTGATGTTAGGAAGTCGCGCGCTGAATCAATTGTGAGTAGATCTTGGCTTCGTTACACAGATGAAGAATTTCAATACCTAACAATACTGTACTGACATTACATATTCTCTTATTAAGACCCCATTAAAGAGGGGTAGGACAGGTTAGTTGTTCATGTCCGTATGATTCCTTCTGTACACTTTTAGCTTATGCGTGGGGAAGCTATAGAGAATACAATCTTTTAGTGCGCTCAACACGTGAAAAGAGCCTTTGTCTAGTGCATTCCTGCTCTTGTATTCGCGTCATAGCTTGTTGAAAATCTTCACCCTGTTATTACGTCTCCAAAGGGATTTATGTGGCCATCTCACATTGTTCTGTGCGAGAAATATGCTGCAAACAGAACCCGTGAGCTATGTGCCATATATCGGAAAACACACTAACAAGCAAGGCGAAATCGCTGAGCTAAATTGTGCCACACGGCATGGCGCCAACCTAGAAGGTGCGAAAATATGAAGTATTAAAAACTGGGCAAGCTGGTAACAATTCAGTTTCAAGCTAAACAGTGCGAAAAACAAAGACAGAGAAGTAGGATTCCTACTTGTCTGTCTTTGTTTTTTGCGCTGTTTACCTTACTAAACTATATATGCTGTCGCTTTAAACTCGCACAGCTCAAGTGTTAGCTTTCGATGCTACCGAGACACAACCTTCAAACGAATATACCTCACTGCTCGGAAATGCTGCGAATGCTACAAAGCCGAACTGCACCAACACTACCACAAATATTGTATCGGCACGATGTGGGTATCGTTTCGTGAGCAATACAGAAAAGTCGTCCGTTTTTCAAAAGTGACTCTTGAGACAAAATGCAGCACACACCAATGGGATAACTACCTTTGTTTAAGCTAAAAAGTTTCCATTCGTGTTTTTTCACGAGCAAAAAGTTAGGTCTTTCACTTGTACGTCGAATGCTAAATAGCGTCTGCCTCTTCAGCTGAGCGTCTATCTCATACGGGTTCGTCTGTCTATTCGACTAAAGCTTCTTTAACATTACAGCGATTTTGCCCCAACAGCGAAGCGGTAGCCGTTGGATGATCCAAAAACAAGTTCTTAAAGCGTTTGCTAGTCGCTCGAGTCAATATCACTACAGCTAAAAACTTTGCGTCCACTGGCGTCTTTGGTGAGCGTCCACCCAAGGTGAACCAATAGGGGAACAGTGACGTAGAGCACGTGATTACAGTGGTGGAGCCGAGGAGTGGACGCATGGACCAGGAGGAATTTCTTCGCAGCAGACGACATTCACTGCAGTGACCTGCCCTCCACCGTGACAGCGTGTCATTCTTGTCGATTGTTAGAAGCGAAGCTCCATGGGTCGGCACTCCATCGTCGCCATCAGAACTACGTGCGCCTCACAAGCGCGCCGAACAAAACAACAGGTGTATGCTCCCGCGAGCGCAGGCACGGTGGCCCATGGCTCACGCTGGCCCACGCGCGTCTCACACTCACTCTGTCGTTACCACGTCCGAGCGCAAAAAACGCTCTTTCCTCCCGCCCACCACCCTACGGCCTTTTTTGAAAGCCAGCAGCGAGATGAGGGGCGAAGCCGTTTGCATTTCCCTTCTAAGAAGCTTCACCAAACTATTGTATTCGTACAAGCACAACTGCTAGTTTTGTTTTAGATGGTGCATTGATCAAACCAGACAAATTGTTCACAGTTGTCACGTTCTTGTTTTGCGTTTTCGTCGAATCGTGACAACAACATATAGTCGGTTAGAACTTTAGAAGTCAGCGTCATTTCCTCCTCTATAGTGGATGCACAAAAGCTTGAACCCGGCCCCGCCGAGGTGGTATAGTGGCAAGGTACTCGACTGCTGACCCGCATGTCACGGGTTCGAATCCTGTCTGCGGCGGCTGCATTGCCGATGGAGGCGTAATTGTTGTAGGCCCACGTGCTCAGATTTGGGTGCACGTTAAAAAAACCCAGGTGGTCGAAATTTCCGGAACCCCTCACTACGGCGCCTCTCATATTCATATGGTGGTTTTGGGACGTTAAACGCCACAAATCAATCAATCAATCAAAAGCTTGAACCAACGTTCGTGTATCCCACACTGATGTCATCAGACAGACGGCCGTTGACGCCACCTACAGAAAACATTACAGAACGCAAGAGCGCGATTATTTCTTCCGCTGCTGAAATGATCGGCTGCCGCGCTTCGGGCGTGTGGACGCGGGTTCCCCTGACTTTTGAAGATGTATCGGACAATAAGTCCGGACAGGAGAAACGCAGTCCGCACGAGTAGTTCACAGCAGACCTTGTTTTACTTTTCTCGTTCGCTAACCTCACAAGCGCATTCGCATAGTTAGCCATTTTCTTCCTTCGAATCGTTATTTACACTGATGACAACAGACGCTCTCGTCAATTCAGTGTAATGCGCATAAGCAAAAAGAAAAACAAGCTCCTTCACAAACCCAAGAGATCGTTAACTAGTCCGCTTGAATCCTATTGCCTTGCCCAGACGGCGCAACAACGCCTTGCGGCACTCGATATTAAAAAAGCACTGAAAGCCCCATGAACGCCTAAACCCACAAGCAAGCTTTTTCTTTTGTTTTTTCATGACCAACTGCATGAGCGCAGAACAATGTGTCTCTGTGGGGTAAGAAAATGTCTTAGTTTTGCCGCCATAGACTAACATAGAAAGTGCAAGAATGGTGACTCCGGCCAGAAGCGGCGGACCTGCACCGCTTCACGCCAGCCGCAAAAAGGCAACACACCACTTAATATTCAAGGAAATGCGCGTACTAGTTATCTACTACTGTACAGTTTTCAGTGTTGTATACTCGTTTATCTACGTTTATTTGTGGCTATGAATTTGGTTTTTACTGGCTCACATCGTAGGTATGGATCTGTCTTTATTACCTGCAATTGGGCGGTTGGATATTGTCGGGCAGCATGAGGCATGAATCGCATGCAAGAGAAGTACACATGGCGTAGACATGATGACAACCTTTTCACGCTCCGTGTTCACTTCTAACTGCGTTCGAAGTGCTCTCGCGAGTTGCGGTGCCTTCCAGTGGGCGGGCAGAATCGGGGTCGGTGTGTTTCATTGGTTGAGGAACATTTTTTTTGTCGCCGAAGACCTCCGAGAGCAGTTCTTGAAGCTCTGCCGCCAGTGGCGGAATAAAAGAAGTGTGGAGGAAGTCACATCACCTTTTCAACGTCACTTCTGGTTTTATGCCCGGGAAGGCGATGTACCCAAACCAGCTCGGACAGTTGGAGCGTGTGACATGTCTGAACATTCCCGCGAAGTGGTGCGCGAGTGCAAGAAAAGTTTGTTCACATGACGCCTTATATCATGTGTTCCCGCTAGTAGCTCAGGAGAGCGATTCTTGCTGTGTCTAATCCATAGACATGTCCGATTCGGCCTACCCTGATTGGCTGGAGCGTGCCGCTTTTTTTGTTGGTCTTTCTTCCGCAGCGTCATTTTGACGCCGCGCCGCTTTCACTACTCTCTACCGAAATGACAAAGACAGTTTTTGTTTCGACACAACAAACGCTGCTCCCAGAGATTCGTTTTTAGGCGCGCATCTCTGAGGCCTTGCGTCAACTACAATCACGTTTGCGCTTGAATTGAGTTTAATTCGGCCGCCCGCCTGACTCCCCTAAAATATCGGAAGGCCCTCTCTTAATCACTCTTCAAACACCTCAACATGTTCATACGCACATGCATGCTTGTCAAGTTTGTTGAAGTGCCCTGTTACTCTACACTTTGTCCACTTAGTTTCTTTTTACGCTAGGAATGTGCTGGCTTGTACGGTGTGCCGACGTGGTCAATTGCGCCATAACTTCATGACTCATCGTTTTTTTGCGTAACTGTAGTGTACTATAAAAATGGAGTGCACGGATCGAGCTTAGAAAAGTGAATCCCTATCTTGGCATATCCGCTTGCGGCGCTGCAGTCGGTAATCTGAAAGTGTCGTCGTTTTAGAAGCTGCGCGCGGCTCTGTCAAAGTGGCTCAGAGATGGAATGATTGCGCCCCACTCAAAGGCACTAGTTCAAATCGCAGCTGTGGAAGGTGAGTTTCTTTATTCTCAGATTGACCTCTACAGTAGCAGTAGTTTGTTTCTTATTCTAGCTTCAGGTACTACATATTATTACAAAGAGCCACGTGAAATATGAAGTGAGCAAGAAGAAATTTGGCAGCGAACGTATACTGAGCAGTCTACTTGCCTGGCTGCCCAGTACGCTCGCTCAAGTGTGTTAGAGTCCTACAGGATGTGGTGACCACTGTGCACAAACCTGCGTAGCCTCCGTCTCGTCACTGTTTAGGACAGCGTGACACAGCCACTCGCTGCAACACGCTTCCGATAAGGAACAGCACCACCGCAGCTTCACCGGAGTCGTCTTTCGTCTCCACTGGTGGCTATGAACCCCGAGCTCCTTAGCTCGGTTTAATTGTTTTTCTTCTGCATTTGTTTGAGCGCAGCGTCGCAATGTTCGCCCCGCTGTTGCTATCACGTTAATAAACAGTAGTTATGTTTTATGTTCGCATACGTCCTTTTACTGACACGGCATCGCACATCTGCTGAACCCGAATTTGAACGCAACGTCATGCTCCGGCTAAAAGCCCTAAAGCAATAGCTTGAACTACTAAAGAAGCAACTGCGCACATAGCACGAGCTCATCCAGAAACATGGGCAACAGCCTCAGAAATGACCACACCAATGCCGTCATTCCATGCAGCACCCAGGCGACGACTCCACAACTCTACCTGCCGGCTCCGCTAAAGGCGTCATCACGACCATGCAAATGACATCAGGAGATTCGCCATCAAGTTTCGACAATTAGGAGTGGACATGACAGAACTATGTAGGGTTGACCAAAGTCGAGGCGCCATTCTCCCTGGCACAAACCATTCAAGACCAAACAAGCTACCATTATGCCGTTGCCCACCTGTATGCCCGCTACGCCAACAAGATTCGGGATGTCCTCGCAAATTCACCATTGACCAATGCTCACGAACACCTCAAGATTGAACTTACACGCCGCCTGTCACCGTCGGACGATCAGAAGGTGCGAACACTTCATTCAGTTGAACTTACACAGTAAACCGATTCTGACCCTTAAGGGTGTCAAAAGGGTGCCGACACCCTAAGCACACCCTTTGAGCACCCTATTCGCGTCTCAGCACCCTACAAGCGGAACCTAAAGGGTGAACACATCAAAAGGGTGGAAACTAGGGTGCAAAAAGGGTGCAACAACTAATGGGTGCTGATGAGCACCCATTAGGGTGCACGGTCACCGACAAAGCTTTGTGAGTAACGTGGTCATAGAGCATAACCAACAGCTTTTAGATGTCTACTGGTTAGACACCATGGTCTCATTAATAGCCCCACTGCAGTAACGGATATCTGAATAGCGATAGTGCCCGGCTCAACGTAAGTTCTCCACTGGTTCTTGCATTCTTGCTGCCTTTTTCTCGTCGCCTCACGGCCGGCGCTGACCAAGCCATGCGCTACAAGCTCACTAGCCAATGGCGGAGTACGCAGCTTGTAGAGCTACAACAGGATTGTGACTTACACATATAGAGCTCTCTGCCTCGTTTGCGCCTAACATTGAAAACAAAGCTTCGTCCATGACAGTATATATAAATCATACATTTGTTAATGCAAAGAAATACAAATCAACAAGACCGTGGTAGATAAAATAGTTTTTGTGTTGTACAAATATTTGTTAACCTTACAATGTATCAGTTGACACGTGTTACCATTTTTATGGCGGGCTATGGACTTTGACGTTGTAATATTATAACATTAAAGAAACGTTTTCTTGATTTTGTTCATAGAAATATTCTTCAAAGCAAGTTAAAATGAGCCTTGACTTAAACATTTTCCTAAAAAAATTCACTAAAGACAGCTAAAATATTGTTTGCCAACTAATACGCTTATTTTGTTGTGACAAATTTTGCTTGCTGCCTGTACTTTGTACTAATATACAACCGCTTTAACACTGTTTTTAACAGCCAGCTTAACCACTCAACCAATGTACACATGTTAACAAGGTATCGGTATAAGAAATACGCAAGCAAGCAAACGTTTCAAATTTCGCGCGCTCTTTCACATTTCAAATTTCCCGCAAATACGCGTTATGTGATTTTGTCATTTTCAAAGGTAAACAATATTCTATGCAATACACACTAGCGTATCTTCTATTTTTACCATTTTTTACTTAAACTTTAAGCAGAAATAATCTATTTACTTATCATATAAAAATTATGTGCGCAAATGCGGATCGGTGGCGTCAGCAGGACAGAAATGGCGGTATCTTCCTGAAGGCCGCAACGGCCGTGTGCCGAGTGTTTAAAATCGATTTTTTATGTTGTTCAAAGTGTGCTTGCGCTGTCTTTCGTGTTCTGTCGGTGCTGCTCGTTACGAAGATGCACTATACTCAAGAGAGGACCGGCTGCTTTGGACCGTCGAGCGCTCGCCAAACTAAAAAGGTAGGTGGATGCTGTCGACGCTTTGTTTCTTGCTTCTCCGGCCAGGCCGCGGCGTGCCCGATCCAGGCTTCCGCTCGCGTCCTCGGCTCCTCCCGCGGTTAACACCGAAAGCGCTATAGTATAATAACGTTGTGAACTAAGGTTTTTCTAGCTGGTAGACGATAAATGAGTTTTTATTAACGTAGCGAGCCTGCTGGCGTGTCTGATTTCATTAGGCTCAAGTCTAAGCTAAGGGACGTTACGCGCAGATGAATTTTTTCTGTGGGGAAGGAGGTTAAAGCAATGTGCGCTGTGTGGCTGTGAGTCGGCGGGCGATGCTCTTCACGCTATGAATCACTATATTTTTGAAATGCCGTCAGACGCCGTTCGGGGACTGCGCATGGAAGCCGTAAGCTTCGTCTGTGTGTCGCGTGCGTCGGAGTATTCCGGCGATTCGCGTTGAATTAGATCTTTGCGTATTTAATTTAGAAGAATGGAGAAGAATAACGTGGTGTTCGCGTTGGTATTTACGTGGCTTTGTTCGTTTTCTGTGCAAAGAAGTATATGAAGAAAGTTTTATATGTTACGCGTCCTCTTTTCAACAGCTACATGATCATTAAATGCGTGTGACTACTATAAGGTAGATGTGTTTTCCTTTGTGACCAAATGTGTTTGCATCCACCGGGCACGTATATTAATAAATTACCATGATATTCAGCTTAATTAAGTGTGCGTAAACTTGACACAGCGTGCTGTAGGTGCGGTTCTCAAAGCGTGCAATTACGCCTGGGTCAATACTTTTTCTCTATGAGTGGCCGAATAGCCGTACCTTAGCTGTGCAAGCGCTAGGTTGAGCAGTAGTTCACTCGTTCGAGTGCAATTTTGGTGGTACTGCTTGTTCCCCCCTGTTCACATATCATTGCATTCTTCTGGTTTGTAAAAGAATTGTGGGCGCTGCAGCCCGATTTGGAGTTAAAACTTTGCCGAGTACCTATACGTCTACAAACATTCTAAAACTAAGTTCTACCAAAACTTCCAATGACACTTTCGAATACAAGTGTAACGCTTTATCTGATATCATAAATTTTTTATGACCTCGCTGCAGATTTACAAGTGACCTGTGATATGTGCAGTGTATGAATGCCTCATTTGTTGCTCAAAACACAATAAGGTTATACATCACAGTATGCGTGCCAAAGGCGTGCTAATGTTGCTACTGACATGCAAACTTAGACATTGTATTTATCTAAGAATGAACAAATCTAAACTGCCGTTTTTTGAAGATGTACGCATCATACCAATTGAATAATATCAAAAATAATGTTCACCAAGTGATTGTTGTTTATTGCCTTGCACCGACGTCACTAAAACCGCCTTGTTGGTACTTCGACCACATGGTAGGATGCAAGAAGTTAATGTCACATGATAAGCAAGTTAAATTATTATTAGCATACAGAAGCCAATAACGTTATGGCCTCATCGTTATCATAATGAAGCAGGTTAGGCAATATGTGATTCTGCTGCCTTTACGTCATGTTGGGAAACCATTGTTACGTAGCTATCTGCAGTGTCTGAGATCCTAGTTGCCAGTCAATATTGCGGAAGCTTGCCTGCTTCATTGTGATGGCATGGGGTTCAAGATTGATGTTTTGTCTTAGCGTTTCCACTTTTCCTCCCCTATCGTCAGACAGCTTGTGCTGTTTGATTAGAAGTGAGGAGTAGTGCCTTTTTAGCCAACCAGAACAATTTAGATCAATGATCACTATGAAGCAGCACACAATATTCATTTAGTGCACTCAATTTCAGGCAAATTATAAACGTCCGAATGTTAGCCGTTTGAAGGAAGCTTCATTCGTTGAACTCATGATAATAAATGGTAGAGAAGGAAAGGCAGGGAGGTAGCCAGACCAGCAAAAACGGTCCATCACCCTACACGGGGGAACAGGGAGATTGAAGTCCTGTTGCAGTGGTCTAGTCGCTAAGGTACTCGGTTTCTAACACGAAGGTCGCAGGATGATATTCCGGCCTTGCTGGCTGCTTTTTCGATAAAGGTGAAAATGCTGAAGGCCTGTGTTCTCATATTTGTGTGCACGTTAAAGAACCCCAGGTGGTCGAAATTTCTGGAGCCCTCCACTACCTTGGTAAAAAATTCTTGTGTCAGTGTTGCTTTAATTTTATGGTTTATCTGCTGTGGATGCATATGCGCATGCTGACATGTATATGCAGTGGTATTGCAATTTTACGGAATAAAATATTCATATGGTGCATATTGCATGGCATTTACTTAAGAAACACATCACATGGGTATCATAACTACAGAAATACAAATATGTCTCTATGGATGCACTCGTGCATATATTTGGTCAGCTTCAAGAACAGAATTTATTGATTGCCGGCAACAGCATTACTCACGCATGCTTATCCCTTAATTACGCGCAGTCGATACAGCTAAAAAGGGGTGTCTTCATCTAAAAGTTCTAACTTCATCTTCGTGCATGAGTGAGCTATAAAGGTGAATGAAAATTCACATGTATGACATCGACATGAAAAGCTCTGCAGCAGCATGGTTTTCGTTGTATTTATACTGCAGCATGCCCTTTTTGTATTTCTCAGTTGCGTGCCACTAAATATATGTTGGCCATGTGTTTCTAGCCATTCACTGCAATTTGGCAAGCAGCGCATGCAGTCTAGACAAACCTCACTAAAATAATTTTTTTGCACTGGTGCAGAAATTCTTCGGCACGGTCTGTCATTTCATTTGAGTGAGGCTGCTCAAGGAAATTTTCTGACAAGGTCAAGGAGCCCAAGCGCCAGCGAACTCTGAACCATTGTTTCAAGCATCAGCTCTCTTCACCCTGCTTATGCGCTATGCCTCACCAAGCTACTGGACGCTGCCTACTTATATGAAGTGCTCTTCATATTCTCCTCAGTTTGGCAGCAGTGTGTGTGGTCTTCGCAGTGCTTGCCAAAATCATTTTTGCACAGGTGAGACACTTATTTCTTGCTTTAATTGTGTTAGTATTACTGCATGCACTCCTGCCAAGCAAGAGTACTAATGTTTCCTGTGAATTCTTTGTCATGGTAAACAGAGGATTTCAAGCACAAAATTCATACTGAACTTTGGTCCTTCAAGAAGTGTGGAACAAAGGTGGTGACAGTGTCAACCTGCTCTCTTTAGAAATAAAGGCTTTGCATGAAGAGCCTGTCGCACCTTGAAACAGGCACAAAAAACTTCCAGGTGAAAATAAGCAACTTCAGATGAAAATTGAAGAATTTACACTGTATTCAAGGTTGAACTGTCCGACATCAAAGGCGTCTCAGATGAGGGTGTTCTTTTGACGCTGTCCGAAATTTTTGGGCGATGATGGAAAAACCATTACTCGTGATGATATTGACACTGCAGACAGAGTAGGAACAAACAAGCCTAGTTTGAAAAAAAATAGTAGTGCATTATGAACGATGTTACAAATGAAATGTTCTGGATAATACAAAAAACTTACGTCTGTCTACAGTGGCCTTTCCTTTTAGATCAAATAGTCCTATTTATGTCAACGAACACTTGACAAGACAAGGTAAGCAGTTAGTGAGAGCACGAATGCAAAAAAAACAAGTAGGATGGAGGTTCATTTGGATGCAAGGCACGAAATTTACAGCGAAAAAAATTGGAAACATTAGCAATTCTAAAGACTGCCTTCTTAGAAGATTTGGCGAAACGCTGTGTTGATGCCTTCAGAGCCACACTTTTCTTGAGCTTGCAATGTCAGTAAACTATGACTGACATGGCAGAATTTTGATACCTAGATAGTGAAAAAGGCTACCAGCTATCTTCAATGCCTTTACCTTAAACGCTCTTAGCATTTAAATAAGACTAGTAGCCTGTGTCTCTATTTCAACGACATGTCGGTAAAATTTGATGCCATTCTTTTGACATAATCCTTGTATTTTTTGAGCGATATAGCCCACCAAAAATACCAGGGTACAATTATCATGGCATTGTGTAGTTCATGAAATGGGGAAAAGGAATAGCGCTGTACATCTAACGTTAATTTTCGGCCGATGTCAATAGACTTCCGTGTGTTAAGCCCTGTGTTGAGTGTCTAGTAGTACGACTTGGTGGTTTTGTTTTGCAGCAATTAGCATGCCTCCATTAGGTCATAAGTAGGAATTTTGACTTTCTGGAAACTAGGTAACTTGATTTATCGGTCACAGATGCACAGACGATTTTTCGCTCACAACCAACGGGGCAGACGCGGGTTTTCTGCGGTGGGTTTTCTGCGACACGTGCTCTTCAACGCTATCATGTTAAAAAGCTGACATTGGCAGCATTGACCAAATGAATGCAAAGAATAAAGTCAAGTGTCCTAGCAGGAATCCAAACCTAGTATTCTGCTTGGTAATTAGGTATTCTACCACAGAGCCATGCCCGGCCTCGGTTATACTTTCTAAATAGTCTCAAATGTTTGTGTAAGATCAACTGTCGTTGCAGTACTGGCTATCAAATTTTATAACTATTACATGTGCACTCCTATCATGCAGCCGTGAGGTCGAATCAAAGTCAATTGTAGTCAGGCACCATCCTGTGAAGTATTTGTGTAGCAGTGTTGAGGGCTACCATCGTCGCGAGTGCCAGTGCAAACACCAGTGCTTCATACCAGCCTACCACTTCTAGTGTGGCTAATATCCATGTTTCTGTTGGCATCGTTACGAAACAGCAAATAACTGCTAATGTTGTCAAAGGTGTGACATCTCCCCATAACAAATGAAACATATGCGGCTGTTTAACGTGTGTGTGTGCAAGAATTTGTACTTATATTGAGCTCCACTTCATAAGATCGCTCAATAAAAAAATAAAATAATGTTATGTGTGTTTCGCATAACATCGATTCCCCAAGTATGTGGGGTCTGCCAAATTTTTAGCATCAATTTTGTAACCTAAATGCTACCATAAACAATTATTTATTGAACATGATCAGCTGGACTGCAACATACAAGTTTTAGGTATTAGGAAAATTGAATATGTTCATGACTACAGCATACCTAACAGGCAAATACTAGTACTACATACATGACACACTATTGTAGAGCTAAACTAGAATATTGCTTATTGGGACTTTACAATTCTTTAAAAACCCTAATTACCTTCAGTGCCTTATTCGGTTTGTTCCAATCGGATGTGCGCAATTACTTGATGAATAGCTTTTTTAATCAAACCTAACGTATGTTTCACGTGTGCATCATGTTGAATCATTGCTCAGATGTTTCTTTTGTATATATTTCCTTCCTACTATACTGTTTGTTTTTGTATGTGAAATCTGTTGTACGTGCTACCCTCTGTAGGCCCCCAGGTACTGTCAAGTTGTTTACACAGTTTTTTTGCCTGGGGGACCTCCAACAAGCATGTTTTTCGTTGAAAACAAAGCGAATTTCGATGCTGACTTCTACTCACATAGAACTAACAACACTCCAGCATGACAAAGCATATTGTATCTTGGACAGTCTGTCTTGTGAAACTCTTAGTGATTACTTCTGTCTTTATTTTAGGCTTCCTGGTGCGGATGTGCTGTAGAGAAGGAGCACCCTGACCACACTTTTGTAAAAGGAACCAAAGTCGTCTAGGCAGCTGAAGATGGATTGTGCAAGTGTTTGAATGATCACATTATATTATTCCAACACCACTTGCATTACTTTGCCAATATTTGTGATTTTTTAACGCACAAGTTTAGAAACACACACACATATATAAAGGGAGAGCTGTAAATAAGCCTTGAGCAAGTTTGTAGCCAAGGCTTTTAGCGTGATGACCAAAGCATGTAATATAAGCCCACATGTTTTACCACACACCTACTTTCCTATCTGTTTTCTTTTTCAATTTTGTGGGCACTGGCAACACCCTCAATAAGCGCCTTTGGACTGCTGGTGCCTCTAACTTATATTTTGTTGTTCTAAATAATTTATTTGTTACCTACTATGCAAGGAGGGAAGTAAGAATGTTAAAAGTTAAAAAAGAGGTCTCGTCACAAAAAAGATGTCTACTCGTAAGAAAAAATTTGAAAAACAGAAGATTGATCCTCACTCACAAAGATCTCACCATTACAATTTATGCAGAAGGTCATAGCTCATGTTTACTATTGTCAATCTTTTTCACTTGTATGCTATGTACAATAAAATAGTGACTATTTGCATCATGTTAATTTATTTGTCATAAATTTTTGTTGGGGCCTAATATCTTGCATTCTCACATGCATAAAAGCTCACGTCTGCTACACATAATTTAAAAGAGCGCAATGTGGTAAGGTTGTGTATTTAGTGCATATTATCTGTGTGTCTTTCAAAGTGAGTATATGGCATTTGAAATTATCACCAGTATTCGAAACTTGTGAATTTTAATTTGCAGGCATGCATGTCTGTATGGTGACCAAGTATCCATAAATTGTGCATGCATGTTTGCAGCAAGGGGCCTTGAATAGATTACATTCATTCTGGACCAAAAATGGGTAGCACAGGCCATATACGCATTCTGGGATCAATTTCATGATTATTGAAACACACATATTTATTCAATATAGCTTGCTTTAAGGTATATAATTACATATTGTCTACTTCCACCTTGAACATTTCACCATGCATCCGGCACTCTGCTGAGCGCTTCTCGAGGGCACTTCGGTAACTAGTACACAAGCGTACAGACAGCTGTAAGTGGGCCTCCACTTTGTTGACTGCTGGAGAACGGCGGCTTCGCCAAATCACGCTTCCTTTGTGGTGAAGCTAACTTTGCTCTTGCAACAGTACAAGCTTGTTTAAAATTCGACACTGTTCTTCAGAAGTGCAGCTTGTTCTATCCAGAGCAGCCAAAAACAAAAACCCGAGGAACAGCACCTGGACAAGGTAAGGCACAATTGCAGCACTTCTCGATAACAGTGCCGGATTCTCTATTTGCCTACACATAGAGAAAGCAAAACAATGGAGCCAACTTACCAGTAGCTTCACTGCAGAGACACTGTGTTTCAAGAGACGATGATGCAAAAGCCCCACCTAGAGCTGTCACTGTGTTTCAGTGCTAGTTTAATAAGCGCCTGCGGAAGGCACTCTGTGGAGGGCCGGCCGCGTGCATGGTGCACGTGTTCAGGGTGAAATGGACGACTTAGTACATGTGTTCAAGTACTAACAAACCGTATGTGGGCTGTCACTCAGCATGGTCTACAGAGTATACAGCAATCTGCATTTTTAGCCATCTCCAGCATCAATCCTAGATTTGGCCCACTGGTACGTCAATGTGGAGCACCCTTCCAGCACCCATTTGAAAGGGTGTTATGACATCACAGCACCTTTTTTTAAAGGGCGCACTCATTACACCCTCCGAAATTTTTGCTCTGCACCCTTTTCTTAAGGGTGCTGAGCTCTGCACCCTTTCTTAGCACCCTTTTTTGAACACCCAATAGGGAGCAAAGGGTGTTCGTCTGGCGACAAGCTCATTTACACCCTTAAGGGTCAGATTTGGTTTAGTGTGTACCGAGCGCAAACCTTCGTCGTTTATAGGCCACACACGTGCTTTCGCCTGCAACATGGAAGCCGAGAACTTGTTCCGGAAGAACTTTCGCTGCGACGGCTTCCACCGCACGTCAGGTCATTCTGGACGCAGAAATAACGCTATTTCTCGATCAGCTTGCCGAGATCACTGATTGAGTCGTCGAGGTATCTTTGCCACAGCCGTCCCAATCCATTCAGGTTGTCGCCACTGCACCGAAACCATGAAGCTCGTGCACAGCATGAACGAAATCAATGCGTAGCTCAGATCAAATCAACGACACCTAGACTAACAGCTTGCGACGCGCCCTAGCCAGCACTTGCAAACCCTTGACTCTCAAGCCACCTCATCGCAGCAGCCTGCTGAGAATGGCCGTTGCTACTACCTTTGACGCTTTGGGGACAGCACCCGACAATGTTGACCACCCTGCTTCACTGGTCACGAGAGAAACACCAATAGCAGCTGCCGAACTGGAGGCCGTCGCATTTTCATCACCAACCAAATCACGAAAAAACGGTGCCTCGTCGACATTTGCTGCTGCGCGCGTTCCCATCTTCAAAGTCCTCGTCCCCCTAGGCCATTCCAACTCAGTGCGGCGAACCGCTCCACAATTAAAAAGTACGGCTTGCTCCGCCTGCAATACAGCTGGAGAATCTACGCCGTGACCTTCACCGGAAATTTGTCATTCCTGATGTCGCCGTGCCAATCATCGGCTTGAACTTTTAGCTCACTACAACCTCCTTTAGGATTGCGGCCACGACCGCTGCGGACAGCAAAGACGACGAGTACCTGGCTTCTTTAGGATATTCTTTGGTTCATGGTTGCCAGTTGTTATTCCATGTTTTCTTTTTCGCGAAGCCTTTTTTATAAATTCTAGCTCGGTATATTTTGGTACTATTGGTAAATGATAACTTATTGTGCAGTTTAGGCTTGCAGACACTCATTACCAGAATGTAGAGCTTTCCGAGTATTTCAAAAAGTGTGCTGCATTTTGGAGAGTGACGCATTTCTGGGCTTTTAAGAAAGTACTTTACTGTAAAAAGTAGTAATACAGCATCTGAATGCCTTAAAATAGTTTATAATTATGGGGGAAGGAGCTTAATTACCAGCGACTTCAACACATTTTTTTTCCGAAACGAATATCCAAGTTGAAGCGAAGATGGCCGGTTGGTGTTGTGAATAGTACCACTGTAAAACCATTTGTTGCGGAGGTGCGGGCCATTAGTTTTCCTTCATAAATGTCACTTTCTTCTTTTTCTTTGAAATGTTTTTTTCTGCAACCACTCCTGCAAGGGCAGATTGAGCCTGCAGTATGTTCAAATAGAAACTACTTGGAAGTTTCGGACGGCATAGAATAGTATATTCCTCCAGAAAGACAGCGATACATGAATGGTGAGAGCTTTAGAGAGTATTAATTTGAAGAAATACTGCCTGGAATTTTTTTTGGCTTGCATTCACTGTTACAGTATGTGCTAAGTAAAGGGATAAAATATGGATGTCCATCCCCGTCAACCTTCTCAATTTTTATTTCTCTTAGCATTTTCGGGGCTGCTTATGACTACCTTGACCGCCTTTTGGCTGATGTCTGACCACTTCCTCGGCCTCTACACTCTCGACACCACTGGCCATGCGGCGCGTCATTTTAGGGTTCAGTCTTTCCTGAAAGCAACTGCTGTGTGTGTCATTCAAGCTCTTTATTTCACATTGTCTCTACATAAAACGTGCCGTCGACCTGGGTATCTAATTTTTATTGCTTCTGCTTTGTCTTTACGTCTGCTTTTGTGAAATGATATGGTTCATGTTGCTTGGTAGAGGGTTATCTTTTTTTGTCTTTGGTCTGCACCCGTATTACTTGTGAGCATGATTGTTCATGCTCATGCTCGTAGCACAACCTCTTTATCGATGACCTTGTTGTTTGAAATTTAAGTAGCCTTTATTGTTTCGCAGTAACAGTAGCCTCAATCAGCTCATCAAGCGTGTAACGTGTTTGGTACCGCTAACTTCATAAGTCTGTTGTTTAAACGTGCTCGGAAGAAGACCAAGCGCAACATTCTCACTGTTTCCTATAATGATCTTCAGCTTGTTTCGTTACACTCGGTTGAAATTGAGGGGTCCGTAGCATATTATCCCACATATTATGGAGGTTTGCATATCCTAACAACGTTCACCTCTATCATGCTTGCATGCTTGCTCGCCATTCGTCTGATGAGAAGACATGTATGTTTTAAACTATGTATTTTCTATAACTCACACGCATTTCTTTATTCTTTCGTCATCCGCGACCTCGAGCTCTTCATCCCGAGGACATGGATGTTGTCATTGGCAGGGGTCTCTGCGCTGCTAACATGCAGGTTCACCTCAGGCTTTCGGAGGCGTCGCTATTTTCTGAGCAGCATCTGCAACTTTTAGACCCAGTGTTTTAGGGTTGCATTTTCGAGAGAACTTTCTCTTTGCAGGTCAAAGCCTTTTTTAATCCGTTATGTTGAGGTCTCTCAAAAATAATTATTCCAATTTTGCGAAAAGCAGACAGGAAAACTCAAACACGATCATAAGAAATACAAAGTTCCATAGATAAAAACAGGAAGCCTGTAGTTTTGCATGCGCACACAATATTACGCGTAAGATGAGAAAATGCTGTTGTGGTAACTTTTGAGACCCACTGAAGCTGAAAGGCTTCTGAAAACTGTCAATATAGGTCAAGCGGCCCGAAAGCCAATTTTTGTTGGTAAGCACAGGGGCAGGTTTGTCGGGTGCACGAAAAGGGTTGTGATACAATTCCCTTGTCGTATAGCAGTTCCTACGTTGAGTAGATGGGACGAAGCCAATGTAAGGCTAAAAGAGCACCAGTACGCCTGCCAGCAGCTATAGCAGATGCCAGTAACTTAGCTGCTCATTGTAAGAAATGTTCCTTTAATGCCCGTCTCGAAAGAGCAGCTTCAGTATTACGGAAAAGAGGAATAGTTTGTTGGTCTGCACAATGAATCTTTTGCGCACACTTCAAGAAGACAAACACGAAAGGTTCAAGAGTACAGTGCAATACGCGGACCTGTGCTAGTTCTCTGAACCTTCAATCAATCGATCTGATTTTTATTGACAAACGAAAGAAAAGAAATACAAGATATCGGACCGCTAGCCTACATTGGCGAGTGATCGAGTGATCTAGTGCGTCTTATTGCTGTGTGCGCAAAGGTTTCAGTGAACAGCTTCAGTAGCCCACTGTGAAGAAGAAAAAACAGGCAGAGTAACTTTAGTGACACTGAACCTTACGCAAGAAGGCTAGAATGTTTCTGTTCGAGCACCTTAATGGTTCTAAAGGCGGCCTAAGTAGGTAAATTTTGCAAAGCTTGCTAATTTTGGTTTGGTCTTGCATCCGCAAATCACGACTTCTTCTTACGTTCTTTTTTTTCTTTTTTATGCATTAACACCCTGCCCTGTAAGTATTGTTGTGAGCGTATGCGCACGATTGTTTGGCACACGCGTTTCACTGTGCCACATTTTTTCTCACTGCGAATGAACCAGCTGGTAGCCTGTACTTGTTTCCTTGTGTCCATTAAGTTTTTTGTCCTGTGTCTGTGTTAACCAAGCACCCATTTGAGGACGAATCAAAACCAACTAGGGCACCTTTTAGCTCTCCTCAATGTAAGTCGTCTGTGTAAGTGGGTGTGAATTAGCATTTAACGATCTGCTAAATGATTCAACAGCACAATATTTAAAAGGTTGGTGACAACGTCGACCGTTGCGGCGTCTCCCCTTTTTGACAAGTTTTATTTTCTCGATGGATTCTTCTCTTATTTTGAAAGTGTAGTTCCTGCTTTCTGATTTTAAGACATTTTATTCAACATATCAAAGTGAAACATAACAAAACGACACACGAAAATCATCATACCGAGTGTTCAAATTCAAGTTTTATGGTTTTAAAATTCACCACTTGAAAGAACATAAAGACCACTTTCACATACAACTTATGTATACAGATGAATACAAAGTGAGAGAGTGATTGTGGCTGTCAGTTGCCCGAATAACTTGTTTTGGTTTTAATAATTAAATTTTCAGTGACAGCAGCAAGCGTGCATATTTGTATGGAAAAGTTAGAGGCCATCGATTTTCTACACAGTTTTTCTAGCATATCTGTGTTCTAAGGTATCACGCGCGAAAGTTTAATTGTGCAGTGCATGATTACACATGCAAGGTGGAGAAGATCGGGTTAATGTTCCTCCCCGTTAGGCCGAAAAGTCATAGCATGCTATCGCCAGACAGTAGCAAAAGGGCAACGGTTTTCATTTTTTGCCGTGACGTCGACCTGTTGTCAGAATAAACGATGCACGCAACTGCCCTGGGCCATCCCGGAGGAGCTTTGCGCCAGTGTTGACTGTCTTACACGTGTAATTCTAGTTATTTGGGCCCTGACCGCCATAAGTAATTTCCCACTTTGTGCCCCCTGCATGCATAAGTTTTCTGCAAAGGTGGTTTTCACGTTTTTCCGAGTGATAACTTGAATTTAAAAAAAAACTATAAAACTTGAGAACCCCCGGTGCACACAGAATACAAACTGTGTCAAAACTACAAGCTGTCCAATGAATCTACCTTCAGTGAAGTGCGACGTTCCTGCATCACTGCTATGCAGTTCCGTTAACTGGGAGCCGGAGTCGCCAATATTTTATTGCGATAGAATTTTATGGACACTCTCGGCTGGATATTACCGCCGGCATCAACGTCGGCGTGATACTGTGTCATGCACAGTATACGTATACGTAATTATATATATGAAAAGCCCAAAGAAAAGAAATTCAGAAGAAAAAAAAACACTCCACCATACGAAATCGAACGTGGGACCTCTGCGTCGTGAAAGCGGGCGTTAACCATGCACTGAGCCAACACGAGCACATGCGTCACCTTTCACACCGCAAGCTACCTATGTACCGCTGAACGCTGCTCACGAGCGTCTCGTGGGGAATGGTGTTTGCAGCATTACCAGCAAGATGGCGCAATGACCGTGCGTCGCCAGATCGTGCGTTGGCGCCGGCTCTTATCTCCTACGCGTACTTTTCCCAGTATATAGAAAGGGAGCGACGCTCCCTTATCTCGCGGCGGCGAGGAGGGGAAAGTCGTACGCCTTGCCTGGCCTCGGGCTTCACCTGGGATGATTTTAGATGCGGAAGCATCTTATACTCGCGCCTTGTAGTGCGCCGTCCGCGCCGTCCGCACCGCTTCTCGAACATTCGACAGCTGACGCGCGCGCATGCGCCGTCGCGCCGTCGCCCACCATCTGTGCCGCGCGTGCTTCTCCTTCGAGAACATTCGACAGCTGACAGCGCATGCGCCGTCGCGCCGTCGCCATCTGTGCCGCGCGCGCGCTTCTCCTTCGAGAACATTCGACAGCTGACAGCGCATGCGCCGTCACGCTGTATATATACTCAAGGTCGGCGCTCGCTCGCTCAGTTGCCGCTCGTCCGTTGGTTTGTACGGCGCGTCGACGTCCAAGGTCGCGGTGAAATGAATTCCAACGAATCCACAAACACAATGATCGACGTCCCTTCGACCAGCGCCGCCCTTTCGCATACGTGTGTACGTGTTCACTCATTTAACACCCCCTCCTACAACCACGTTAACCAATTTAGCCATCGACCCAAGTAAGTCGCAATTTAAAACCCCATTTCACAACCACGTTAACCAATTTAGCCATCGACCCAAGTAAGTCGCACTTTAACACCCCGTTAACCAATTATATGCTCCGCATCCTCCTCAGTGTTCCCGCGAGGGAAGCTGCGGGCAATTTTTTTCTGTAGTTGCCGGGTGCACAAAGTCACTGCAATCATTGCAGCCTACATTGGCGAACACAGCAAAAAAAAACAAATGAGACGCTTATTCACGTGCATTCGTACTTGTGAGTACGTTCTGTGCGTCATTTGTTCGTGAGGAATGCAGGGCATGTTTCTATCTGCTTTCCATTCTGCGCGTGACCTTTCAATTTGTTGTATAGCGTTCATTGTTTCGCCTTTGCGGCAAAGCTGTGACTTTTTTTTCTCAGGCATAGCAAACCAAATATCAAGACCGTCAGTTCTTCTAGAAGTTCGTCGCCTTAGATGCAGGACACGGTATAATACCTTGAATAGGTAACCTCATAGGTTATCTTGGCACTCGTCTACTTGTTGAAAAAACTATTTCGGTACAGCATCTATATTTTTGACTTGATACAAACCTTTAACCTTCTACGGCCTGCCCGATAAAAAAGAAAACGAAGTTGTGTCGAGTCTGGTACCGCGTGAGATAAGACGTCAGCCTCCCGAAGCCCGTGTGCACCTCTTGTGATATGATACATACTCTTCCCCACGGGATTGAATCGCGGCTGCGGCGGCTGCATTTCCGATGAAGGCGGAAATGTTGTAGGCCTGGAAACCTAGTGCCCACGTATTTCAGCCTAGTACATCGAGGGTACATGTTGTCTCTGGCATTGTGACCAGAAGTCACAACGCCAGAGGCAACATCCCACTTCTCTCCATTACTTTTCTCATTGGACCAACACTACCCTGAGGCTATGGGTCCAATAAGTGTTTGTAAACCTCATGTGACAAATGATAAAAACGTTCAATCAATCAATCAAAAGTCCTCCAGGCCTTACACGACGACCCAGCGGCTTAATACATCGGTCTTTCCAGCACTCTCAAAAGAATACACGCAAAGTTGCTTATGTGCGTGCGGTCTCTTCTTCGTCTCTGTGTGCTCGCGAGAAAACCAATAAAGTGCTCTTCACCAAGTGGCATAACGTATTCTAGTAAAACGTTGGACGTTGTTGTGCATCCATTAAAAACATTATGCCACAAGAATACCACGACAGAAGAATGTGAGAAAAACCAATGTTTTCCAGCGGCGCGAAACTATGGTGTGTGGAGAGGAGCTGAAAACTTTTGCCGCTCAGTTCTTGTAGCCTTTGCAATCCCTTCTCTGCCGTTTTCGGCATGGCCATGAGCGGGAAGATCAT